>JACDOX010000132.1:533695-558209 GCA_014549065.1 Cardinalis cardinalis
TCCTTATGGTGGCCATGTACTTCCATTCTCAAGGTCTGTGGAGCGTCTCAGAATCTGGATTTTCCCTTTTCATTCTCTCCAGAATTATGTGAGCTAAGAATGTTTTAAAATACTTTTCTTAAACACATACTTTACATTGAATGCTAGCTGCAACAGGAAAAAATAATGAAAATGCTTTAGTTTATGACCTCCAGGTGCTGTTATTTTCAATTCATATAGACAGAATCATTGGGAATTGTGCCAATGATTAACAAGAAAATTCTTTTTGTGTGCTTACTTGATTATGAACTGCCAATACTCTTGGCATTGTAAAAACAGTACAGACTCAGAATATCACGCAGACATAGTTTTCTGATTCAAGACCTTAAACTTGGATTAAATTCCCAAAACTGGGAACTCTTCTGAAGTGTTTGAGCCTGCTGTATTACTAATTTGGCTGTATTAAATTCACTTTGTCAGCTCATCCAATGGCACTTCAAACTTAGCTACTAAATATAACTTCTTCAAATCTGGGCACTAGCATTCTGCTTTTGTCAAGGAATTAATAGGTGGGTTCATTCATTGGGTCTTAATGATTTACTCAACCATCCAAAACAGATTTGAGCAGCTRCTGTACTTTTGTCACCATGAGTATAAAGTTGTTGATTCAAAAAGTGACTCYAAACCTGGAAGAAGAATCCAGAATTTCTGCTTGACCATACTAAATTTATTTCAATAACTTCAAATATATAGGAAGTACAGAAATGCTRAACTTTAGAAAGTACAGAAACATTKAGTTATGACTACTTAAGACAGCAAAATGCATTTTGTTCTGCCTGCTTTTCCAGGTTTTTCTGCCTTGCATCTGATGTAAACAATAAGCATTGTATTGATTATTTGCATTTATATAAAGTTAAAGGGATATTAGTAAAATAGAGAATTTGAGATTGATAACACTCAAATTATCAAATAATAGTAATAACAATTTTAATTCAGATTGTAAAATTACACCTTCRTTCTTGAATGGGGAAATTAGATTTCTAAAGTAAGATATGATGGGTGGGGATTTTATCTGTGATTATATTTGTCAAAAAATTTCTGTTTTTTTCATAACGTAAGAGAGGAAGTTTGTCTAGTCAAACTCTTGTTTGGCAAATACATAATCAAAATGAGCTCTTCAGAAAATGTGCGCTAAATCCTTCAAATGTAATCTTCAATTCAGAGAGGTTTTTTTGTTTTAAATCGAAAATCCCAGAAAAAGTCATAATTTGGTGAATCTGAGACAAAAGTACGTCTTCTTAGATCACCCCATCATCTAAGCTGTTTAGTCTGTTTCATCTTATTATGCTTATTTTCCTGGCAAAATGTGAGTAGGAAACAATACTCTTTGGCAATTGAAATATAAAGAAATCATCCAGGAGACAACACTGGGGAATAATAAGATGTGGTGTGACAAGTTGTAGTGTTAGCTATGGATTCTACTTCATTTTTGTAGGAAATGTAAAACTAATAATTGTCCATTCTGGCAAACATTCTTCTTCATAGGAATATGCCTTATGTGATAAGGCATAAGAACGTGCCTGTTGTAGAAATACCTGTAACTGTATGCATTGTTTTTATTAAAATATTATCAAGGGATAAATTCAGCAATTAATTACTATGGTGTGAATTTCAACAAACTTTAATACATTCCCTAGAATTCTCCTCTGTTTTAGAGACAATAGAATTTTGTGCCAAATTCAATTTTCTAATTGAATTTATGAGAGGGAAAGTGGTAAATAACAGGAAAATTGCCAGTCGCTGTGACAAGATTTTTATTGGACATCTTTCTAGCATGCAGTCTTTACTGCTGGGAAAGAGCTGAGATTTTCCTCAGTGGTTTGGTGCAGCAGATAGGTCTGAGGAGCTGGGTGAATTTGAGGTAAGTGTCAAGCATGCATTAGAAAATGTAGGTAGACTTTGGGCCAGATGGCATTTCCTGAAAGCACTGAATAAACTCCAGAGCTGCAGAAGAGCTGGCCAAGGCTGCTGCCGACTGCTGCAGTTTAAGAGCAGAGTGCTGTGTAATCCCATCAGGAAAAAGGKTGTGGAAGGAGTCTGGGGAACTACAGACCAGTGGGTCCTATTTCTATACCTGATTAAATGCTAAGTGCATAATAAAGAATGTGATCAGTGTGTGCATGAATGAACATGACATGTTGGGAGGGAATCAGCATGGCTTCTGCTAAATTAATTCTTCTCTCACTGGCCTGCTGGAGCTCTCTGAGGGCAGCTCTAAAGCACAAAGATAAAAGAGAGCCAGAGATGCACTTTGTTTTCTGCTATAGATTATTAAAGAAGTCAAGTTGCCAGAAGGTTGGATAAGAGCTTTTTCCAGGGGCTGAAGGTTGGTTAAAGACAAGAAAGCAAATAGTATCATAAACTTAAATTCTACTTAGATCCTTCAGCCTTTAGTTTTTCATGTATTTTATACTTTATAGACAATCAGTTCATTGTCTATATAGACACTTCATAAAATTGATTATGGAATTAGTTTCTAATTGTTCTTCTGTCTTATACACCTGTTCCCTTTGAAAATGTCTTGAAAATATTTACTGTTATCAAAGGACGCCTGTGATCAGTCTCAGCCTGCAAACAACTAGGTCACAAATGTTCTTAGAAGTGTTTATTTATGAGTAGCTAGGTAAAACTGTTAAAAGACATAAATGCTCCAACATTTAATACGGGTGCTCAGCTCTTCAATGCATAGTTAAAGAGTAGTTGTGCAAAAAACTTTTTTAATAGAATATTCTGGRTTGGACTCAGAGTATAAAGTTGTTACTGCTTTTCCAGTAGCTTTTCCATACTGTGAAGAATGGGGGATGAGCATGCAAGTTAATATTTTTGTGAAGCCCAGCTAAGTTTTCCCAGGGTTTTCAATAACTGCATCATTCAATTTCAGTGTAATTCTGATGCACATAAGGGTAGCAGAGAACAAAAAAAATATTATGTTATCCATGTTATGTAATATTACGTTACATTGCTATGTTATCTTTAGCAACATGTGTGTCATGTGTGCAGGTTAGAAAGCAACACATTCACAAGCAATGCTTAGAAAAGCCATAATAAAAGTGTTCCAGTACTGGGCAAATTTTCCATAAAAATGGAAACATAATTTGTATTTAAATATTATTAATTGTGATTCATGCAAACCAAACTTTTTCTATACTATTCTATTCTTTTTTATACTATTCTATTTTCTATACTATTCTATACTATACTACTCTTTTTCTATACTATTCTACTATTTCTATTCACCCAAATTTTTTCTATACAAACTCATATGGAGCTCATCAGCAGGACCAATGAGATCTTTTTCTATATCCCCATGACAAAACTAATTTATGTGAAAATTTTCAAGGAAAATATATTGAAGCAGTGTTGTAGCAACTAGAATCTTGTATGCCATACACGGACTTGAACTTGCCTGCTGACATAGTTTCAAGCCACCACAACTGTTTTCTCCCACCTGGTAATATTTTTCAGTAAAAATAATAAAACAGTAATATGTGCTTGTGCCTGTCAGAAGCTGAAAGTAGCCAGCTTTGTTTTCTGCCCTGTAGCACTGTCTAGGAAAGGCTTTTAAAAGGGTTGGGGTCATTGGTCTTTCATCTTTGGTTTCTGATGCAGCAGCTGGCTCTAATGATGTGGTTGTGTCTAGGAGAAACAGCAGAATTTTGAGGGAAAGTCCTCTCCATTGATAAAAATGTTACATATATAGTGAAAAATGTAAAGTTTTGGTTTTTTTAGTATCTTCCTCCATGCATGCTTACCCCAGAAATTTATTTCAATTTGAGAATCCTCCCAGGCTCTCACTGTAATCATTAAGACYGTGGAATTAACCTGTTCTGGAAACAGATAAGTGTTAATATGCTTAAATCTGAGGTTAAGAGAGTTGAGAAATGGAGGATCTGTGTTTGTGAATTATTTGGGAGCAATTATTTGTCAAGCAGCTTATCTCAGGGGTTCCCTTGTAGGTGGTCAAGTCCCATTGCCCAGAACTGTAAAACTAGATAGTGGCAACTGAGGCTGGGTTGTATTTTTGTGCCTGAAATGTCCCAAAGCCTCGGTATTATCTAAGTGAAATTAGAGACTTTAAACTAAAAGACTTCAAACAAAAGTCAAAAGTGAAACCACAGAAAGCAGTGGAGGTTTCAATTCAGTATGAATCTTCATAGCTTCAAAGTTGCCCATTAATTTTAAAAGTGTTCAGATTAGTTAAAGGAAGAGTATCTTGTTCATGTATAACACAATGAGATACCACTGAGGAGGTGCTCTGCCAGTCTCCTTTTTTACCTTCCTTTGTTTCACCGAGACAATTTATGTGTGACTTCACCTTTTTTTCTGGCATGACTTCCCCCAAATATCTGGCAAACCATGTAGTGAAAGCCGTTTGAAGATATCAATGGACATAGCTGACATTTAATCTAAGTATCACAAACAGTGTGTCTGAAGCTCATCATTGCCATGCTAAATGCAAACATTGAAGTATTTCACTGTTCTTCTGATAGAAAGTGTAGGCATGTGTATCCATGTGGCACACGGGCATTTGTATCCATGGGAAATCTCTTTGTATGCACAAAAGGCCACACTCACTGAAATCTGCCACTTTTGTCATTTCTGAGTTGGGAGTTGTTGATGGATGCTAGGTAAGGATCAGATCCTCTTTTCAGTGTATGTTTCCTAAAATTCTCCGGTGATTTTCTTCCATATCCCAATGCAACACTGCCTTTGCAGAATATATTTAGAGTTGCAGGACAGGTTATTTCACATATTAATAAATAACTTCAATAAATATTCTAGAACAAGTCATGACAGATTTAGACTCTTATGTCCCATGAATAAGTACTCACTTCTTTTATTTTGAACATAGAAATAATACACAGATATATAAAATGGAGAAACAGAACCAAAACAAGGACTACAAATAAATAAATAAATAAATAAATAGAATCCCCCATAATTTTTTAACACATATGGCAATAATTAACTCTGTATTTTGGCAGTAGCTGTCCTTGCTTAGCAACTCTAAAATGAGACATTCTGGATATTTTCTCTGGGGAGCTGAGTGCATTTCAGTTTTTGGAATGTTGATAACACTATCAAAACTACCACTGTGTTTACTTCAACTTTGTTTAATGCAATTTCTTTGATCTCTTTGGTTTAGCTTTTAAGGCCCAGCTTTGTTCCCACTGAAATCAGACAAAAAAACTCCAAAACAAAATATGTATAATCCCAGTTGGTCTATACTAGATGTTGCACAATAACAGCTCTGGGATCCCCAGAGCATGAGGGACATGGAGATGCTGGAACAAGGCCAGAAGAGGCCACTAAGTTGATCACAGGGCTGGAACACATCTTTTATGATGTTCCAGCTGAGAGATTTCAGCAGCCAGGAGAAGACAAAGCTTCAGGGAGACCTTAGAGTACACAGAGACCTTCTACTACATGAGGGGACTTAAGAGTAAATCTGGACAGGGACATTTTATAAGGGCATGTAGTGACAGAGAAAGRGGAATGGCTTTAMACTGSAGGAGGACAGGTTTAGAATAGTTGTTGGGAAGAGATTTGTTACTCAGAGGGTGGTGAGGCCCTGGCACAAGTTACCCAGAGAGCTGCTGGATGTGCCATTGCTGGCAGCGCTCAGCCCCAGCCTGGATGGGGCTCTGAGGAACCGGGTCTGGTAGAAGGTGTCCCTGACTGTGGTGTGAGGCTTGGAACTTTATGATGATCTTTATGGTTCCTCCCAACCCAAACCATTCTATGATTCTGTGAGTGTTTATTTTACACTTGGGGTCACAGAGAAGATAGCCAATTGTAACGCTGGGCCCTGATCCCTGAGCTCTGTAGAGCAGCTGACATCAGTTGCTTTACTCAGATAAGAAAGCTTTGCTTAAAATCAGCAAAGTTTGTGGGGTAAATATCTAAATGTTTGTAAGATAAATATTACAGAATCTACAGCTATAGGAATTTTTCAGAAAACTTCTACTGTTACTTTCCTACTAATGTCCAAAATATTCTCCCGTTATAAAAACAAACCAAGCGAGCCCCAAAACTAAACTACTAAGTTCAATGATCTAAAAAAATTATTTAGGTGGGAGCTGGGCAGTTCCTGAAAGACCTGGAGTTTCCAAAATCCTGCTGTGCTTCATAATATCACAGGAGGTTCAGATTCCTCAAGATGTCAAGTTACCCAGCACACATAAGCATTTTCTAATTAACTTTGAGATGGGTTGAGTTCTTTGTGGAGGGGTTTGCTTCTGAAGGAAAGCTTATTTTGATTAATGATTTTTTTATTTAAATTACCAGTGCCTACAGAAATTATTGTCTTGTGTCCAGTAAACTTCCTTATTTCAGTTGAGAGAAAATGCTTAAACTTAAAAATAAAGGATTTGTACTGTTTTTAGAGAGGGAAATTGAAACAACTGTTTTACACTGTGGCAATACATAATTTTGAATAAAAAGTATGTATTGTAATTACTGCTGATTATTAAAATTTATATAAAATAGAAAATTAGAATACCGAAATGGTAAGAACAGAATTTAAAACAAAGAGAGAACTTGCATGGAGTGATTCTATATTTTGCAATAATATTAATTCAAAGGTTCAGGGGTGATTGCAGTTTCTGGTAAGTAAAGGTCTTACAAAATCTCTCCGTTCTGAGTCTATGTGGTTAAGAGGCACTACTTATCCACATTGTTTATGGTTAATGCCAATTTGTCTTGTTCTCATCAGCGTGTATGTCTGTTTCCCTATGCTGCTTGACTCGTGTACAATGCAACTCTCATTAATTGGGGACCTCTTCCAGGAAGTTATGTGATACTGCCTGGTTCTGGGAGTTAGTGAGTTAGCCTGTACATCTTGGTTTCCATCCCATGTTTACTTTTGGGGATGTTTTTGGAATATATTCACTTAGATTATAGTTTTAGAATGCAATTTGGAGTATTTTACCARTAGAGGTGAAAATTTTTGTATTGAGAACTCTGTAACTCCGGCAACATTTTCCATACAGGTATCCTTGCTATGCTGGCAGTTGAAAGAAAGCTTTCATTAGCGCAGCCTTTGACTATATTACTAGAGTTGCATGCCAATCTTCACAGCATAACAGAACAAATCAAATCCATGTTGTACATGTTGATTTAAGAATTTTATGAATTCTCACAGGAAAGAAAAAAACGAAGCAAATTTTTCTTGAGGAAAGAGTGCTGGTAATCAGAAACATCAGGCATTACCAATCCTTACCAGGAAAGGGTTTAGCTGGAACTGCAGTGTGGTTTTTTTTTATATTGTGAAAAAAAAAAAGAAGAAAAGAAAAAAAGATAAATAAATGAAAGAAATAAAAGAAATTCTGGTTTAATTTTTCTATTTTTGACATAATTTTTAAAGTGAGGAAAACGCTGTGAAAAATTTCAACATTACAAAAATCAAGAAATTGTAGTGTAATTTGCAAGAAGGTGGTATGACACTCTTGCAAATCTGAATCTGTCTGTTTAGAGCTTGGGTCAAAGCTTSTAATGCAAGTTACAAATAAACTTGAAAGCAGAGTTGAATGAAATAACGGTCATAAAAGTAAGTTCATTTAGGAAGAGGGCAGAGAGATTTCACTTTTTGCAGAGCAACTCACCTACAGACTTTGTACTCAGCTGGCTTTGCTGCAAACCAGTTTCTGTTTCCTAGARGTACTGAACTAAACAGCACAACATGTTTAATGTACTTTGTGCGCTTTATATGCACATAGTATACAAATGTAGCTTATAATTTACTGTTTGTTGACATAAACAGAGAATTTTCAAAATRTATGTTAAAAGGGAAGCTGTATTCTTTCCTAGTTAACGCACCAGAATGGCACTCTGGAGTTGTGGCTGTACATGTAATCTTTCCAATAACATTTATAGGTTTGGACAAGCCTTTTCATGCCTTAGCATCTCCTCTGTGCCTTTTCTTTGGACCCAACCTTGACAGCATACGTATAAGTAAAAATACGTTAATTTCGTTAGTGCTTTTGAATGCTGTTCTAAGAGACAAGAACAGTGATGGTGCTTCATTCCTGTCTGCAATCCCTTCATCTTCTCTCAAAAGCATGTGTCTGGGCTCAAACAGAAAACAACAAGGAAAAAAGGTGTTACCTATATTAATTAAAGAGAGAAATTTAATTTAAAATTAATAAAATACTATTGATAAACCCTCATTCTACAATCCTAAAAAAGCTACTGAGGAATTGTTKAGCTGTCTGCCTGAAGAGAGCTTCAGGTCTTCCTGCCACTCATTCTCAGAGAGATATGAATTAAAGATTGGCTCCTACTGAACATGGCTGGGAGCAAATGTGCAATGTTTGTGGCAGTGTTTATAGCAGGTGCCCTGATGGAGCAGCATTAGCATGAGCACTGGCATTTTTGCAGCTGATCTTCAGAGCTTTGCAGTGATTGTGGATTGCTGCTGTGCCTCAGAGAGCATTAAATGCATTTAGTGCACTCAGGGTTGATATTTCTTTCTAAGGAAAAGGAAGTAAATATTAGGTGMTTGTGATGGAGGAAAAGAACTCGTGTGCCCTTTGGTGCGTGGGAAGGCAATGCCAACTCTTGCTCCTCAAGTGCTGGGCCAACAGTTGTCCTGTCATCCCTGCCAAGAATTCGGGCAGAGAGTCCACAGAGTTTACACTAGCTGAGATTCAGCTATGATGACTTAATTCCAGGGAGATGCCCTCTCCTTGCAGAAGGATTTCAGGAAATAACATGTAGCTAGCAGCAGCTCACTGTGCCTGTCYGAGGAACATCAGATAAGGAGACCCTCTGGGAGACGTGTGACTGTTTCCCTTTTCCATTTTTGGGCTATCCCCCAGTACRAATGATGACGTTTGACAAATAAAAGACATCACTGAGGACTCAGATCAGAAAAAACAAGATTAGCAATTAAAAATGTTCTACACTGTAGAAAGTGGGAAGAAATTGTTTCATCATTCAGGATCATGGGGTACTTTTCTCTTGGATTAATTTAATTTGTCATCACAGTTCTTCAATGCCAGCTAAATCTTGCAGCCCTGTGGTGGGAGCTGGTATCCAGTAAACTTAGAGGAAATTTTACTAGAACAGAAGGCACATTGTGAGTTTTTAAACTTAATACAATATCTACTTTTCATTTCCAGTTAAAATTTTTTCATAGATGTTTTGCCAGTATTTGAATAGGATTTTGTTAGCAGCCTTCTTTTTCTTTTCTCTGACATATTTCTTGCAAAAAATAGTGTGCAATATGAAAAAAATACATGTATTTGTGCAAAGGGAGGTGAGGCCTGGAAAATGGATTCAGTTTAAATACATTAGCAGAAAGAAACACAGGGAGAACAGAGAAAACTCCWTTGAATAGGCTCACTAGAAATTCATCTTAGAAGAAGCAGTTTGCACAATATAAGTTTTAAAGAAAGGCAGAAGGGTGAAAGCTTTGCTGGTGATTCAAAGAATCTGTAAGTAGAAATAAGATTTGCAGAAGTTGAGGTTTGTACAATAAAATTCATTCCAGGACTGTCCTTSACCTCTGACTTCATACTGTCCCAACAGTGTCTTCCTGGCATACGTGGGCTCCTGCACATTTTGCTGACTTTAGGTCCCTCTCTTCTCCATGTGCTAGAGAGGACTCAAAATTGGAAATCAGGAAAAGCTAGAAAAATAGAAAGTTTTGAGTCCAGTCAGCAGCATTCAATCAGGGATCTCTGTTGCCTTCTGTTGAGGCAGTTATTTTTATGAGTTAGGATGTACCTAGGAAAGGCTAAAARTTAGGTTTCTGAAGATCAAACACACTATTAGTAAGTTCTAAAGCAAATTTAGTTCTCAACAACCTTCATCTTCAGGTTTCCAAATCTGACCAGCATTGAGATAGTCTGGAAGAGAGCAYGTGCCTGATAGCTGCTTTGCAGTGCTTGTTAGGGGGTTAGTTTTCCAAATGTCATGTACTGCTTTCCCAGTTGTTTTTCCAATGCCTCCATTAAGCTGGGTCAGTACACACAAAGGATAAAATCCCAACCCATACAGTTACATTACCTGTATCATTCAGAACTCATAAACTTGTTACACATTTTGCATTTCTTACAGAGTAGTTTTGTGTTCTCTGCAAAGCTTTATTCTCCCTGTTCAAATGAAATAGAATAATCATCATAGTAATTGCAATAAAATCCTACATATTGTGTACTTTGCACAGATTTCTTATGATACCCAGACTCATGTATTTTCCAGCAGGTTTTGAATCATGTAGTTTTAGAATCTCTGTTCTCATTTCATTAAAGACCATAGTTATCCCTCAGGATTGTGAAAGAAAAAAGAGGTGAGGAAGGACAATTGATATCTCATTACCTGAGGCCGATCAGCCTGAGCTTTGTACTACCTGATTTTGATAATACTCCTTAAAAGCAATTTGTCACCAGCCAAGGGCAGGGAAGAATGTTACCTGGTGTCATGAGATCCTCCTCTGATCTCAGCATTACTATGAGTATGTCATGACAAGGCTTTCAGATTTGTTATGCACAACTGAAGTTGTTGGCTTTTTTCACAGTGCTCTGGCTTGTTAGACTGCAAAGTATGTTATTTGTTTCATCTTGGTTTTTAGTAACAGCAGATGTTTTTATTTGTTTGGATATTGTTAGGTTCGTGGATCCACAACTGGATAGCTCCCATAAGGAGACTGAATAGTAGGAGGATAACAAGCAGATTTGTTCCCCTAGGACTGCCAAAACTCTTTTAACTTTGYTCCCATAGAGATTCATAAGTTTTTAATGAGGGAAAGGCAGGAAAATAAAGTGAGAAAAATGTAGTAAGAAGTGGATTCCCTTGGAATTAGCTCTGTTTATTTTCCTGTCAACAGCTGTAGTTCCTGACTTTCAATTTTAATAAGAAATTTGTTGGGTTGTTGTTTTGTTTCTCTTTTTTTATATGAAGAACTAAACATTAGCAGTTTCATCACGGGCACTTGCCACATCAGACTTTGATGARAAGAGATACAGCAACTTTCTTTGACCACAGCTGTGGGACTTCAGCTGACTTTTCTTGCAGTCTTCAGAGTCTGATCCTGCTGCTGGCCCTTACACTATCCCCTTTTCTCAGATCCACCACTATTCTGTCTCCTCTTCCATTACATTTGCCAAGCAGCTACTTAGGAAATCTCAGCAGAACTCAGGATCTGGCCCAGAATTGTCATCAGTTGATGTATTTCAGCTGCAGGGAAAATGGTTAGTCAGATCCTGAGAAACAAGCAAGGGGGGGAAGGATAGCAAGGTTGCTTAATATTTGTAGATCCAGAGTRTTTCCCTGCTCTTTTGTACTTGTGAGTGGGTGTCACACTGTGTGCAGGTTTGCATGGTTTTCTTAGCTGCTGAGACTGAAAGTAAGCCTAGGTCTACATAACAATACAAATTTTGCACTTAATTCTCAGGGAACCAATTTTATTGTTTATCAAGATGACGGAATTAAGCCTTTACCAATATCTGTAGTAATTTAGGTTAGTTAAAATACATGGATAATTAAATCTTGTTCGAGTCAAACAAGGTTTGAGTTAAACCTTGTTTTACTGAAAASTAAAACAAAAGCAGCACTGAATTGTGCCTCTTTCCTTCCTGCACAGTGAAAGAATGAGAAAATTGATTTGTCCTATGTAGTTCAGACAGGTAAACTGGGATTGTACAGAAACTGTATTTTGAGTAGCAGCATCTTCAGTTGCAAGAAAACAAATAAAATCAGAAAAAATATTTATGACTGGTGCATTAGTTAATACAAAGAAAATATGTGTTTTCATGGATAGAGATGAAAATGGAGCCAGGGCTGATGACAGGTAATACTTATGAGTCGATTAGTTTGCATAACTCATGATTAGCTGAGGCATTAATAGGCTGATCAAAAAATAACATTGCGTTGATAATCTAGCAGACACTTGTTCTTCTCTTAACAGATTTAAAATTTGATTAGGTGCTTTGATTTATTGTTTTTTTTTTTAAATATTAGGAGTTTTTATATGCTGCTGGTTTTAGGCATTTAACACTAGCTGTGTGAATGAATGGTAAGAAATTATTGCTTATTTGCATAGCAAGCTATTACTTTTTAAATTTATAATTTCAGTTAAAAAACATTTAAATATTTTCAAATATGTTCTACAACAAACCAGTCTTTGCTCCTTACCAAAACCAAGAAGAATAAAATAATTTTCAATTTTTGTAGCAATAATCTATGAAGCTGGTAAATSTGGATAAAATTGATCTGCCAACATATAATCTCTAGAGAAATTGTTTGTTAAAAAACAACAACAAAACAAGACTCCTGCCTTTAACCTCTCAGCCTGTAATTCATATCATCAGAGACTGGAGTAAAAATTAGGTTTCATTTGTATTTGATGTTCTTTTTTAAAATACTGCTATCTTGATTTGTAATTCATTTTCCATTAATGTGTTGACTTCTTCTATTTGACATTCTAAAGTGTGTCAAAGGGCTAATTAACTAAACAAAGAGTTTCATAATTAAAATGTTCTAGTGAGTCTAAAATGCAGTACAAAAGTATCCCTCTCCACATGAAAGAAAATTARGTTGTCTACAGTAAGACTGGGAAGTTCCTCTCTGAAACCAGCTTATCTCAGCTGTGAAGGTCATCTTTGTTGAACAGCATTTTTAAAATTCCCATCAAATATTTTATCCTGCTTGAAACCCTCTGGACGTATATAAGGGAACTATGTGATTKATATGATGTATCTAACCTAACTGGCAATTTGGGCATTTTTCTGAGAAAAAATTATTCAACATCCTACCATGAATGAGAAAGCTGAGACCAAACCACCAAGTTTCCTTCACTCAAAATATCTCTCAGTTTCAAAAGAGGTCTTACATTTTCTTGGGTTTTTGAAATAGTTTTAGAACATCTTTCATCTTAGAGGCTATTAAATATTAGGTTACTGCCTAGGAGTAACAGATAACCATAAATAGTAATGATTCAGTAATTAAAAGTACTGTGATCCTAAGAAATATAGTTAGTACTCTCATTGAAAAAGCATATTTGTCTTTTCCTCAYATCTTTTGCTCACCCCAAGGAACATAAGTCACGACATAATCCTCTGGCAAATACGCTCATTAAGATTTTGCCTAAAAGTAATCATGTTTGTAAATTATTACAAGTTAATTTATTGTATTAAACTGCTAGTTGAATACAAATKACTGCAACAGAATCACTAAGTTAATAAAATAGCTTATTTAATATTTTAAAAACAAAACAAATCACATGAAATAAATGAAAACAAAATATTTCAATTTATGTTTCTACTAAACTGATGCACTAATCTGTAGTGCTTATGCAGTGTTTGTGTTGAGTAATGTGGCAGTTTTGCTTAAGATGCCTTTGAAATAGATGAGAATCTATTTCTAAGAAATGCCTTGGTGGCTGTCACGTTTAAGGCCATTTAAGAACTAACTTTCATGGAACCACAGAATATCCTGAGTTGGAAGGAACCCACAAGGATCTTCAAGTTCAACAGGCTGGTTTTATTTGATTACTCAAAAAAACAGCAGGTGTAAACTACTTCTACTGTGTAATATACACAGTAGCAGGTTTTGGACTGCCTTAAACAGAAAATTTGTCTGGAACTCTGGCTTGAAGCAGGACCATAAAAGTGTAATGTATGAAATGTAAGGTAATTATGAAGCCTGAAAATAAATTGAAGACTCTTTTCCTGTACACCAGATATCTCGTCCCTGATGCTTGCTAGGGCTATAGTCAAAGATCAGATTTTTAAAAAGTGGGCAGATGGCTGAATAAGAGATGGATAATTTGTAAATTATGTATCTAAAAGTCGAAAACTGCTTCAAAATCCTAGGCTAAGATGCTGGCTATCATGGCATAACCTTTGCCATATGAGCCATCAGAGAACAGAAACTTAGAAACAGAATCCTTGAAGATTTGTCTTCTGTGTATTTGCACCTACCTTGTACTCATTCCTCTCTATGGAGAAATCCCAAAATAAAGAAACATTGAGAAGAAAAGCAAAATGGAAGACACATTTTATAAGTGGCTCTCTGACTCTGTTTAACATAGTCAGTGCATCCCAGAGGGCAGCACTGAATTCAGCACAAGCTACAGAAATTCCAGTAATCTTTAAAAAAATCTAGTGGTAAAGGGATAAACAATCTTATCCATGCTAGGCCCTATTGTGGAGCTTTTGACAATTCCCATATCACGATGAAAAAAMAAAGCTTTTTTACTGGACATTAGGGTATCACGGCATCTGCAATTTCCTTTTGTTTTTCATAGAATCTTTGTCACCAAGGTGCAAAGCAGTGATTGTGGCATCTTCAGATGCTGGTAAAATTCAAATTTCAATCAGCAGCCTTTACTACAGCCAGTGTTTAATTTTGCATAAATGAGGTACAAGCTGACAAAATCAGCATCTACTGCATTAAATTAAGAATCAACAGACTAGTTGATTCTTATTTTGTTCTRCTACAAAGACAATGTCTTACAAATTTGGAGAGACAAGATTTTTTCATGAATGTTTGAATTATCTTTGAACTAGATGAAGAAAAATTAACAGTAATCAATGCAGTTGTAAAAACAGACACATTTTCAGAACAGTTCATCTTGCATCCCTACTTTCACCAAAGTGCATGTAAATATTTAACTAAGTATGGACGACTTGCAAGTGACAGACTTTACTGAAAATTATTTTAAAAATATTGGAAAGAGAATTAATAGTTATTGTCAAATGAAGAGAAAAAAATATTGGAAGAAGTTGTCAAAGAAGGTAAAATATCCTGAAATTTCAAATTGATTCTCAGGGAAGTGGTGGAGTCACTGTCCTTGGAAGTGTTCAAAAAACAAATTAACATGGCACTTTGTGATATGATTTAGTGGGCATGGTGATATTTGGTTGAAGGTTGAACTTTCTGATCCTAGAGGTATTTTCCAAACTTTTCTATAATTCCATTATCCAGAAAGCAGTAAAAATGCCTAAAAGAATGTGTCTAAATTGACATCAGCTGCAGAGAACAAGTTGTGACCTATAACATGGAAACACTATGAAGAAATAGGAAGATAACATGAGGCGCTTGAGCAGCATAAGAGGATAGTTTTCTGATGGATTCTGAAGAAAGACTAGAGACAGTTTCTAAAACCTTAAATACATTGTAAAATTACAATATCATAAATCCAACAATGTCTCTTCTTGGGACATTTGGTTCTTTTGTATTTCTAAATACCATCCTATTATTCTTTAATGATGACATCAAAAAAATGGCCTCTTGCCCTACCAATTCCATATGCAGACTGAGATTCCTCTTGGCCACTAGCAAATTAGTCATCTAGTCCAAAACTGGATACTTAAATTATCTCAGTAGTTTGTGGTAGAGAAGGACCATTCCTTTTAGATWGGGTGGGTAGGATGTGTTGTTCTCAGGAAGTCTCCCCCTGGTTAACCATGTCAGTAGTTTATCCTGTCTGTGTACCTTTCCTATGGGTAATATTTGGTGACATGAATCTAACCCACAGACAAAAACCAGGACATTTGACAGGCTACTTGGGAYGTAGTAAACACTTGGGACCTACTGAAACAAAAAAAAAGATGAGGGRTATCTGTGTTAACTCACAGACCTATGCTTATGTAGTTCACATGAATGTGAAACTTGCAGTTTGGTCACTAAAATGAGGATGCATTTGCATATGCAGTGTTTATGTCTGTGTTTCATTGGGCAAATATAAACCATTTTGATACAAAAGTGTCTGAATATATTTTTTTTCTAGAGAGGCTGGCCCTTTTCTTGTATGAAAGCCAGTAAGTTTTGTTAGGTTTCCCCATGCGATGCTGTTTTCTGAAACACAGTATGTTCTGACACGCTGATGAAAGCCAATGTGATTCAGTAGAAAAACTTGTTCACAGAAACAATCTCCTAATCCAGTTAGCTGTTTAATTGCAGGTCTGGGAAAAGCTTGCTTCTGCATATATTCAAATTTTAATTGTCTGCTGAGTATAGAACTTAGTATAATTTCTAAAATCCAGGAGCTGTATCGCAATTGTTTTTCATCAGTCTACTACCATTCTAAGGTGAGTGCACCTGCACGGATGCAGACAATAATTGCATTAAGACTAATGATATGCAATGGAGGTCATGTGCAAGATAAACTCTCCAAGAGTTCTGGAGAAACATAAGTCCATRGAAGCAGAAGTCCATTTCACACCATGTTTTCCTCAAAGGGCTTCCATGTAGTTTTGTCTCCGGCTCCTGGATCAGGATTTCTTACTTAGTCTAGGATTTTCTGCAATTAGACATTTCCTTGATCACACCTCTGAAAAGCCAGTGTTCTGAGGTCCTTCTGGGTAGTCAGTCATCTCCCCCACCACCTTTGGGTTCTTTTATTGACATAGGGGCTCTTCAYGCAAATGGACAGCTAGGGAACTAGACCTGCCTTGAGACATCTCAGCCATGTGGGAACAAGGGGATTTGCCACACAAAGGGTTACAAACCATTGCCAGGTTTCTCCCACTGTCATCAGGAAGTGAATAAAGCCACGACAGGGGGGGTGAGAGAAAGGAATCCTGGTTTTGCTACTGCTGCTGTTGCAGTAGCAAAAGCAGCAGTAGCAAAAAATAAAAGCAAGAAATAAAAGCAAGAAATAAAGAAAAGTGTCCTTGCTGTCAGAAAACTGGGTTTCTCATAAATCTTGACTCTTTGTTGGTGGTGGAAGCAACACCAATAGACTTGCCTTTCCAATGCATGGCGGGTCCATGGCTGCCTTGCCAGTCTTGCAGAAAACTGCTCTAGGTGACTGCTCTCATCTTTGTCTAGGGCTGCTCCTGATTTTCAGTGTGAGGAATGCACTGTGCATGCAATGCCCGAATTCCCTTTGTGTAGATACGTAACTACTTTATCCTGAGAGATTTAGCCCACATACCTCACACAAGGCAGGTCAGAGAATCGTTTTCCAACACAGTCAGTACAGAGCCAAACTGGCTTTTTTCATGTCAGTCCCTCAGAAAAGCTTGTTTATATTGTGCAAACAGCTTTCAGGGGAGGAAAAAGAGAACAATCAGTTATTCATGCAATAGCATTGGTTTGGCTAGAGGAAATGTTCCTAAACCCTTACAATTGTTTTTGAATGCTAGCCAGTGTGAAACACAGAAGTAATGTTAAGTTAAATGCAATTTCAAGTAGCTAGGGGTAAAGGAGCTTAACAAGAACAACTGGCTACAGGCATTTGGGGTACCAGACCGACAAAAGGAAGATGATGAATTTTCTCAGGCAAGGAACTACAAACTAGAACTTTGTCATCATATTAAAGGCACAATAAAAATGAAATACACAATATTTAGCCTTCTTAGCAATTTTCAGAGTAATTTTAACCTGAGGCATGTTTAAGATTATTCTTTCTGTCTGATTTCTTTTATGATGTGTCTTTACTTGTCCTTATCTAACACAAGTGCTTTTAATTAAGGTAATCTGGATGTAGACTTGGCTGTTGCAGCGGGGTAAATCACAACCAAGTCCTTGAGTGCAGAGCTGMAGAGAGGAAGGAGATGTCAGGGTGCCAATTTACAAATGATGAATAACATCCTGCACTTCTACATTAGAGCTGGGTGTGTTGTCAGCTTCTCCTGAAGCTGACACAGGGGCACATGAGGCCAGATACATCCCATCTAAGCCATGGCACTTATCTGAGGCATCTAAACTAGGAGCTTTCYTAATGTTGCCCTCATTTCTAATTGGAGAGTTCAAGCACATCTGGAAGGTAATTCAGTAAATTGGGATCTGGCAGATTCCCTGACGGTGCCCTCAGCTGGCTCCTTTGACTGTGCAGAGGATGGAGAGTGTGTGCTAGCTTATGTGCCCTAGGTAGGTCCACAGTTACATGAGGAAAGGTGGGCCACCATCCTCTGCTGCTTGTTTGTATTATCACCTTCAGTTAGGCCCCAAGGCTTTGCATAGATTGAATACAGATAAAGAGATGACAGATAGATAGATAGATAGATAGATAGATAGATAGATAGATAGATAGACAGATAGATAGATAGATAGATAAAGATGCAAACCATAACCAAAGAGCCTCGAGCTTTTGGAGAATTGTCTCAGCCAAGGACAGCAGTGTGTATCAGGGTCATGATACCATTAATACCTTGTGTAGCACAGCACCCACAGCTCTAAATCAAGGCACGTTGCTTTGCCTCTGCCCTGTCCATATAAACAGGCACATTGTGTACAGTTTCCTACTACTGACAGGAGGACAGACAACTTTAGGTCCACTTATCTTCTCGAAGTTCAGAGGAAAATTCTATGTATGGCCCTGAATCCTGAACAGGGAAARTGTGCCAGGGTTTCTTCTGTATGTGAGAATTTAGACTGTTCTTCCAAGAAGATTTTTATGTATTTATCAGGCACAGCAATTTATTCAGTGTTTCAGAATGCATTACCAATATACTGCTCTGGGCTCGAGGAGCTGTACAGAAAGTTAGGGCTACAACCAGATGGGAATTCAAGAGTTGCAATGCTGAGGCTTGCACAGCTAAGGCATTTAATCTCTGCAGCAGAGTCCAAAGCTGAAAGTAGCCTTTGTTCCCCTCTGCAAGGCACAAGGACTGACAGGTTACTCAAAATCAGATTCAGAAGTACATTGAGTAGGGACTCATAGGAATCAAAACTAGGAGAGTCTGAAGACCACAGTGTGGCTACAGTCATTTGCTGTTTAATGTTAAAGCAACAATAACATATGTACTAATACTTCAGGATCTGGCAAAGGACTACTTTTCCTTCTGAAATGTAAGGAGGCAGAGTACCCTTTCTGTTTCTCTGTTTCAGTCTGACACTAGTAACCCTGTTGGCTGAATTCATGACCACCTTATTAACAGAGGTTTTAACTCTTATGTAGTTTTAAAGTACTTCAACAGCAGGGGAAAGCCAAAGGGTTCTTCCCAGAAAAATAACAACCAAATGGGATGGTGTTGGAAACAAGRCATGAGGAAACAGAAGCTGTGTTTGGCCTGTGTGTGAAGGTGCTTTTTCAATGGCTGTACAATTCCCACAGCAGTTTTGCAGTGCCAGGAAGAGTGAGTGGGCAGCAATTTGGATGGGGGTGCTCACGCAAAGATCACAGGAGAAATGCTGGCAGCACTTCCCCTCTTGTTGTTTAGGGCTGTGACACAAAGTGGATGTGGTAGGATCAGTATTTAAGAGGGAGTACACAAATAATCCCTTGACTGAAAATAGTTCCACCAAGATGTTAGTCATCTGGGGTAGGGCCCAAACCACAGCATACTGATTGAAGAAAGCTTGGGGCCTTGCCTAATCCAAAAGATGMGGCAGAAATAAGAACGGTCTGCTCTGCTGCTACGCACTGTGGGAGCTGCAGCATCTCTAGATTTGCTGTAGTTTTTATAGACAATGTCACCTACCAATGGAAAAAAAAATTGTGCTTGTTGCACAGCTTCACAGTCTGGCTTATTGTGCTTCTCCAAGGGAAATAGGAGTGGTTTTTTTCCCTAAGTATTTATGTTATTTTAGTTACAATTTAGATTTAAAAGGGAATCTGACAAGCCAGGATGAATTGATTTGGGTTAGAAGCAGAAAAAAAAAGCCTGAACCTTTAGTTGGAGGTAGAATCATCTTTTGCAATGCTGATGGAGAAAAAAATTCCACATTCAGAGTAAACAAAAAGATTTATTAAAGCCCAAGCTTAAGTGGTTTTGAGAGTCTACTTGACTTCCAAATGTTAACAAGTGAGCTGCTTGTCACATGAAATTTTTGCCCTACTGCTCTCAGAGACCCAAACCTATACTCAAGTCCATGTGTGATGCATTTTGGGCAGGTGGTCTATCTCAAATCTGTGCAGCAATTTTCCTTCTTCCACGAAGGGATCTTGTTTGCATGCATGGATTTATACTCAACCTGCCCAAGTACTATTACAACTAATATAAACTATTATTGCCATTAGTTAAGCTGGGAAATTTGATGTGGAAGAACTTCACTGCATCCCTATCATAGGTGCAAAACCTATATCCCCCAAACCAGGCAACAGAAAACATTTAATTTCTATTATGAACCAGAAATCTACTTTAGTGTCTTTTTTTATTTTTAACTAATGGAAAAAATATAAGCAGGGCATACTTTGTAGTCTTATTTTGGCATTATCCATATTTATTTTCCCTCAAAAAAACTAGGGAAATACAATCTAGATTACATCAACATCTGCATGTGCATGTGTTCAAGTTGTTGCTCATTTTGATAGTATTAATTAATGTGGTGTTGTCAAACCAGGAGACCATTTCAAATCTGTCCCTGCATGTCTCTTCCGGGCCAAAAGAATGAATAATTTCCATCCTGAAGTGGCCATGTCCATTCTGCACAGACAAGTAAACAAGCTGAAAAAGGGCAGAGTATTAACCCCTTGGAGTTATTATTGTGTGTGCTGTCTCTTTCAGAGTGTCTGTGCTGTCATGCATCATTGCAAATGCCTGTTAAAAACCTGATGATATCCTGAGTGTCTCCAGCATGAGAAAAATTCTACAAATCAGAGTTCAATTATAAGAACAGCAGTACAAAATATGGGGCCAGCAGAGATATGGGTAGTCTTGCTTTGATTTATTTATAAGACAAAAAAAAAGGTGATTGAGATGCTGATTAAATGATTCTTTTTTTTGTTTTGAACATTTCATATATTTGCACCAGTCCCGGATTTGGAAAAACATTTTAGTTTTTAACAGAAATTAGAAAATATCAGGAGTTTGATCCTTGACTTGGCTTTCACTTTTATTTCAGTCTGGGGAAAGATGATCTCAATTGCTTCTTTGTCTTTCAAAAAATTTTAACTTTTATTGGTGTAAATAAATGAGGTTTTATGASCGGCCCATATTTCACAATGATTTTAATTGAATCATCCCTTTTTGTAAACAGTGATTTTTATGAGAATTAACCAGTGTGACTAGTTTTGAAAAAGTTATTTTTTCAGAAGGAGGTAAAAGTCAAATTCGCATACAAAAAATTCATCCCAAATCTGTGATGGTGCTTTTTATGAATCTTGATAGTTTCTGCAGCTGTACTAGTAAGTGAAGTCTGTTAAGCTGTTGGCTGACATTGATCACATTTGAACATATTTCAAGCTCCTGTTCCTTTAGCTCCAATCAGTGGGGTTTTGTGTCTTTTTTGTTTGTTTGCTTAATTGTTTTTTTTTTTTGTTTTTTGTTTTTTTTTAAATGTTACATTATTTTGTGTTGTTTCTTTGGTGATTTGTTTTGTTGGGGTTTTTTTTAACCTTAAAATTGATTTATATATCTGACAACTCATCCTGCTTCACGTATGTTTAAAAAGTCTAAAAATATTATAATGCTGGGGCTATGTTATACTTCGCAAATAGATTAGAATAAATCAGTATACTGCTCAAAAAACCCATTTAAATATATCAGTAAAAACCCATGATTTAATCGAATAGGTGCAGCTTTCTTTCCTGGAAATATTTGCATGAATTTGGCTTGCATGTGGTAAGCAGAAGTGCTCCAAGGTGGATGGTTTTATACTGAGACAACTCCATCAAGGTTCTCTCAATGTGAATCGTTTTTTTCTTGCTGTTCAGCTGAAGCATGTGTTTTAGTCATATGGATGTTGGAAAAATTTGCTGGTGTCAGAAACTGTGATTTAATGAGCGTGGATTGTTACATTTTCAAAGCCATCTTAATCTATTTTGCATTGTAATGTGAGATAATTATTTTATAACATTATATTTCATGAAGAATTATGCAGTTCTGAAATTCATTAGAGAGTTATAAAGATTCTAGCTGGGTATATTTGTAGTTTAGCATGGCTGCAATTCACTTATATTAAATGTCTACTCCAGACTGTATGAAATGAGTCAGATGTTCTGTTTTGTGCCACTATTMAATTCAGTGCATGTAACTGAGTAGAGAAATGGATTGATGTTTGGTGAAAAATCTTTTTCTACTAAACTAAGAACAATTCCAATATAAACAAGGAAAAACTATATATTATAAACATTTAGGCATAGCTAAGATAATTACTGTATGTGAATACTCCAAACAAATGCAGGTAGTTCTCCTACCCACAATACCCATCTCTTATGAGTAATTAACCTTATCATGTAGAATAATAGCCAAATATTTTTGTCATAAGTATCCTAACTCTGTGATGCAGGTCACCTTACAAATATTTGTTCTGTTTTATGGTTAATTCTTTGAAAAAATACTAACTTTTGTCTTTCTCAAGGCAATGTTGCTTTATCTTATTTGAGGAGTATATGAAGTATATTCRGTTATTATGCTACACTGATTTACAACAAGTTTTGTTTGACAGAATGASGAAAGTAATGCAGAGTAAAAAAGATGCTTACATGAATAAATTTGTGGCAACTGCTCATAGATATGGAGCTCTGCTTAGGCACGTACAGGTRAACTGTTGAAATAATTTGTGTGAAGAAACTTCTACACAAGCCCATAAAGTACAGATTTATCATTGAAATCTACCTGGYTTACACTGTCCCTGTGACTGGAATGTTATCATCATCAAATATATATACTTCATGCAAACCTATTAAAATACCTGTTGATGCATTTCGCTCAAGTAGAACAAGATTGACCATAGCTGTTACCATGCCTTTAGTCCTGAATTTAAAATATGTGGTGTCAACAGTAATATGTCTGGGAGCAGAATCAGGCCTGGTGAGTGCACTTAYAGAATTCTAAAATTTCTTGATTAAATTAAGGGTCATGTTCTCCCAGCCTTTTGTTTTGATTCACCAGAGAGAGTTATTTGATCTCAAATATTTACCTCAACACTTTCCAAAACACAATGCCATATGAAAGCAAGGGTTCACAAAGTGTGAGGCTGGTGCCTGGAGGGACTCCTCTCTGTTTTGATTGTAAACACTCTGTGGATTGTATCTTAATACATATTTTTATGTTGATATTGCATATTTATATTTATATAAATAGGTGTTGTGCTTCATTCACCACAGTTATGAGTCATTCCTTCCAGAACTCTACTTGATTCAAGTACCCTGATTCTCTGTGACCTAAATCTTATGATACTTCACTCTGAATGGATTGGAATTAGATGGAAAGCAAAAGTAGCCCAGGACATTCAATGATAGAAAATATTATTCCAAAATTTTTTGGATATTCTAGAAAAATGAACCCCTTTAAAGTTTGTCTTGATTCTCTAAAGTTTGAAAATTTATGTTTTTAACTTAAATTGGCATAAAACATGCCCTGAGAAATTTTCATTTTGAGATTTTACGCTACACTGACTTTGCAG
Organism: Cardinalis cardinalis; assembly: GCA_014549065.1. Classification (NCBI taxonomy): domain Eukaryota; kingdom Metazoa; phylum Chordata; class Aves; order Passeriformes; family Cardinalidae; genus Cardinalis; species Cardinalis cardinalis. The sequence continues at coordinate 556,976 of JACDOX010000132.1, forward strand.
AGACTCAAATGGGAGTAGGAGTGGAGTGGACTGGAACAGCATCCAGAAAATGCGTGTCTGTGTTCACCTTTGCTGGGCACATTAAATAAAAATCCATGTTGTAACACACTGGACTTTCAAATACTACATGATAGTGAGACTTACAAAAGAATATTCAGTGGAATAATCACATTATCTTTTTTTTCATTAAAGTGTTTTTTTTTCTGTGGCAGGCATAGGCAGGGCAGGTCATGATAGACACAATGAATGACAAAGACAGGTATGACTATTTTTGAATCTGAGGGAAAAGGTAAGGGAAAGACTGAAACTTGCAACACCATCAGTGTGGACAAGAGAACATTATGGTGAAGGGCATGCCTGTGACAACTCATAGATATAAAATAAATGGCCTGGGAAACTGGCTTGAAAAGACTCACAGACCCTGTGCATTGCATGCACTGTGGTAGAACTGCAGTTTATTCCAGGCCTCAAACAGAAATATGAATGTTCTCAAAAATCAGGAAATGTGACAGGATGCCCACAAAAGTCTGCTAAGGGTGATGTAACACCTGAATAAATTCTGCGTATAGAATAAAATAAGTGTATTGTATTTTCAGAGGTTGGAAATTCCTGTGATTCTAAATCCGCCCTGCTGTTAATAACCAGGATCACGTGGACTCTTTATGAGGAAAATCTAGTTGAACATGACTTTTCTTGGTGAAGGAAAATGTCGTGCTCAGTGTTCTGTGGGTTCTCTCAGTCTTTTCCTTGCTTTGGAGAAGAGGCTGCTGCGTGCTCTGCTGCGCACTCCCCAGGCTGAGGACAGACCTTAAAGTGTGGGGACACCTTCAGGAGATGTCCTGGCTCTTTCTGTGYGCTTAGAGGAGAGCATGGGTGTGTTTGTTTCTGCAGTGTAACACAAATGTAACCAGTTCGTGGCATATGCATTTGTGGAAAAAGCTTTAAAATTTCATTCCAGAGCTGATATTTGCTTCCACAAAGAGAAGTTCTTTGTAGGCACATAGAAGCAAGTCAGTCACCAGTCAGGCTGTCGAAAACAGATTGCTGTTTTAGTTGGATTACTGTATTTAGAATTTCAGTCTCTTATTTATATGAAATTGTGAAATTGCTTGTTTTTGAAGTACTTGTTCATAAAATTGTATTTTCAAGGTCTTTATAATTTCCCAAAACTCAGTTTAGAGACAGAAGGTGCCTCAGTAGAAGTAATGACAGCAAATAATAATAATAATAATAA
>JACDOX010000132.1:558259-593037 GCA_014549065.1 Cardinalis cardinalis
AAAAAAAAAAAAAAAAAAAAATTCCACCTGGTCAGAGCAAATGGGCAGCTCACAATCTCAGTGAGAATGTGCTCTGGATGAAAGACAATGAGCCTGTGCAGCACAACATGTCCAGTACAGCTCTCTGCAATATAGGATGGTGAGTGATTATCTGAATGAGGGTTGTTAGGGCTGTCCAGTCTGCCTTTGAGCTGCCTATTCTGCCAGGGACACACAGGGCCTTCCCCATCAAATGCATCATAGCCCCATGAGGCAACTTGTGACRCAGCAAGAACCACCAAAATAGAAGCAGACACTGCTCACACCCACGTTCCTGGAGTGCTTGCAGTGAGTTTCTATTTCTCTTGGGATAGCTCACCTAAGCATTGCTGRCCAACAGCTCTGCTTTGAGCTGTGATGAATCTTGCCATACAGGAACAGGAATAGTTTCTGAGGTCTAAAATCTCTTGTCACTATTTTGGGGTGTTTGTTCAAGCTTGTTGTTTAGGTTCTCCACCCAAAGGAATGTTGTGGAGTGGAACCCACTCCCCAGGGAAGTGGACATGACACCAAACCTGCCAGAGCTCAAGAGGAGTTTGGAAAATGCTCTCAGGCAACCTTGTGAAAGTCCTGGGGCTGTCCTGCGTCTGCAGTAGAAACTGTGTTAGAAGTTGGGTAAGAACCATCTCAACTGCAGCCTGCAGCTCCTGCTGCCCTGTAGAAGATGCAGTAAACTTAGTCCTAATCAAATGATAAAGGTAAAAACATCATGACATAAGTCCTATTGCCTTAACACAGCTGTCCATTGTGTCCTTTCTGTATTCTGGGAGTAGCTTGGATGTGGCCACTCCTTTTATTTTGCTGGGCTTAGCACTGTGACACACTGCCCTGAGTGCAGCTGTCAGCACGTATTTTGACAATATGCATACACATCAAGCAAGGTTTTCTACAGGGTCTCTGAAAGGAGAAGAAGGTGGTATTGAGACTGAGGACAGAAACCTTTTAAGTACCTCTGGAATGAGCCAGCTTTTCCCTCACTGTAGGGGCATGGGTTTTCCCAATTTAGCAATCATTTACACTGGCCAGAGCATGTAAAAAGGCCTCCTCTGCTTTRGTTGCAGCTACCTTTGATTGCTTCTCTCTTCCTCTCAACGTGGTCCTTATGTCATGCATTTTAAGTGAGAAGGCAGAGAATCTGCATTTAGGGAAGTAAGGCAGAAATCAGAAACTTCCTTTAAACAGTGTAGGTTATGCAGATGCCAGGTTACAGTCATTGGTGCATTTTATGCAATCTTCTGGAAGCAGTCTGGTTGTTTTCCTAAGTAGGACAAAGGCAAAGGCAAAAATAGGATCTAATTAATGACCTAGAAATCCAAGATGGTTACTAGAGCAATCTTTGAAGCAATTGTATACATGTTAACTGGGTCATATAAATTTGTGGTATGACAGCTCATACAGGGAAGTTATAAATAGATGTTAAGAGGAAGTAGCATAAGAAGTGACAAATATGAGGCAATGCAGGCAGAAAGATGACCTTTCAATTCTATTCTTCCCTTTTTAAAAATATTTTTTTAGCAGAAGACGTTGTTAGGAAGGGTGGTTCAGGGAGTTTGATGAAAGCAGCCCTTCCTCAGTCAGGAAAAACGCAACCTCTGACAGATGGATTCACCAGATCTCTGCTGGCTCTTCATTTGCTGACTGGTCACAGGGAATCTGACGTGCGCTAAGGTGTTCCTGATTCCTCTGAGTGGCTGGCAGAGGAAAAGAATGAGGGTATGACCTTGTAACTTCTCTAAGTTACAAGGTCAGTTACATCCTTAGGGATGTTACATCCTTAGGGACAGTTACATCCTTAGGGATGTTTATTCCTATGCACAAACAAACAAAAATTGGACTTTTGAGGTGTATTCCCGCTGTATGCAATGCATAGAAGGAGCTGATTTTAAAATAGATAAATATTTCAAATACTCTAGCGATTAAGTTATAAAGTTTCTGCCTCAACTAAAGTTTTTAGTTGCTTTATACAGAACAAACAGCTGTTTAATTTCCAGCACCGAAGGTGAGGGGACTTTTCCTTCTTGTTTGCTATGGATTTACCAACTTGTGTTCCTGACAGTTTTATCCCGCAGGTGGTTGCGTGTTAGCAGTGTTACCATGTTACCAAGGCCTTTCTGACAAAGCATTCACTGGTTGCATTGCCACTCATCTGCACAATACATGCTCCATAATCTAAATATGGTTTTAACCGGCTTGTAAAATCACACCAACCAGCAAGATTATCTCCTGTCACAGTATTTTACAGAAGATTTATATAAGAGATAGCATGTTTCATAAAAACACAATGTTTAGTATAATACCAGAAAGAGTTATGAGTTCCAAGATCATTTAACTTCTGAAATGTTTTTAGAAATTTAGATCCTTCCTGAGGCATTTTGAAAACGGATTTAAAGGTAGCACTTCAATTTTTTTTTTTCAGAATGAGCTATAGAGAAGGGAATAAAGCCCAGGTTTCTCATGCTGGTTGAGTTTAAATGTGATATCTCAAAATATGCTGGGACATTGATGATTTGATTTCAGTGTGTCCTTGGAGATGAAGCTCATCTGGATGCAGTGAGCCAGCACAAGGCCATGTATTACTTAGCTGAATGGTTATTACTGTGCATGTGTTTTACACTGGCCTGTTGCAGAACTGACTTATGTCCCCATCTTTTACTAGCTAATCTCCTCAGACTTTTATTAGCTTTCTACAACTGGCCTTCCTTGTTCAAAGTAATCTCTAATCTTCATCTTGTTCTTCTTATACTTGAGGGGTTGCTTTTCTTCACTCTCTTGAATCCTTCATTTTGCGCTTGATCCAAAGATCGTTGTGACTGTGAGCCTACCCCTGCAGTGTAACACAGCACATTGCAYGCATGCCTGGGCTGATGGGGCCCTGGAATCTGGAGGAGGGTGGCCGTGTCAGCACACTGATGCCAAGCTCATTACTTGGGTGTGGTGTCACACTGCTGCTCTCTCCTGCTTCCAAGGCACAAGCGGCTGGCCTGGCACTCTGCTCTGCCATGCAGACAGACCAGTTTGGGTATGTGCTAGCTCAGGTTCTCTCTTTGCACACCCTTGCACAATGCAGACATGCTTTCCAGTTCTGTTCAAAGGGCTCTGCCCATCCTGAGTTCTACTCAGTCTTTATTGTTAAAATCATGCTGATGTTAACTTTTGCTAATTATCTCATTGTTTGATTGAGTGCAAAGAAGTCTTCACTGGAATACAAGACTATTTTTCACCTACACATTTTCTCAGTGGAGAACAACATGCTCAGGTGTTCTGGGAATCCAGCCCTCACAGTGTTGCTGGATTATACACACCTTGTCAAAGCATTTATATAACACAATTGCAAAAAAAGAGAACGTTACTAGATTACACACCAAAGTGATTCATCTCAGGTACAGAACTTAGTGTAAAAGCCRAGTCAATTTTGTTATGACATAATTTCTAACATGCAGAAATATTTACATGTTATTGCACATCTTCTTGTCACAGCACTGAAAATTATCCTGTCCAGTGTTTCCAGGCTGTTTGATACACTGCAGTGCAGAGAGCTGTAACGAGAACTTCTGTTTCATGTGAAATGTGCTGCCTTTAGATAGACAATCTGTGTTGCTGCTTCCTGTCTTAGCAGAAAGCAAGCAAGATGGAAAAGTTCATTTGCAGAAACAGCAAAAAATCATCTTCAGCTCTCGTAGCCTGAACTGTGTGAGCTTAAGCTGCTCAGCATATCCTAGAAACCAAGCCTTGCCCTTGTCTTCTTTAAGTACAATGAGGCAGGTGTGATGAGACAGGCTGGTRCAGTTGTGGATGTGAATCCACAGACTGCACTGGTCTGCTCCTTTACACTGCACAGTCATGTCCCTGAGTGATACACTCTCTATTCTGACATAGGGAGCTGGATGGCCCTGGCCTTGTCTCTCTCCTTGTCTAGGTCAGTGTGAACCACAGGCAGAAGGGATGACCTTCAGCAGTACATGGAGGGTGTACAGTGGTACAAGGAAGGAAAAATCACTGTGACTCAGTCATTTAAATCTGCGTGTTTTATCAACATTGTTAACCCCAGGTAGTTCAGATTTGTCATCTTTCTCTTTATCCTGAATTCTTTTGAYATTTTGTCTACTCCCTTCTCCACCATTCACTTACTACACAGCTAAATCAGCTCTGGGGAGCCCTGTGTTATAAAGTGGAGTATAGTTTGGAAGTGCTCACTTGAACTTTCTTCAATACAACATATATCTGTTTACACAAGTAGAAGCTTTTAGACTGACTAATTTTCCTGGAAAAAAAAAAGAGAAAAGCAGTGAATGAGCTTATGGAGTGCTTTGCCAGTTTTCTTCAGGTATGACAGTCAAGAATTTTAAACCAAGCACACCTAGCCCTAAGGCAAAACTCTTGAGCATTATAATTACAACTGATGAAATGGATGGCAGTCACCCCTTATCTAGAGTGAAAGATACTGCTAGGCATACCACATGTCTCTAAAGGTCATTTCTGACCTATTCCAATGAAGTAAGTCTCAAAAGGGAATAAAAGGAAAACCACAGAGATGTCTGAGTCCCTGGTGTCCCAGAAGGCCAGTGGTCAGAGAGCAGAGTCATCAACACAAGTCTGGGCACTTCCCCTGCTGCCATAGAAGACAAATGTTTCAGCAGAAACACCGACTTTCACTTCTTAAAGTAGCACACACAYAAGGCAAAATGCATGACTAGATGCAGTGTGATCATTTTACACTGACAGAAGAAAAACTGGATCTCTCACTGAAGCAGACATCCATCTATGGAGAGTTTTATTTTTATATTTTTATCATTATTTCTCCCCAAATAATTTTTTTTAGTGCTGCTAAACAGCTGCACCATCTTGAAAAAGTGAGAGTATCTTGATTGTTTTTTGGCGGCGTAGAGAAGGTGACAGTTAGGCACTTGTGCTAGCCATGGCTCCTGGGAGACATTACAGTAAAGCTAGAATTGATTTGGCAAGTGTGGACTACACTTATCACTGCATAAAGCATAAAAAGTCACAGTCATTGTTTGGATTTTAATGGCAGTGTTGAATAATAGAGAGGAAAAGCCTTACTATAAATACACCTGGAAACATTCTTTTCACAGAATTAGAGATTCAAGGTCTATTTAATTCAGTGGAAAGACTTTGTCAACCAAAACATCTAGATGATGTATTGTGGATGTATTAGGACCAGTTCTATAGGTAGTGCTAATCAGCTCAATTCGTCTGGCTTTAACTGTGCTGAGTTCTTTTACTGCATCTGAGAATTTTGGGTTGCATCCAGCAAGAAATTGTGATACCAACRGGTTTGGTGCCAAAGCAGCTAGCTCCATCTGACTCCCACAGTGATATYCTGGATGGAGTGGTATTTGTGTAGGCAAGCTTCCTGCAGTGTGTGGGAACAGCCAGGTGCCTGAGAATGGTATCCTCAAACCCATAAGCGGTTGAGCGAGAGCCAAAAAAAGAGTTAAGGATGAGAATGAGAGCATGCTCTGGGTGGTTAGGTGGGGAAGTCTAGATTGTCATTTTGTAGTTAATTATGCTGTTCTTCCCCTTTTGTCAAATTGTACATTGTACTGGCCTATATATACATTTGTACATTATGCATCATTGTACATTGTACATTTGTACTGGCCTATTACCCATCTCCCATATGGAACATAAATGATTGTAACTACTTGGATGCTATCCTTTATCTAGAAGAAGAACCTTGTTGATAGTACAGCAATAATTAGGAGAAGAGTATTATGAATAATTAGGGYCATGAATATGAATAATTTAATTTATTTTTGGGAGTAAATACTCTCTTTTTACTTAAGAGCTCAGAATAAAGGAGAACTCTGCATGAAGGTGTTAGCTGGTGACTCAAAACTTTTTGGTTTTTTGTTTGTTTCAGTTTTCTCAGCATCAGTCTTTCATCTTGACACCATCTTTAGGACTAACCCACGCCCTTGAATGGCATGCACACTTACAGACATGTGCATGTACATTGACAGAAGTATGTCAGGGGACATAACAGATATTGACATTGTGCCTGGCTCAGGCCATTATTAACATTTAATTGCTGATAATTTTTTTAAGCTCCTGACAGCAGTGTGGGATGGATGTGKTATGTAGGTAGAACACCTAGCAACACAGCAAACAAGGATATTCGGAGTGCATACCTGAACTGGAYGGAGTCACAGGTTCCTGTCCTTAATCCTCTTGCTTTATAAGGTGATTGTGGAAAGGTTCACCCATGAATCACCCAATGCTGTCATCCTTACTTATCTGTTGGCAGACTCTCTGAGGGCATGAACGTTATTGTAGTAGAGGCCTTGCATTAACCAGAAGAGGATTCTTTGGCTGTGTGAACCCTACAATACAACCCAGTTTACAAATTTATAAGAAAGCTGAAAAAGGAGYCAGTCCAACAAATGGGAAGGATAGTGAAGTCTGCATCATGCTTAATTCAAACTAATTAACTTTACGGGAAAAAGGGCTATTTAGCAACATGGCAAAATAATTTGCAGGGCCTGTGATGGCTTTTCTGCATGGCCTGCAGAAATGAAGGCTACATTGCGACACTGTTGAGTTCTCCTCTGTGCTCTAGTCTTATCTATATGGCAAAATGTTTTCTGAATGCTCTTAAACTTGAGAGGCCTTSGATGTCTCAATGTCTCTTTCTTCAGGCATCCAGCAGCGGCTTTATGCAAAAGTCTCATTTTCCAGTGAATCTATGCTCTCTGAAATCTGGCCAATAGTCTCTTACCTCTTCTGCAGAGTCCTGTTACAGGATAGTATCAACAGGCTGCCCCAGAGCTTCCTGGGAAAACCACATTTCAGAATTTATAAGCAATTGTTGTGGCTGGAGCGTGTCACATCAAACTGTTTGCAGTGCATAAAAGCAGCATTGTAAAGCTGCATAACTATCATGGCAACAAGTGACCTCAGGGTCAGGACTGCAGAAGCTGGTAACAAGATGTTTGGAGATCACTTCCTTATGATGCTCAGAGTAACTGCAAGWCTGAAAGAGCAGACAATGTTTGGAAGGAAGGTTTCGCAGACTGCCTCTCGTCTTGTATGCCTTGGAAATGTGATCYACAGACACTGTCCTCTGACAGCCACCAATTAAAACACAAGTTCTAGAATATTTCTGCRCTTCAACTTCCCTTAGGAGCTGTTGTACTTTACACCAGAACTGATTTTGAGACCCTCYCATCTACTTAGGATCTTGCACACAAAGAGTGTTTTATTCATTTGGTTTTGAAGGCTGGTAATGTATGGCTTTTTCTCCAGTCAGAAGACTCAGCAAACCCCACACTTTGGCACTTCCCCTTTCGCTGATGACAGAGCTTAGGAGAGAGTTAGTATCCAGCCCAAAGAAAGAGAGTGCTTCTTACCATGCATTGTTACTTCCTTTTGCTGCCAGGTGAGCTAGAAATGCTTCCAGTCAGTGCTGGGAAGGACCTGGCTGGATGCCTTCTTGGAAGTGTGTGCACAAATACTGCCTAAAGGAATACTTGGGCAATTGCAGGTAGGTCTGATCTCACCCATTTGGTGTGTAAGGTTTGATACTGGAAGAAATTGCAGTGATCAAAATGAATGAGCTTCAAGGTCTGGCTTCTTGTTTTCTGGGTTTGGGTGGGAAACTGTGAGTTCAAAGGATGACACCCAGTCCCCCTTTGGCACAGGCAAGGAAAGGCAGTTCCAACAGGTAGCAACGTGATGGCTGCTCCTCCTGCTTCATGGCTCATCTGGAAGGTCTTTCCGACTTCAGCTGCATGTTGCTATGAATAGTGCCTGGCTGTTACCACCTGTCTTCCCACTATGGGTTCACCAGACACCTGTGCAGTCCCTGCCTACCTTCTTTGGCATGGGAGAGCTCCACTGGGGTTTTGCTGCTCCAGGAAACCTGTGCATGGCRGCATATGCTACATGCAACAACTCTTGGTGTTGTTCCACATGAATTTACTATGTTGTTTTGGGGGCTTTACTGTAACTGAAACATGGGGTAGGCATCCAAATTCTGCCTCTGTCACACTAACATTTTGCTCCTTGGTGGTTTTGTACATAGTACCAGTGGGTTTTGATACCTTGAGCATACATATAAATATCACTAGCATTGTTTTCACTAACCCTTCCCAAGGTGCGCAAAGTTTGCTGGAAGACCTCTGAGCATCATTCCCCAAATGCCTGGAWTATCAAAATCCCATATTAAAGCAATGCACAAAATCCTTCAGTCTGACCTTCAAAAACCAGAGTAGCAGGCTTCGTTGCTTGAGGCCACAGGAGATGCTATTATGCAGGTCAGGAGAGACACACAGTTAGTGTTACCAGATAAACAGAACTGCAAAGCCAATCAGTTCAGACAGTTTTCATTCTTTGAGAGGCTCATTTTTAAGTTCAGAGTACCTCTTGAAAAGCAGTAAACCAGAAAGAGATTAGGAATATTCCCAGTAAGCCTGTCACTCTGACCTTTTGTTATTTTTCTTAGTATGCATTGTGAATATGCACCTCTTCTAAAGTCCCTCATTAAAGAGGGCAGTAGCCCTATGGGTGAAAGACTAGATTTTTGGTATGTCTCACAAGCATGACTAGACACAAATTTTTAGGAGATCAATAAAACCACAGAGTTTTCAGTTTTGTAAAAAATAAGGAACTGAGTTGTTATGGAGCTGCAACCCGGACTGAGCCTGGGCCACAGGGAAAGAGGCAAGACCTGCTGAACACATGATTTAGGTGGGACTTAGTCATATTGCTGTCATATAAATATAAAATGTATGTTTTCTGGATAAGATGTCGAAGTGCGGTAAGAAAATGAAATGACAATGAAAGACTGACAGGTAGTTATACACAGACATGCCTTTACTAATCCAAGAAGACATGCATTTACTAATCCATATCACTATGTTTTAGGGCCTAGAAATACTTAGATAGACTTTCTCCTTAAAAAGGAGACTTCCTCCTTTCTCCTTTCCCCTTGTCAATGTCAATCTCTCCTTTCTCTCTTGTCTGTGTCTATAGTGTCTGCTAAGGTCAACAGATCCTCAAGATGGGATCTCTCTCTTAATTTCAGTTTGGTTTGCTGATGAATGCCAAGGAATCTTGCCTCATGACTTCAGGCTTTTTTGATAATTTGAAGCATTGAAAGTGGTAGTAGAGAGGTACAAAGTGCTGAGGGGAAAAATAAAGAGTTTTTGTCTTCAGGGATTGTTTTGTAGTATTTTTTTATTCCTATCTTTGAAGAAATATCAACTTTCCAGAGATATGCAAATAGAACATCGTCAATAACAATGATGTTTTATTGCTTGACATTTTCCCTGGTATTTTATTGCTCTACTTTTTTTTAAAAAAGCAGCAATCCCTATCAGAATGTGCTGATAAGGCAGATCTATCTTAAGCAAATACATTGCTTTTGCATATGGCCTTTTCTTCAATAAGCTTTTAAACTTTCACAAGAGCTTTTGGATATTAATCATTACTTGATTCCTGGGGGGTTTCAGTTTAATTTGCTATTTCAATAGCTTCAGTGTTAGCACTATATACTCCCCAAAATGGTAAAACTGCTTGCTGTCAGACTGTGAAGGCTGTTTTGCCTGAACAGGGTAGTAGCAGAAAGACTTTTGGCATGGCATTTCTGTAACCCTTAAGGAATTTCATGATCTTCAAGATGGACGAGATAAATCTCCAGTGAATTGTTGACAGCCCTGAAATATTTAGAGTTATTAAGTCTAGAAAGCAGAGGGCTTGGAAAACTTGAAAGCTGAGAGAGGCAGGCATGGAATTGTATACAATCCCAGTCTTTTCTTGTATTATACTGTCTTGAAATGTCTCCCTGTAGTAATTTTTATAAATTTTTATATATGAAATGTGGCTATGAGGTAAATTCAAGGCATAACAAAGGAAACTAAGGTTTTTAAAGATTTTTAAAATTTTCTTTCATTTTAAAATTATAAGTGGTGCTGTGAAGCAAACAACACGCGTGTGAATACCAGTAAGGTGAAATTACTGGCATATATATCCTAATCCTAAAGAAATGTTTCAAAGAGTTTTGGTATTAGTCTATTTTAGGACTGTGGGGGGAGGTTAAAGAAAGATTAACTAGCTAAACCTCAGTTTAAACCTAACACAGACCCAGTTTATTGCTATTTACCTTGGCTTAGTAACAGGCAGGGTTTGCTGTTGATTACAACTGACCTCGCAGTGACTTCATATTGTCATCAAACTTGTTTGTAGCAGCTTGTAGAATTTCAAGAAAACCACTTCTGCASAAGATGAATACCCAGGCTGCTGCCAGCTGCTGTGAAAGCTGACATACAGTGCTGCTGTCTCCTGCAGATTCCTCTGAAGTTTGACTAATGGTTCTTACAGTTATTGAGGGTAAAACAATAAACAAGTTTTCAGAACTTTTTTCATAACAAGTTCACCCTGAAGCAGGCTGATAGAAGATCATCTGTGGAAGCTTCTGACACTGATTCTGAGCTGCAAAATGTCAGAGCTTTAACTAATATTCATCACACTCGAAAGTTGATGAACTCTGCCAACTCTCAGCTGTGCAGACACCCCTTTACAATATTCTGTAATTCTTTTCTAGACTTTGATATAAGAGAACCCTCAGAACAGTTTCCATTTTAGGCATCCTGACATATGTTGGAGTTAAATGTAGTGGGGTCACGAAGGGCTATTCACTTTGACGTTATTTATTTCCACARGGATGTCACAAGAAGCATACACAAAGTGATAACTCTGGCTCAAAATTTTAAGACAGGCACTTCTTTCAAGCTTTGCATGTGACCTTGTTTAAAAAAGGAAGATTTTCAACATTGTTCAGTATTTGCTGGTGAGTGTCTGTATGTACTTCTGACATTGTTGCTGCTGTTTCAAGGCACCTACAGAAATGCTGCATGTAATCCAAGCAATAGAGAAAAAATATCTTTGTGTTGTACCACTCTTTTGAGCATCTTTTACCCATAAAAACAATAACTATACTTTCTGAAGAACTGGATTCAACCTGTCATTCCCTCCTGTAGCAACAATTTGTGTGAGGTTGCTCTTCTGATTGTCCAGAACTGCTCTCATCCATGAATTTAATTTAAGATACCTATTATYGGGGAGCAAAATTAATTTTTTTATATTTTTATGTGAAGAAATATTCACAGAGTTATTGTTTTTAATTCAGATTTTCACTTTCAGCAGTGCATTGAACTAAGCTTCCAGAAAAGTATCTAAAACCTGAGGGCTTGCATTTTTATCAACAACTTTGAAATGTTTGAAGTGGAAAACTTTATTTATTCTTCCTCTGTGCTTATTTCTCTTTTCATGTGGCAAGAAGTTGTGAATCACCCCATGTGTAGATTCCAATCACTTGTCTCTCACTATGCTTATCTTTATATGGATGGCAAATAAGAGTCAATGCTGAGTAAGTGCACGGAAGTGCAAGCCACGTTGGAGTATCAAAATGAAAATTTACCCTACTTTTGGCATCACTTTTCTGATCCTCAGATTTCCCCTGCTTTATGAGTATGATGATATTAACTGACATTTGGAAAGTTTCTTAAGATTTCCAAGTCCAAAGGCCTCGTTAGTTAACTGTCATTCCACTCAGAAAACCCCCATACATTGCACCATTGTGCCATTGCAGTGGCAATAGCAGTGCTAACAGTGTTTGTGAGTAAAAAGGGAAAGTCGTTTCTTCTTGAAGGTATCCATTGACAAACATACTAATAAGGTCAAAGCTAAGATCGAAGACTATCCTAGAATTCATGGCATGTTTATGTTTTATACCTTTAAGCTTTTTTATGACTTTCTACTAAATTCTTTTACAGCTTAGCCTTGTAAAAGTCCCAGATTTCCTGGTTTGCATGCTTTCATTTAAAGTGGATTGCACTTGATCCATCTGTTTGATGAGACTATTGTGCTTTTGTCTTACTGGTAATAAAACTTCTGGGGATAGGACATTGCATGTTTATCTGGCTGTTGCAGGAAACACTATCACTAACTCTTGAACAAAGGGTCCGTCTATTGACTGCAGAATTTATTTTTTCCAGAGCAAGAGAACAAAGATTTTAGACAGTTATAAACAGTAAACTGAGGGGAAGTTTGAGGTCAAAGAGCAAAAAGATGACTCAGATTTCTTTTCGTCATGGTTGAGAAAAGGTACACAAAAGCAGATGAAAACCATTGGTGTTTCCTTCAGAGCATGTATGCCGTGTTCTGGTCTGACATCTCCCAGGGACTGCAGACCTCAGAACATACCTCTGCCCTCTACAGCCAGGAGAGGGTCCATGTAGCCAAAAGGCCTTGAATTGTAATAATAAGCTAACCTATTTCAGCTAACAAGATATGAATATTAGTCATCATTCAATGCAGAAAAGTACAAGTCTTTGTTTTACAATGCCCCAGTTGGAATTGTGACATTGGACTGGAAGTGGCCCCAGAAGCAAGAGTCCATGCCTTGCATGCAGACATTGGAAAAGTTTCTTGTGCATCACAGCCTTCTGCAGCCCATTATTCACAGAACATTTTCTGAAGCCTTTTAACACATCAAGACCTTTAGTACTAACCTCCAAAAATCACAGCAAAACAATTTGCCAAAAGAAGAGAGCAGGAAAGATTACTGCCAAGCCAGTGTTCACAGTCCTGCAAGAGCCAAGGRGTTGTTAGGTGATAATGCCTGCAGGAGCCTAGAAAATAAATGAATCCACTTCAGAATGAAGCATTGCCTTCTCTGCTGCCAACTGGACTCGGAGGAATAGTTCCTCCAGGAACTACCACTGGAGCAATAGCTCCTCTAGGTTTACCACTGAGAATATAAAAAGAACTCTCCAATTAGACTGTAAGAAACTTTCAGAAAGCTTTGAATTTCCTTTCAATGAGGTGTGTTTTTCTGGTCCAGGAAATATCTCTTTTGTGTTTTTAGGTTCAGATCACAATGGAGATATTACCTTCACATCTCCTTTGCCAAAATGTACGTTTACATCTAAATGAAGTAAATTTGTAATGTCCTTCTGGGCAGTCCATATCAGTGCTAGAGTGTAGTAAGATGTAAGTATTTTGAAACGTACATCCTTAACATAATTCCTTAACACAATTCTTCGAAGATCTCTCATGTTTAGGCCCTGTGTGAGCTTTGATTGTCACACTATGAAAATTCTACTGGACACCCTAACAATTATTTTCTTAATAGTGCTACTGTTTCCAGTGCATTATGATAACAACAATATTTGGAGCAATAATAATAACTGGTATCAAGACCAAAACCTTCACAAAACATTTCCAAGGAGTTTTGTTGCCTTGTATTTTACTGTAAAACAATAGTGTGCTAAAACAATAGCAAAGATTTGGCAGAAAAAAATTTGCTGTAAATTCCATATGAGAGGAGTGGGATAAAGCATAATGCAAGTTCAGTTAAGGGAGGAGGATCTTTTCTAGATGCTTTTGATGCATTTTATTTCAAAGCCAGCTGGCCTCAGAAAGCATCTATCCATGTAGAAATATCCTTTGTAAGGACAAACTGMATTAAAAGCATTTCTATTATCAAGAACGTCTCTGAGGGAGGTAATTGTTCAGCTCATTGTGCTCTTTTTAGGATGTGATGCATTGGAAATGATGAAGATTGTTTTGAGAAAGCTGGGAAAAGCAGCTTTTTCTTCATATGAGAAAATATATAAAACAAGCAAGCACACATGTTCAAGTAGATATAAAGTCCACATTAATATTACCATTTCAAAACAGATTTGAAAATATTACTCTTTGAAAATATTTGATATTATAAAATGTGGTGGGATGAGGTGAATTCCCTTGAGATGACCCCTCCTAATCCTGCATTGGCTGAAGAACTCCCAAGAAGGGCTTTCTAGTGTATCTCTGCCCAGGAAGTTTGAACAAATCTTGGACTATCTGTTTTCAGACCTAAAGGCAAACTCAATTTCTTTTCCCCATGAACTTATTACYGAAGACTTTGAGTGAAAACTGCAAGAAAAGATGACAAATCAGTTTAGAGAAAGAAGAAGAAAAGGTCTTTAGAATTTAGGGCTCAACTTCAAGGAAGATGATACTAAAGCTGATTTTCACTTGACTTTGCTCCCTTAAATATATTTCCTTTGGTGCTGAGATACTGATCAGCATACTACAGATACTGTAGATAGTCCTGATACTGCTGACTGTGGTGGATCTAGAGAGACCCAAAGATTTGCAACATGCCATACCAGTGACAGAGCCCTGTGTGGAAAATTTGTCATTTTTTCCTCATGCCTCGCTTTTGCCTGTGGATTTTTCCACAACAGTTAGAGATTCCAAAGGAAATAAGAGCAGAAAAAAATAAATGAATGGACTGCGGTTAGAAAAGGAAATGTTTATTCAAACACAAGAATAATGCCAGTTGTAGAAATCTGGATACTTCTCATGTGTTATTGTTTCTGAGGACATCCAAATGGATGTTTACTTATGGTGAGAAGTATCCAAAAAGTCTACAGTCATATATTAATTCATCTGTACTCAAAATGCTATTGGATTTTCTCATAATTCTATTGTGCTATAGACTTCGTCTCTCCTTTGCTATTTGCATTCAGGGTTTTTTTCAGATACAGAGAATATTTCATTTACAGTTACTAGGAATCCAGCACACATACTTTGTGTTCTCTGTGTACTAGTACTTGTTATCACATAATAACAATAGCATATTACAGAACCATGTAGGAATGAAAAAGAAATTCACCCTCTTGTTTAAGTACTTATGCATACAGTGTGTGACTGGAAAGGCATTGTCATTAGGGTAGATGATATGCATTTTGAGATGCAAAATTGATCTGTTTTGAGATAAATGGGCTGTAAGATTCATCTGTTTAGTATACTGGAAAGAAACCAGCAGCAATTTAATTTTCAGGGGGTAACTAGAGATCAGCCTGGCATAGAGCAACAGTTAAGGATATTTCAAAAAACCCCAYATCATCCTCTCCTTAAATCAATACTCTTCTTGCTAATTTCTGTCACTTATATTGGCCTCAGAGGTCATGGCATTGATGTACACAGCCTGAAAAAAATAAAAATAACAATGATGGTAATAAAAGCACCCGAGAACTGTTACCACCACAACACAAAGCTGAGAACAGTACTGTCTTTCTTTCTCAGTATTTAGGGTGAACCAGTGACCTCTAAATTTATGGACAGTTGTTTTAGGTTCAAAATTTAGTTCAGAACATATAAACAAAAATGTTTTTCTTCCTGTTAACTGATTTTAAAGAATTTCACATTCCCTTACTTTGAGATGAGTTTAATTTCTGTAATTATTTACTTTCTGCAATTCTGTAATTATTTTATGTCTAAATGCCCCCTATATTAATTTCTCCTTTTATTTATTTTCCATTCCATACTACAATTGAGCTGGAAAATTGTTGCTGTAAAAAATTTTTGGGTAATTTCCATGATCTTATCTGATGGTGGAAAAGCAGAATGACTTGAGGTCTTCCTCACCTTTAGGGCACTCACAATCTGTAATTTGAAATCCTGAAGGTCAAACCACCTCCTCTGGACGAGGCCAAGACAGATCTATGGCCTTTCAGCATTGCAGATGGTGTCTGAACGATCAGAGAGCCTTCCACACTGCCAAAGGTTTTTTTAAAACATTCTGTATAATGTTGTTGAGTAAAAATGCTCTGAAATCTCAGCTATTTTTGCTAAGTAGAAAGTTATGGTTCAAGTTGAAAGGAGATTGAGGTTTTTTCTAGCCCTCTCTCCTTATACATTCTCCCTCCTATTTTTCTTATCCATAATACAGATGAAGTAGCTTTTCTTTTTACATGCAAATTTTAATTAATTTTCGGAATTAATTAAACRTCAGCCATCTTGACATCAGGCCCATGGAAGACAATGAATCTTTATAGATATTTTAGACAATGTTAAACAGTAACATTGGCTAGAAATAAAAAAGAACAATTACAGAATAYGGCTATATCAATTTCAGACCTTTTTATTCTGCTATCTTTATAAGTATGGCAGTACAGTGTAAYATATTTTCAGTTTTCAACATATAGCATGGGAAGAATCCTGTTTCAATGAAGGAAATGTGATCATATATTCTACTGCTTAGCACAGTACATCAGATTTGTGCAGTACAAGAGCAGAAGTCAACAGTCTTGTTTCAATACTACTACTACTACTACTACAACTACCACTACTACCACTACTACTACTACTACTACTACTACTACTGCTACTGCTACTACTACCACTACAAATTTCTAAACTTCTCTATGAAAATCTTTGTCCAAAACTACTTTAAGCAATATGGCCAAAATTATATAGAAGGGTATTTCAGTTAGGTTGCTAAATCTATATTTAGGTATCTGCTYGACTTTCCACTGCTGATAGCCAGAGTGTGTTGGATTTATGCCAATTTTTGTACAGAAATCACTAAAATCTATGGGATAAGAAACAGAACATCCTGAGTTGGAAAGCACCCACAAGGATCCCACTCCTGGATTGAGTCCAACTCCGGGCTCTGCACAGGACTACCCCAAGGATGTTTYTGCGTCCCTGAGAGTGTTGATCAAATGCTCCTTCAACTCTGGTAGGCAGGGTGTTCGCCAAAAGGATGTAACTCCTTAGATTTATAATTGCCAATGTGTTTTTGTTGATCCTGGTATATGCGCACCTGGGATACTAAATCATGCTTGTCTAGAAAAAGCTGTCAGAACCAAAACCATCCCACCCTTCATGCTCATCACCCCCAGACAAGCAAGGTTGTTAGCTTGCACTTCAGCTTGGCTCTTGGCTGCTCATGAGAATGAACAGCCTGTGGTTTTAAAGTAAAATGGARCATTTTGTTTTGAGAATCTGTGACTCTGAGAAATTAGTGAGTGGAATGAAGAAGAGCAAGAATAGCCAAATACCATGTCAGTGTCTCATGTTCTCTCAGTCYTGATCCCCAAGGACATGCTGTCAGTCAGGTTAACCCTTCTGCTCCCAGATCTTCCTGTTCCCTGAGTGGCAGCGAGTGGCAAGATACAGCTCTCTAGAAGTCACCACCATTACTTACTGATGACTCACAGTTGCAAACTTCTTGAGTCCCTCAAGGAGAAGAGAAAGTGAGACTGAGAAAACCCAGGAAAAGGAACAGGAATTACAAGTTTAATGAACTTGCATGGGAAGACATCACACTGGTTGGGCCCATTGTGATACCCCAGGTGTAGTTTTTAATACTGAACCCAAGTTATGAAATGGATGACAAAATCTTTTAAGATGCAGTTAGGTCCATTCTTCATAGGGAGGAAAAAATTAGAAATAGAAATTATAAGAATTTCATTAGAAATAGCAGGACCTACATTTTTAAATACTTCTGCAGAGTATAATCCATTAGTAAGGAGCAATATAATGGTTTGTTTTATAACAAACATGGAAATGTATGCAGAGTAAGTTCCCCAGGGCRGCTGAAGGGATAGAAGAAGTTATTCCAGCTAAGAAATGTGGTAGTGAAGAACTGAATTTAAGGTTAAATGTTAAAATAAAAGGTTTGAAGGCCTGCCTCACAGCAAAGCAGAGAAAAGATATAAATGTGCCATTAGTGCAGCTGAACAGTTAGAAGAAGAATGTTTGCTGTTCAAATTGGTGTAAAAATGTAATTTCTCCCCAGAGAAGCCTCCCTTGTTCTGGTGAGGCACGGGAGCCAAATGCTATGATGCAGGCTTTCATACACTTCAGGAGAGGGAAGGGAAGAAGGGGAGATGCTGTGGTTCCAGTATTGATTGCTGTGCTGTGCCTTGTACCTGAACAYGGAAGCAAGGAATGAGACTCAGAATTCCCCTCTCTGGGGAGAAAGCCCTGTTTGTTAGAATGCAAGGCTGCATGTCCTCCTGCATGGCCTCTTCTACCTTATTAATAATGTCTTTCTCACTTCAAAGATGCACAGCATTGCAGCTGGGGAAGCAGTTTCCCCAGTAKAGCAGGGTTACCAGCTCAGGCTGAAGCCCTCTGAGCTCATGTCTCTCCTCTGGCATTTCACAAGCAGGTGCCTACAGGTGATCATACCTCTAACCATAAAAGGGAATTTCTAACCTGGCAGGTGGCTGTGTTGCCTCACAGGAAAAGGGTTAAARTGTTCCCTTTGCACATGCCCATTTTCCATGGATACATTTGCATGAGATCTGACATAACTCAGAAAGAACTTCAATTTAGTGAAAAGAATCTCCCTCTGGTAAAGAGCTGCTTCCATGAAAGGAGATGCATGTAGACAAGAAAGTTTTAACAGGGCTCCCAGTTCCTTGCCATGCTGCTGAAGAACATGCTTCCATTTTTTAATTTGTTTTTTGAAAAACCAAATAAAAAGGTTGAGTTTCTATCAACCCCAACAATTTTTGGAAAATACATCTGATCCCAAATACTTCAGGTACAAATAATACCCCACATAWAAACATTGCCTCCTTTTAGGGACATAGGTGTAAGAACAGCTAAATGATTCTTCCTGAACTGCTCAGATATGAATAAATTTTTCGATGTAAAATGGAACCTAGATAAAAAGAAGATATGTTTAGAAATTTCAGACTCCTCAGATCAAGACGTACAGTAAAAACAGGCTTTCATAGTATATTGAGACTATTTTCATTCAACTGCTCCTCGCTTTGTCAATGGTAAAAATCTGCAGAAGAGATCTGGAATGTTTTTTACATTCACTCAAGAAAAACATATGATCTTCTAAAACTGGGACAGTCCTTGTACATTTGCAGTAAATACTGACTTAATTTTCCCTATTTTTAGCTGGCACAGGCTACAGTAACCCTTGCAATCAGTATAGCATGGAGTCAGTGGGAAAGATCAAAGAGAAAGATTGCTGTGCAGTGCACATGGCCCTGTGCTGGGACTGACGTCAGTGCTGCCCRTTATCTGTAAATGTACATTCGCTGGAGACACAGGCAGATCTCTCTGGCTGCTATGTAAGCGATTTGGGAGCTGGACTTTGCTCTCATCTCTGATTAGGAACTTGAATTCTGAATGGGAAAAAGTCTTTCTTTAAATTCATATGCTACAGCATATAAAGGAAAATGTTCCTTAACTGCCTGCTAGTATAAATCTTCAGGTTGTACACTTATAATAGGATGTCAATTGCTAATATTCCCAAAGTCACATTACTTTACCTTTTGTGTACAATGCCTACAGACATTAAATATATATTGTCATTTAGCAAATGTCTAAGGAATGTGATTTAGATAAAAGAATATGCTGATATTACCAAAGTAAAAGCAATAGTGCTTGAGAAATTAGTTTTATGGTCACTGAATGGATGCCTGGATCAATACCTTTAGTTAAGACATCAAATGTTAATTGCTAATGTCTTTTTGTTCCCTTCCATGCATTGTCCTTTCTGATTCATATTACATTTTATGAGTTAGGCTGTACTTTGCCTGTGGGATGGAGGTACTCAGTGTTTGCTTTCCCTTTCCTTCCTGTAAAAGTGGGGATTACAATCCACTTGAGACTTTTAGGCTGGACACAATATCCTTAGGAGTAATGCAATTACTCCTGCATCCTTAGAGGGCTCATGTGGAGTTTCAATCTGACTTTGAAATGGCAGCAGAGAAATGAGTTGGGCATGCATGGTGGCAGCTGGAAGGGGAAGGCATTGCAGAGGGACTGAGCATTTGCTGAAAACTTGGAACAACCCAAGCAGAGCCTTTCCAACTGTTTCTGTCTCTGGATTTTTACTTTTATTGGTGCTGATCCTTATGTCTCAATTACCCTGGAATACCATACGGTAACTCCACTGTGGTTATAGTTTTGTGAATTATTTTTAAGGAACTGTACCACTATCTTTGTTCCAGGATAGAGACTAATTCTGACTTAAGTTTAATTTAAATGTATTGCTAACATGAAGCATCCCCTTCACTGCTTTATAAAGAAAGGATTTTTCAACTGAAGTTTTTAATCCAAAAATAATTATCTAAATCCCTGTAAATTAGGTGGCTTTGTTTCTAGAGCTGGTGAGCCCTAGATATACTTACTAACTTCATGCAGTGATGAAGCAGCTCATTAATGCCCAAATTCAAAATCTTGATCTTTTTTATAACAACTGAAAATGCATTTAATATTTCAATTTMATTGACTTGTGATGTGATGTTGTCATAAGATTAATCATGTTCCCAAAAGAAAAAAAAAATCAATATTCTCTAAAGAGCAATAGARCAGGAATAATGAAGATTAGGAAACACTTCTAAAGATATTGGTGTGAAAAAATTACTATCTTAACCTTGCTTTGTAATGTACTCTATGAAGCCAGCAGATTGTGGAGTAGCCAAAAGCATTTTCTCTATTTTATTTCTACACAAGCAGATGTCATTGGAGACAAATAATAGATYTGTAAGTTTGTTCTGTACCAGAAAGTTGTGTGGAACATAACAGTGATTTTCTAAGACTAGTTTCAGTTGCAGTCTTCTGTGTGCTCTGGAGTGAAGGCTTCAAAGTCTAATCACTTCCTGTATCTTTATAGCATTAACTTGTCACATAGGCCCTTCAGGAAGTTAGGCTAGAAGAAAATTTCCTTTGCAAAAATATCTAATATTACTCCACCCTGCTAAAACACACCAAATTTCTTTCTTTTTTCCCTCTTTCTTCTTTTTAAAGATCCCGGAAGTTTGATTTGATGCTTATACAACTCCATCCTGTGGATCTGACAAATGCCTGTGATTCTTTCTAATTATTTCAAAGCAGAGATCTTTGAAAAGTTTTAGAAGATAAAATTTACGTGAATTAAGATGCCAGATATTATAGCATTTGGGAATTATACAAAAGTAATAGAGCTGTGTAGATATTTTTGCTAAGAGGCAAATATTTGTGTAACAAAGGTCCAGAATCACTGTGGCATTTGAATAGTAAATAATATCTGGGTTTCTTGTGCATCTTGCATTTTCTTACGTTTTTACATTGCTAAAATACAAAAAATTTTTGGTTCTTTTACYGTGAAGTTCAAGGTAAGTAAAAATCTCCTTCACAATTACCATGCACTTTAGGTGCTGGGCTACCTCATAAAGGAAAGGTAGCTCCAGGATGGTGAAAAAAGCAAATGACTACYGGTAGTCACTTTTACAGAGAACCTGAGCTCAAATTATATTTTGGAATGGTAGAACGGTTACCGGCTGGAGTATTTTCTGCTGTGGAAACAGAAGAAAAGCTCTCTGAGAAAAACACCAGAGCCAGGCAATAAAAGGTCGTTGTCCTTTTCACAGTCTTACCTGCACACTTCTGTCCAGTTAACCTCCTGCAGGACAGCTTCAGACAGCACCTGAAATTCATGTCAGTCTGTCTGTCCCTCCAGAATTACACAGAATTACAATGCCTCAGGCCTGAGATGAACAAAATTCAACCCTGCATAAGCAGCAGCTCTTGTAGTCATTACTGTGTTACCTCACTTTACTTACCGGAGAAGTAAAAATACAAAAATGTATAAAATGTTTGCAGTGCTATGGTAAAAACTACATCTTAGTTTTATCTTAGATGTCTAAGGTGAAGAAGTACAATTTTTATGCTCATGGCTTTATTAGACTCTGCATTTTTGGGTCACTTTTCCTGTCACTGTGGTTTAATTAAACAGCACCCTCTAACAGTGTGCATCAGCGGTGTCAGTGGAAAAGGAAAAAACACTGAGCAATGACGTTGTATTGACGCCGTAAGCCAGACACAAGTGTCTCAATTAGATGCTGATTTGAGGAATGAGAGGTTGTTGACTTCAGGGCCAGAAAATATGTTCTTGTTTTCTTTCTTTTGATCTAGGCTCCCAGTAAACAAAACAGCAATGGTACAGAGGAAGTCTGCCGAAAATATTGCCACAATGCTCATAGTAGCTATAGGAGTTCACTGTGTTCTCTCTGTCAGTGTCATTTGTGGTCCAAGCAGCAAGGATGTGAGCTGATCAAAAGGCAGATGCAATTGTGGTCTTTGTCATTATGCTGGCAGAATAATCTATATGGCACATCTGTGGATATCCTGTCAAATAAAACAAATGCACAAAGGCTTTGCAGCAGCATTGAGGACATGTACGGACTTGAGGACTTGCCTCACAGTTAATCTTCAGTGTGTCCTCTCTGCATCTGTGAAGTTGTCTGGTTTAAAAACAGTTATTATCAGGTATTATGGATTCATACAAAATGTCTCATGTTTCAGAAGTTCAGGTGTTGATCATACTTTACTGCAATATGAATGCTTTGGTTTCTCCTTACCCTGAAGAAGCTAGGGTGAGGGTATTTGACACCCATAGATCCTCCAGTTGCATGGGGTGATAATATGCTTAACATTTCTGAACATTGGACCTCGGAAATTTTAAGGTGATGTCCAGGTGTCAGTCATGCTGTCACGTCTAGGCATTCTTCAGTGAAGAAGAGTAGAACAAAAAAAGCCCAGGGACCAGATTTTCAGGTGCATGCTATTTCTTTTGTTCCAGTGGGCAYAGCAAAGTTGGAGAGCAAGTTAGGTTGGCTGTGGGCTACCAGAGCCAGCCACAGGTGCACAGGCTGGGCACTGCCAGAGCCCCCATTGCCTTAGGTGTGAAGTGCTTAGCTGAGAGAAGCCTTAAGWGTCCGATTTGAGATGAGTTATTGTGTAAACCAGGAAGAGCTAAGGTGGGAGAAGTTAGTAATTGAGGTAGCACTGTTCAAGCTGGAAAAGAGAAGGCTCTGGGGAGATTTTACTGTGGCCTTTTGGTACCCAAAAGATAGGGATAGACCCTTTAGTAGCAGACCTGCAGTGATAGGACATGAGGTAATAGTTTAAACTAAAAGAGGATAGATTCAGAGGAGGTATAAGGAAGGCTTTTCCTTCAGTGATAGTAGTAAAATTCTTGAACAGATTTCCTAGAGAAGTGTTGGATGTCCTGTCCCTGGAAACATTCAAGGTCAGGTTGAACTGGGTTCTGAGCGACCTGATGTAGTTGAAGATGTTCTTGCTGGTTGCAGGGGATTGGACTAGGTGACCTTTAAAAGGTCACTTCTAACTCAAAATATTCCATGATTCTATGAATTTTATGCCCAGGGCCTGCTGCCGAGGTYGGTCTTTTATTCTTGCATGGGGAAATGGGAAAAATGCAATATTTGCGCAAATGTGCCAAAAAATGACAGGTAAGCCAAGGAGTTAGTCTGCACTGACTTGTCTCTTCTTTCCTTGCCATCAGAGATGAGTTTGATTGCCAAGCTAATTTGTCTCTTTAATGCATTTTAAGAGGTCATAAATGAGGTTATTGCCAGGGATACAGCCATCCTAGAGGAACTAGTGCCAGGATCCTTTTATCTATCCATTGACTGCTTGTTTCTGGAATAGCTGTCCAGGCCTTGCRCCAGGCCTGCCTGTGTGGGGTGTATGAATGAGGAGCTGGGTGTTGCTTCAGCAGCTGCTGGGAGAGAGCTCTGCCTCCCTCTGAGCCTAAARGTGTTAACCCTGAAGGACTCAGTTACTGGAAGATGCATGTACACACTGACAAATGTCCCTAAATCCACTTTTTTTTTGTTACATTTTTACAGTAAAGGGTTTTTATTTAAATAAATACATGAGGGGTTTATTTTTGCAGGAAATATTATCTTTGTAGAACATCAAGCACATATGGTGTTAAACCATGAAAAGACCATGATCTTCCAGTGGTCTTATATCCACCACGCAATACATTCTCTTATGTGCTAATCTGGCTATAAGTAAATGAATCAGGTTGAAGCTGTTCTATTTTTCTTTTAAATAAGGATGTATAATATGTAATATTATGTAATAGAGAATGTATTATGTAATAATATGTAATAGAGAATGCATAATGTAATCTAATCTTGAACCAAATGTCAAAGGAAATATTTGATTTGCATGACACTCACAAGCCCTAGATAAAGTCCCTAAACAGCTGAGTGACTGACCCCAATTCTATTTTTAGGTACTAGAACACCAAAGATATTAAAAGTTTTTGCCTTGTTTTCTCCTTACATGTCTGTTTTCTGTAAATAAATCTATAGCAGGGCAGAAGGAGAAAAATCCAATATTTGAGAACACAGGTGGCAAAATACCAGTGCTGTTCAGCATGAAGAATAAGTCCTGAAAGTATACAGACTAATAATGTAGTCCATAAGCTACCTTGATTTCATAGTTACAAGAAGAAAAACACTTATCCTAATACCTTATTGTTATCCTAACAACATACTCTGAATACCTTTAATTCCCACAGATATGTGAAAAATTTCTGATCATGCAAAAACTGTGGAAAAAACCCCATCTGCCTAAATCAATTTTAACTGCAACAGATATCTGGTGTAAATGGTCAAAATTTAGTCAAGGGTGCATGGAAAAAATATCTTTAACTTCTAGTTAGCACTTCTTATCCTCTGCCTTTATCTTACACAACATTGTCAAGGTAGTAGTTTGTAGATTAAACAAGCAAAGTGAAAAATAAACTTATTGGTTAGTATTCATCAGAACAGCCATGTATTAGCAGATCCCTTGGGCAAGAAACTTTCCTTTCGATGTGTTGTCCAAATTCCAGAATTATTTCTATAAATCTAATTTTTCAAAATGTGTTGCGACAGATGGAACCTTTGTAAGGATTAACTTAATGAGACAGTCAGTCTTTCATGCTTCTCAATTGTGCCTCACAAAAAAAGTTATTTTCAAGCAGACTCCTCTTTATTTCTCACGCAAATACACACGTCAGTCACTTCCACCCAATGTGAGCATGTAATCAGGGCCCAGACAGAATTATTGTCTCTGCGACTTTTTTGGAGGAAGTAGATGGAAATCAACCTACATTTTGAACAAAGATCTGAAATATGCCACCCACTTCAAAATGGTAGCAGCTATTTTTCCACCAAAATGATATAAATCTAATTTGATTTTAACCCATGCCTTCTTGCAAACTGCTCAATGAAAATTTTCAGATGCTCTCATACACAATGATACAAACGTTGATGATAG
This sequence comes from Cardinalis cardinalis, assembly GCA_014549065.1. Lineage (NCBI taxonomy): Eukaryota > Metazoa > Chordata > Aves > Passeriformes > Cardinalidae > Cardinalis > Cardinalis cardinalis. The sequence continues at coordinate 583,187 of JACDOX010000132.1, forward strand.
CTACACTGTGTGGTGAGAAGGAAGAACACATAAATATATATTTATGGGTGAAGATGTTGCATATAAACATATTAAGCTGACTTTTCTGTTTAAAGTAATAAATTCAGTCCTATATGCTTTAAAATGCCATGACASTGGAAAGCCTAGTCATGAGGTTAATTCCATGGCTACCTATGCTGAGATCATCTTACTTTTTGCTCAGTGCATAAAGGTTGTGTTGCAGTGAATGCAGAGGTGGTACCTGCAGGACAGTGATTTGCTACAAAAATTTTATAAGATGTTATAGTTGAAGGATAATCTAAATTGTACATAGTAGATCTCCTCTCTCCTTTGACTGCAGGGGGAGCTTCAGCAGCTGCCCAGATGATATGATGGCTCTCCAGTGAGGCAGAGCCAGAACCAGCAAAGATGCACCTCATTTTGAATGACCAGAATCCAACAAGAGTGGCCACCTCTTACACGGACTGAACAACAGGAAAATACTGAGGTGAAAGAGGAAGGGACATTTCTGTGTGCTCATGTGTGTGTGTAAAGCCACGAGGCTTTACATTTAGTATACAATTCTACTGGTGAAATACGATAATCAAGGCAACTGCAGAAGAGGAAAGGGAAAGATGAAATTGGACTAACCCTTTCAGACAGAAGATATTATTTCTGGATGTTTTAAAAACAGAAGGCTCMATGCAACACATCTGTTTTTTGTGGATCTCCTGTTGACTCCAGACTGAGTGCCACACAGTTGGTGGCTGGCTACAGACAAGCTGAGATGCAATTAATATGCTAATTATAGTGGTCTGGTGTGCCTTTCCACTTTGATGTATATTCTCCTTTGTGATGTTTCTTACTATTTTGCCTATGGAGTGAATTCTGTCATAATCATGTGGAAACAAAGTGGAACATTTGGAAAATGAGAGCATGTACACTGCATGAACCTGTATGGACTGAAGGGCAAAGAGAATGTGCCATTATAACCTAGGAAAGTTGGAAACAATTTCCTGCTAGGCAGCACGATTAATAGCTAATACAAAACACTGATATCTAGTTTCTGTTCTTTACAATAAGAATCTGTCATGTTTAGGAGAGTTATGCAGGTTGTGTAAAACTGCAGTAGGATCCTAAATATAAATTATTAATCACATTTAACAGAAAAAAAACTCTCCAGTTTTCTTGTTTTTTTACAACTGCTACCTCTGTACTCTCAAATGAACCTCAACATTATGGATGTTTATATAGTCAAATTTGGTAATTATGGGAGTAGGTGGTGATATTACCAGATCTTGTCCATTATTTCTATTTTAAGGATGAGAAATATCAGAGAAGTTAAGGCCATAATTTTCAAAGTACAAAAGTTTAGCTACTCCTGTGATTTGCAGTAAGTACCTTTCAAAAAAAAAGTGAAACAACTTACTCCATGCAGTGGTAGAGTCTCTGAGTTCAGCTGACAACACTTCTAACTTTCAAACCAGTTGAAGGTCCACAATGACTCTATATTTCCAGTATCTTTAAAATTGTTCTCAGGATAGCTGCATGGTAGATACCTAATATTAAAYTTCTCCAAATCTGGATGCTTCTAAAATAGATTTATGTGAGTCATTTGAAACCAGCCTGTGGAAGAAATCAGGTTTTTCTTGTTGTCCGGTCTGCTACTTAACCACTGACCTGTTTCCTCAGAGGTCTGGTACAGATTTCTGCTTTACAGTACATGGAGATAGTGATTTTTCATTCAGCCAAGCAGCAAATGCCAAAGTGTAAGAACATACATCTCTATGTTGGCTTAGAAAACAGTGCCAGATTACGAACTGCGTAATCATGCTTTATGTAGCTCCCTTGTTCAACAAGTATTTTGGAACTAGTACTCCAGCCTGATTTAGAAAGTATTTCTTTTACATACAGCTTTTTGTCAAACACAAGAGCTSTTTTTCATCAAAAAGCTTGGGCATTTTTTTGGTTCATTTTCATTATAGACAATGTACCTAGCAATCTGACTTGCATTTCATAGAATCTAAAGCCATAGAATCAATCATAGAATCACAGAATCATAGAATCACAGAACCATTGAATCATAGAATGGCCTGGATGRAAAGGGACCTTAAATAATGACCATGTAATTCTGCCCATGTAATTCTGTAATTCTGGGCAGGAGCRCCTTCCACTACACCAGGCTGCTCCCAGCCCCACCCAACCTGGCCTTGAACACTTCTGGGGATGGGACATTCACATATTCTCTTAGCAACCTTGTCAAGTGCTTCACCACCCTCTTAGTAGAAAGTTTCTACTTTCTTTCAGTTTAATACCCTCTTTCTTTCAGTTTAATACCCTCTTTCATTTTCTTGTCCTGCTCTTGCAAAAGTATCTCTCCATAATTTTGTAGGATCCCTTCAGGTACAGTCATGGCTCAGCATAAACAAACACTGAGCCAAATTTAAAACAAAGATTTTAGAGGGAAAATTTCTCTTGTTCCCATAATCGTCTTAACTTTCTCTAAATTATTTAATTACTGTGTTCAAGTCTAATTTTTGTGTAAGAGTCAGATTATTCTTCATGAATGGAATATCTGCAGTATTTCACATCTTGAATGGTTGTGTATAAAAAAATTATTTCAATGCCAAAGATCAGTAAATGCAAGTCTTCTATATCCACATATGTTAACAGCAAGTGTGTTTCCCAATAGGAAACTCTGCCATGGAAAATTTTGTGACACACCTACGGGAATTCATGAGGCTTCTGTGTTAAAATCCTTAGGGGCAATTAAAAGACTGTCACTCACTGTTAGCACAACAAGTTCTTGTGCTTCAGAGGAAACAGCAGCTCATGAGAAGATATTTCATCTTCTAGAGGAATTCAGTTCATTTGTGTTGGTGCTGCTGCTGTTTCCACTTTTATGGACTATTTAGCCATTGGGATTTAAAAGCCCTGGTAGCCAGCCTTGTGCAGCCCACAGAGCTGTCCTGGCCGTGCAGACTATGCGTCCTGCTTGGCTCCAGCCTCTCCATGTTGCAGCCTGCATCTTGCACCAGGAAGCAAAATGAATATAAATAAAGGCTGTGGAGAAGAACTGGAGTCAGGGCATTACCAAGCAACACAGGGACACAAAACTGTAGGGAATCAAGTTTCATCTGTGCTGTTGTTGCTCATAGAGCTGTTTGTTTTTCAGAGAGCAATCCATGTGTCCGTGTGCCATGAAGGTCACAGATAGCCTTTTTTWTTCTTTTTAGGGTAATCTTTATCTTTCCTTTCTGAAGGTTTTGGTTTGTGTTCAGAATGAGAAAAGAGAAACAGATTTGTATAACAAACTGGCTGATGCACATCTGCACTTGAGCTCCAAGGCTAAGCAGCTATTTATTCTAGCATAGTCTAGCGCCAAACAAATGGGACTAATTCTTATTCCCATCYTGGCCAAGCCCTGATTGCTGAGTTTGGTGCCAAAAGGCTCCTGCAGGAGAGAGTGTCAACTTCACCTGGGCCACAGACAATCCTTATCTAGGCAGAGTGTGGTCCCGAGGCTGTYGCTGCCCTTCCTGACTTTGTGCTCCTTCTGTGGAAGAAAAATAGCAGGTAGTCCATGTAGCATCTCTGGTAGTCCTCAGCTTGTCTGCTCCCATATCTATACACTCTCCAACTCATTATTCACCTATCTGAATGGTCAAAGGGATCTCTGGGGATGATYAGGAAAGGACTGATTTCTTTAGGGCTAATTGCTGAAGTGTAAAAGTGCCCATCGTGGTGAGAAGGCTGAGGAGAGCAGAGAAGCAATGCTGCTCATAGCCCTCTGTAGTGCTGTGGTAAGCGTGATCTTGTGGTTATGATGTGGAAATGCAAACAACTGGCTGTGACACAGACTCTATTCGGGTATCATTAGCCTCTGTTTTAGTGTTTCTGTTTCTGAGTGAGCAGCTGTAACAGCGGCATGTCCGTAGCTTTTACATCTCTGGTAAGAAGTAGGACAGCGTGGGAATGTGGATGAATGTTTCTAGGTGAATGAAACATGAAGAAACACATCTCCATTTAATTTTATCTGCATTATTTGAGATTGGAGTGATCTGAGCGTCTCACTGAGCTCACACTTGGGCCCTGATTTGAATCCTATTGCACATACTGTCAGGAACAGAGCAACTTATTGCATTTCTTTTCGGAAGAGTAGAAGTCTGAATGTTGTCTCCTCATAATCCGTTGATCTGGTTTTAATTTGCTCTGMCCAAATCCCACATTTTTCTGTGAATGATTTGCATCCTGGAGGGACTATTCCTCCACCCCCTCAAATGATGTTGCAACTGGAACAATGCTTAGAACAYTTATAGTGCTTTTTTCTCTCTYTCTCTCTCTTTTTTTCTTGGTTTGTTTTGGTTTTTTGTTTGTTGGATTTTTTCTTCTTTTTATAAATGGTCTCTGAACTGCTTTTTATTTTCTAGTTTCACTGTCTATTCACTATCTATATTTTCAAGGCATACACAGGGACCCTTTCTCTCAGCTATAGCTATTTAATTTCCTTTGAAACATGGAGTGATCTAAATTTGATTTTTTTTTCCAAAAACATGCAGGGTTTTTTAAAGGAAATTATTCCCCTGCTCTAAATATTAGCTCAAAATCAGGTCCTAATGAACCAGAGCTGTAAATAAYATCCAGTGGGACAGCTCTCAGAGCAAAACTCAACTCAGCTTCTTCTATCTAACCCAAATTGATTCTGTTCAGGATAAAAGTCTTCAAAAGAGTTTACATCAGTTAAAGGTAGTGTAGGATTAGGTCCATAATCCTACATTTACTTAAGGTATTGCAAGTGAACTTGGAGAGCACCTTCTCCCTCAATCATATCCTTCAGGCACAGAAAGTTACCTTAAGCTTCATGTTTAGTATTTAATTATATTTAAAATACAAGTCTTCGGTGGAAGCAAATATGATTATTCCRTATTATTGCTTCTCATTGTGCAGCTGTCACTGCTACCTTCTGTTGCTGTCACTGGTAAGATTTATACCATTATTTGAGAATTAGGCTTGCAAAATTCTGTGGCCAGACTCCTCATGAAGGCGTTGTGCCAATTTTACCCTTAATGACTGTATACATATGTATACAAATACTTTATGTACATATAAAATGTTTTAAATTGTTGAATTATAGCTTGAAAAGCCTTATAAAAAGCTTCAAATCAAGCACAGCAGAAAAGATACCGCAAGAATTTGTGTTTGCTGAATAGATTCTTAACAATTCCACAGTTCTGGTGCTGAATTTATTTAAGAAATTCTCCTCTTCTAGACTTTGCTGYTGTAAAGAGTGGACACAGAGGGAGTTCAGATAACAACACTGACACTGACAAAAGAAATAAAGGTTGTAGCAACTCCATTCCAGATCAGGAATCAAGTTCCACAATACAGCAAAAACCTGAAGAGAAAGAATAATGCTAGAATGAAGGAAAGAGTTGGACAAATATATTATGAGAAGATAATCTGTGTTCGTGATACCGTGTCATATGATTTTGTAAGSCTATAATGTAATTTCCCATGACCTCTTTTTTTTTCTTGGTAAGACTATATAAGTTTTAATCTGATATACAGGTTTACTAGAACACTATTGAATTTGCTTGCCAAAATCTGCTAGCTTCTTGTTGCTCAGTTAAATAAACCAGACAGCCCCTGAAAAAATTAATGTAGTGTGGGTATGAAACAGAAGGAAATACATCTGCAATGTATATGTATATTCACCTGCAAACCCCGTATGGACATGTGTGAATTCTCTGTTCTATCCACTCAAACACAGAAACAAATAGATTTAACATCCTTGGTTTTCTTCTTTCCAGCAGCATCCGTGCTGCCAGCTCTCCAGAATCTCATAGTGTAGTGTGGACCTAACTCTTGAGGGTGTTCTATGTTACCCCTTCTCCTTGGAAAAGATATTTATGTGGGTGGACAAAATCTTTTTCACGGTGTACAATCCACTTTTTGCAGCATATCACCTGGTGTACTCTGAAAAAAACTTCATGGAAAAAAAGGAATTTCTCTAGTTTTTGGACTTTTACCTGCAGGTTATTGAAATTATTTTACAAACAATTAAATTCCTCTTCAGAGACAACAAAAATCTTGCCCAATAGAAAATGTAAGGTAGCTGAAACTTGGGTATGTGCCAGATGTCCACTAACAAAGTAATCTGAAGGACAAATAGAACAAAAGTAAATAACCATTCAAATGCTTACTTTGCACAATGGTGAGTCACTGCACAAATGCTTTCGACACATATCCTTTTTCTGAAGCTGCCCAATTTAACTACACATTGTTTCCCAAGTGTCTTGGATATGTATAGCTGGGAGAGATCTTAAGAAAACCACTGCAGAAATTGTATTGCTTGGAAGGGAATTGGCTTTATTGAGACCAACTATAAAACTATCTGTCTTAAAATCCACCAGTGAAGGACCTACTCTAACAATCATAGATAGCTTTTTTACCAGGTGGTAGATGGTCTTTATTATTGCAATAAACATTCTTGAAAACATCATGTTTTAACAGAACAAATTAAATTGAATATTTTTCCTACCCCAGTGGGCATGAAAGACAATTGAACAATTTCTTTCTGCTTTCCTAACCTAAGCAGCCCAACTGTTTCAAGCTACTCATCTTACCCTGAGAAAGTCCTTGGAAAGTGAACCAAATTTGCTTTCTCAGCTATTGTGCAGTTGCTGGCATAGTTGGTGTTAGGACTGAAGCTGTTTTTGCAACACAAAGAAATTAAAAGAGCAACAACTGATTTGCAAGAGAATCTTGCAGAACTAGGTTCATCATGCATTGACGTAAAACACACGCATAGTTTCACAGTATGTGAATATCCCCATCTGCCTGTTTCATCACAGTGAACTTTGGAGCCTTCAAAAATGGGCTACTTATATCCTGTTTCTTTCTGCTTTAAAGAAATTAAACCAAAACTATCCCAAGTGAATTTCATTAATCCCCAAAGTGAGTGCAACAAACAAAATTGAGCTCTTCAGTTATCTCATAGTCTCAGTAGTCTCAGGGGCATGGAATCATAGGATGGTTTGGGTTGGAAGGGACCTTGAAGATCACCTGGTTCCAGCACCTGATGGGGACAGGGACAACTTGCACTAGATGAGGTTGCTCCATCCAAACTCTAATTAATTTGGTGACCCTCTTTGGGACTTGCTCCAGCAGGTCCCTGGCCTTTTTATGCTGGGAGCCCAGGGCTGGATGCAGTGCTCCAGGTGGGTCTCAGCAGAGCAGAGCAGAGGGGCAGAATCCCCTCCCTGCCCTGCTGCCCACRGGGCTCTGGATGCAGCCCAGGACACGTTTGGCTYTCTGGGCTGTGAGTGCCATGGCTGGGCCATGGGCAGCCTCTCACCCACAGCACCCCCRAGCCCTTCTGGGCAGGGCTGCTCTGGGGCTGTTCATGCCCAGCCTGTGCTGATATCAGGGGTTGTTCCTACCCAGCTGCAGCACCAGCACTTGGCCTTGTTAAACCTCTTCCTGTAGGCCACTACTTAGCTTGTCCAGGTCCCTCTGGATGGCATCCCATTCTTCACAAGTGTCAAGTTGGTGTCATCTACTAATTTTCTGAGAGTGCATTTGATCTCTTTATCTATGTCRTTAATGAAGTTATTAAATAACATRGCTCCAAAACAGACCCCTGAGGGACTCCACTTATCACTGATTTCCATCARGACTCCAAGCGACTCATCATTCTCYTCTGGATGTGACTATGCAACCTCTTTCCTATCCATCTAACAGTCCACCCATCAAACCCATCTCTCTAATTTTGAGAGAGGAATGTTGTAGGTGACCATGTAAAAGGCTTTACAGTAATCCAGAAAAATGATATATTTAGTCCTTCCCTTGTCCACTAATGTGGTCACCTCATCACAAAAAGTCAATAGGTTGGTTAGGCAGAACTGGGTGAAGTCATGCTAGTGTCCTAAATCACATCCCTGTCCTCCATGTTTCTTAGTACTGCTTCTAGGGTTATGGTCCATGATCTTCCCAGGCATAGAGGTGAGGTTGATAGGTTGGTAGGCCCCAGAGTCACGATTTCTACTTTTTTTACAGCTGTCTACTATGTTTTCCTTTTTCCAGTCTCCTGAGACTTCACCTGACTGCCATGACTTTTCCAATATGGACAGCTAAAGCCACACAGAGGAATAAAAGTTCAACCTGAAACAGGCAGTGGCAAATAGAAATGTAAAATATTAAAAATAAGGTTGGGCTGTATTTTACTTCAGCTGGTGTGGAAAACAAATTCCAATCAACTTGTATAGAATTGGCTTTAGCCAATTGTTAGCACAGTTGTATGAGTTAGCCACAGAATACAACCACAAAAACTCAGTGCTTCCTCTAGAAACAGGCTCGTTGCTGTATTTGAACTTGCCAGGCTTTCTCTGTTGCTCCATGGAGTCTGTGCACCAGTGCTGTGCCTTGATGCAGGACAATGGGAGTCTGGTCCCCTTTCTGGAGATCAGAGGTTGCAGGGACAGCACAGGTTAACAGGGTGTGCAGAGGGCCCCACGGCTGCTGTGTGTGGTCTGGGCTCCCCCAGTCCTTACCCTGCTGCAGTCTCACTCAAGTCTGAAAGAAGGGGGAAGGCAAGAGCACAAAACATTATAGGGACACCTTAAATGCATTAATGTCATATTCTTTCGCCGTGTCCTTTAATTCTCTCTAAGAACTTTGCATGGAATCAGTTCTTCTGAAGTAGTTCATACAAATCTAAATAAACAGACAATATCTCAACAGAAAAAGGGCTGTATTAAATAATTCACTTGAGAMCATCCACAGCCTACTATTATGAGCATTAGCTTTGGGTCAGCACAGTGTGTTGAAATGGTTTACATCTGTAGGAGTTTGGCACCCTGCAGTTTGCTAATCCCCAGGCATGTCTTTATCTATCAAAATAGTTCATCTTCCTCTGCAGAAAAGACATTACCATTCATTCTTTAAATCAGGAATTCCTAATATTTAAAAGTGCTTTTATGATGTGAAATCTGAGTTGCAGTTGAAAGAAGAAAAACTTGTACTAGGAGCCAAACAGCTGCCAGAAGTAAGCCAAGTGTATTTAACTTGAAAGATGTAGCAAGTCTGCAGTTTTAGTCTAAAGCTGTAATGTCACAAGATTTAGAAATCCCACTTCTTGAAATCAGACAGCAACATTGACAGCTTCACATTTATTTAACTTCTAAAAAGGTATCCTTTCTTAAAGTTATGTGTAGCTGTCAGCCACTGTCCTTTTAGTTCATGATTTTTCAACAAAGACATTACAAATATTTTGCACCTATTATGTGATTTATCTCTATAAATATTTTTTGTGTGTGCAAACTGAATTTTTTAAATCTTTGATTTCAGTTTGTAAAGCATGAAATAAACCATTAGTTTTATTTGTATCAACCTCCAAAATGACATCTGTGCTGTGCTTGCCAAAAGCCCCATTAAAGACATATGTGTTTTGACACAGCAGTTCCTGTGACAGAATCTGTACAAGTTACTAGCAGCTGCAGCTACACTGGTTGCTGAAAATTAAACTAAACAAATGGAGAGCTACTTGAAAAATGTGGTTTTGATACTCTGTCTAGAGTTTTGTAAAGTAAAATTTCAAGATTCAGCTCAAAAATAACACTCCATAAGTCCTATTTTCAATCAGATTGAACCCACAGTTTGCTAATTTGTGTGAGAAGGAGGACACATTCAAATCCAGCTTGTTCCAGTGATTTTGGAATCCCTCAATACATAATAATTGTAATACATAATAATTTGTAAAGGATGTTTATTTTGAAGCAACAATTCTCTTGGAACAGAGATCATGTGATTCATGCATTGAAAGGAGAAGAGAAGGGAAAGGAAGAGAAGAGAAGAGAAGAGAAGAGAAGAGA
>JACDOX010000132.1:593127-618577 GCA_014549065.1 Cardinalis cardinalis
AAGAGAAGAGAAGAGAAGAGAAGAGAAGAGAAGAGAAGAGAAGAGAAGAGAAGAGAAGAGAAGAGAAGAGAAGAGAAGAGAAGAGAAGAGAAGAGGGGCTCTTTTTCTAATAGCAGCCTCACTATTTCCCTACCCCAATAATATGGGTTTGAGAGACTGGATTTTTGATCAGATAAAATCTCCGGCCTTGTATTTAATATTTTTAATCTATGAAGTCATTAATTGAGCAAGCTGATGGAGGCTGCTAAGCAAAATCCACTTGATTTACACAAAAAATTTCAATGAGTCTAGAAAAATTCTTTAAAAGTGTAGGGGAACCTTGRGAAAAGTGAGATTAAATGAACAGGAATACAATTTATGAATAGTTTAGGTAATTTAGTGAAGATGAGGAAAAGAGGACAGTAGAGTGACTTYGCAATATGATCTAAAAAGAAGAATTGAAACCACTGCTTTGCTTAGAGGGAAATCCTGGCAATATCACAGGGGTCTTCTGAAAAATAATTTTAAAAAAGTGGTTTTAGTCTTTTTCAGAAGACATACTTAGTTTCTTTCCATCCTAAGCACTAAAATATATATTTTCAGAGTACATATTTATATTTTCATTACCTGTTTTATATGAGTCAATACATTTGTGCAAATCATAATAGAATAGCATACAGCATAGAATGAGAAATAAGCATATTTTTTTGCTCAGTTTGTCTCTAGATTCAACACATTTGCCAAACAGACTTTTATCAGGGGAGGAAAGAAAAGCTGACACAGCCAAATCACAAATTATCTGCTAAAATTTAGTCATACATTGCAAAATGTTCACCTAATTGCCACCTTGAAAATTATTGTGGTAAAGCAAATAAACCTTCAGGTTCATGTTTTATGTCTACTATTACACTTAAGGATTGTTTCTCTGTGCATGCAGTGTGAAGCRCTGCTTTTATCAGGGAACTGCAGCTATTCTGGACGCGAGAGGATAACTTCAGTAGCAGGGTAAAATTTTAATGAACCAGAAAATATTTTGTGATCAGAGGAGAGTTYGTTCCTACTTTTGCATTCTGGATGATAAATAATGGATTTCTCACTGATCCTTTCCTCATCTGGACAGGTTCATTTTTACAAATACTCTATTATCACTTTACCATGTTTCAGAATGTAGCAACCCAAAGATTATACTTGCAGGCATCAAAGAAAATCTTGTTGAAATTTCTTATTATCCGTATCTAGATAAAAGATATAAAGTTATCTGCCATAAAAAAAAAAAGAGTGTACCTATATAATTTAAAGACAGTGTGCTGTGGAAATAAATCCCATGGGTTTGTGAGAAAAAACATATGCATCATGCCCCAGGCTTCAAGGTGAAGTGGAAATGCTGAGAGTTTTCCCTATCATCCCTCGTGGAAGAATGGAACTGCAGCTACATGACCTGCATTATATTTTCCAAGTGGCCAAAAATAAAGATGGGATGTAGTCAGTATAAAGAAGGAACAAAAAAATGAGATACGTGCTAGCTCCAGGTCATTGTCTTTGTTATAACTATTGCCTGAAACATTAGGAATAAAATGCTGTCTATCAAAAGTTCCTCCATTTTCTTCTCAAAGGTACAATTGAGTAAATGAAGTTTTTATGGAGAATGGTTATTTTCAGTTATCTTATTCAGAAAAGTCAACTTTATTTTTCTATTTTACTTTTTTGGGCAGGGTAACAGCAAGTCACAAAATAATCCAAGATATTTTTGCAAATGGAATACTTCATAATGGCTTCCTGATATGACATCCAGCCCAGAAAATCTCAAGATAAAGTGAGATTGTTTAGCAGAACACAAGTGGGAATTGTGTGCTTCTAATTAAAAAAAAAAAAAAATCTTCTTCAGAATAAGCTTTTTCGGGAAAAATCTGATGGTTGCTCCGTTCTATAGACCTTCTCCACCCTACTTCAGTTGTTGTAAGACTGAGCGATTCCTTTAAAGTAGGAAATTGGCAGGCTTCACTTCAATTTGGACTTCTTTCTTACTTTTTATTTGTCCCCCAGAAACAAAAAATTACTACCTATGATGTATCAGATATAAACTCTCAAAAATGCGACTAGGTGTGCCAATGAGGGTCATATTCTGAGAAGCATTTCCAGAGAAACTCTTCAAAAGCTAATGAGCTCTGTACATGACTTAGGCAAGAGAAACGTTCCTAGACCCTGGCTGCTGGTAGCAGCTCAAGGATCTGCATTCCTGAGGTACAGGGAAGAGCGTTCTGTGCCCCTGTATCTGGTTGTCTTGGTCTGAAAAACAGGTGCCTGCCAAGGGAGGAGGGAACCTCCCTTGGAATGGAGAATATGACCCCCTTCCTTCTTTTATAGCTTTGAAATAATAATTATTATAATAATAATTATTATGGCTTTGAAATTAAGGGGCTTTCAGGCAAACATGGGAAAAGGAATAACAGTTCTTTCTTAGTGTGTATAACAAGGCAAACAAACAACACTGGCAGCAGCAACAACAACCAGAACCACAAACCTGGCGCAGCCGCGCTGGCCGCAGGCGCTCTCCCCTTCAGTGCAGCTCCGGCCGCAGCCACCAGGGGCGCTGCTGGCTCCTGGCCGGCCGGTGCCATGATTCCTCCATGCCTGCAGGGGGTGCTGTGGCGCGGGGCTTGGCCACGTCTTCGTTGGCGGTGATGGTGGCCGGGCCGAGATGGGAAGGGATGGGAATAGTTTTCTCTACAAACCCCCAGGGGCACTCAGTCCCAGTGATCCTCTGGATGGCAAAGGGAACTGCAGCAGGGACCTTGGAAAAAGTAAGCTGGATCTGCTAGGATGAGATAAGTGTCAAGGCCGTAGAYGAGATGTATCAGAAACTCTGTGGCTGCAGCAAGAGCCACAGGGCATCCCAGCTGTCACTGGGAGAGGATCCCTTGGAGGTGAGGCCTGGAGAGGCTACCTTGAAGGTGATCCCTAGAACAGAGGCTAGACAGAGTTCGAAAATAAAGGAGGTATTTATTGAAAGGCCTTCAAAAGTTRCACCTTGGGCAGTGTAGGAGCCTCACAGTGGCTACACCCAAGAAGGACAATAGTCACCAGCTTTCTCGGATGGATATAATTTTGGTCTATTTGCATATCAGAGGTTAATTGTTCAATTATAGCTCCAGGCAATGAAGTCACTTTCCCCTGGTTTGCTTCCACCACCCTGATTCACTCTCATTTATACCTTCCATGGCCTGAGGCAAGTGGTATGACCTTGGTTCCCAGGCCTAGAAGGATTGTTTAGTCTGACCAAAATGTGAAGAAAGCCAACTAGCATTCTGTATAGAGTTCAGAATTATACACTAATGCAGTACAGAATCTGAAAAATACAAAAGCTAAAGACTTAAGGTATCAGAGGGGGAAGGGGCTCAGGATCCCGGGGTTTGCCCTGAGATGCCCAGCAGAAGCTGAAGGGTCCCCCTGGGGGAGGTCGGGTGTGGATGAGGTCGCAGAGCAGCGGCCGCTGCTGTGAGCAGAGCTCCGCTGGCGGGAGGGGAAAGGCAGCGGAGACAGAGCCCCGCAGCGGGGGCGAACCCTCCCCACAGCGACCGCGGCCTCTGGCACCTGAGCGCCGGGAGAGCCAGAGCGAGCGAGGAGCTGCACCCARCCCCAGCCCGAATCCTGCCAGATCTCCTCCTTTCCCAGGAGAATGTCCCTCAGCTAGGATGGTAAAGCCAGCCGCACTGCTCCTCCCCTCTGTTGTTACTTTTATTTMTCTTCTTTTGTTTCTCATTATTGTTTCTTTGCAACAWATGGGAGAAAATTCCCTAAGATAAAGAAAAGGAAAAATCCTAGCCTCCAGCACTGGTGCTCACCTCTTCAGGCTTCAGCTCACCARCCCCAAACCAGGTTGGCAACAATAAACATTGATGATTTTTCTCACATACCCTAAGGAACTCCTTTTACTTCTGGTTTATACCAGTGCTAGGAGCTGCGATCTGTAATTTGGAAAAAAAACCAATAAATGGCCCTATCATTGGTGATGTTGAAGTGTGGTGTGATCTGTGAGGAACTCAGGTAACTTCAGGCACAGCTCCATCTCTCAGAGGGGCCAGGCAARGGCCAGGGCCAGGAGGAGTTTCATCTGCTTGATGTTCATTTGTTTCTGTGTATGCACCCTCACCCAAAGGCCACTTGAAACAGTGTGGCACCATGGAAGGGCTCTTGCCTGACCTAAAGTCACATCACCRATTTTATTTTCCTGAGATTCTCAGGGAAATTTCTCAACAGTGSCTCCTGTAAAAGCAGCACAATTTGGAGTAATGGGAAAATGCAACCAAGTTACTTCTGACTTTTGCTGCTATCGCTGTCAGTAGTTGCCTCAACTAAAATTTGTATCTTACACAAGCAAAGCTATGGTACAAAAACATCACTGTCCGGACTTTTAACAGTGTATTTTTTCTTTGTCTTTTGCTCGGAAACGGTTGAGTCATGTTGGCTACAGTTTTCACAGAAAAATTTCACTGGAGGCAGATAAGCAGATAAGAAAGCTGATGAAATGTTGTGCTAGACGGCATGATAAGTAATTAAAAACAGATTTTTAAAGCAGGCATGAGATGCTGTAGCTTCCACATGTCTGGAAATATAGATGTGAAATTGTAATTGTAGTTCAGTAGTAAAACTGTAATATAGTAGCAAAACCCAAAATATAATTTAAATCTTAAAACGATGCAAGGGAATGATTTTTTTTTCTTGACGTCATCGTACAAATAGGATCTGGGGGCCCCTGTCCTGAGACTGGCAGCAGGAAGGGCCACTTGCACCTGGAAGACARTTCGATGTGGTTCATGGCAAGATGACAGAAGGTGTAACATATATTTTTCATAGCTTGGCTCTGAGATCAACTGGATCCCTGCGTCCACCTCCTCACCTGCAGCAGGGTGCACCACTGATGCATGGTGTCATTTGTTTATTCAGTCCATGTCAGCAGGTGGATTTTAGCTGATTTCCTAGAAAAAGAACATTGACAACTGACCACAGTGGCTCTCTGACACAGCTGAGGTGTGACTCATGCTGGAGTCAGAAGTCTGGAAKTAGCTCCTTCCCTGAGACAGGATGTTCTCTACTGCCAGATTTCTCTGTGAACTATTCATTCATCTTCTGAATAGARTTACTCCAATTTTTCTGACTTTGACTTGATAGTGAATATTCTAGGAAAATAACTTTTCATCAGGCATCACTCAAAACCCAGTTGTTTKCAACAGACAAAAGGACTGAATGACGGTGGTAGGCAAGAGAGATACTAAAATCAAACAGCCCTTTTTTTTCACACTCATCAGGTCACTCATGGCAATAGCCATAGAGGGTAAGAGAATAATGGACCTCAGAATCCTAATACTCTGCCTCYGTAGCTGTGCAAATATGTACAGATGTTGTCTATTCTCCTCCTCAAGTGGTGGTSATGATCAGTGCATGCAAACTCTCTAAACTGGTTTAGAAGTGTTTCATTGTGTTATATCTGGCAGTGAAAGTGGCATATCTACTTATCCTATTTGCTATAGAGAAGGAGGACTCTTTGCTCTTCCTTTGAGTCTTTTCTGGCCTGATRTTTTGCGTGTACCAGATCTCAGACKTCTCTTCAGCAGCCCAACCCACTGCGCTTCCTTTAGCACGTCCCCACAATTCACGTGCTTTGGTTCTCAGGTTTTTGGATGCCTAACTGCTCTCCTATGCACTCTTCTCGTTAGCACCAAACTAGTGAATCTTTCCAAACAGCACAAAGTGCTGGGGCCCTGCCACTGCTAAGTAGAGCAGAAGGATTTCTTATCGAAATTTGAATTTTCTTTACAATATCACCATGGGGACTCTTGTTCTCTCTGTACTTCATAAGGATGTTAAGATCCTTTTCTTCAGCTTGTTGTTCTTGTTCCCTTGCAGTTGACACTTTTCTGCGTATGCTACTCTGCAGTTTTCTGGTTTGTCCGAGGTGTTTTGATTTCTCCTTGTCTGCTTCAACACGACAACTGTCAGTTTGTGCAATAAACCTCCTGTCTGTTCTCCTGCCCAGTTACCAGTAAAGATACTCAACATGACCTTCGACAGCTCTCTGTTGCTCATCATACTGTTATCTTCTTGAGGAATATATATCWATATCTACATCTACATCTATGTGTGTATCTACATATATAWAACAATCCAGTAACTGTCAWTAATACCTTATTTCTAACTTTTATGAAAAAGCACATTAATGCTCTTTTCATTGTTTTAGTTCAAGAATTTTGAATTTTCAGCATCAACTACTCACCAATTCTGAGGTTGTTTTGGTCAGGCTTTTGKATTTTTATGTTGTTATTGTTTTTCTGTTTGGATYTGTTTGTTTGTGGGTGTTTTGTTGYYGTTTACTKGGTTTGTTTTTTTCCTTCTTTCCCTTTTTTTAATCCTAGTTAGCCAGATTTATGTGGTTAAAAAAAAAATCTCTAGAAGGACATGCTCTTTCTTTTGCTYCTAATGTTTCTAGTTTGGAATATCATCCTTTTGTCTTTGGTATTAGGCAGATGGTTTTACTGAATCTTCTCAGTGAATATTGATATAAGGAAGACAATAAAAGCTTTGGCTTTCTCCATCTCATTTGGCAATAGCTTTCCCTCCTGCTGAATATGTGGCCACTGCTCATATTGATATTCTTTCTGCTTCCAGAACAAATTTCTTCAAGTCTCTCATTAGCTTTATCTCTATTAGTGACTTGCCCTTTCTGGTTTCTACCATAAATACTTATTTACACATGTCCTCAGCAACCTGTCCTACCTACCCCTTCCTGCATATTTGCTTTTTGTGTTTGACCTTGGTGAAAGGCCCCTCTGCTCCTGCATCCTGCCTGTGTAATGGCGAATTCGATACTGCTCCCACTTCAGAAGATTAATAGCTCTTTGTAACTTCTTTATTCACTTGCAATTGTTTCTCAGCTCTTGTGMCTGGAATTTCTGAACTKAKTTCTTGGAAGTCAATAGTTTAATTTTTTTTTCCTTTTCTACTCCTGTTTCTTTTTCATTTCCAAAAATTAAAATTTGATTATTTTCACTCAGTCTTGCCCTGGTTTTCTTCTTCTACTCTGTTAGAATACATGCTAGGATGTTTTTGCCATATTTGACAAAATGCTCACGCATGTTCCAAGTACTCTTTTGATATTTCATGTTTTACTGTATTTTTCTGACAAATGTTCTTTTCAGATGTCTTATATTACATTTATCACCTGTATGACAGTGCAGTGGTACAAGAGGGAACATCTGTTATATTTGGCAGCCATGATATACWGTGGAAATGCGAGTAAATTTCTTTTGAACAATGCCATAAATTCAGGCAAATTCGGCTGGAAGTATCAAGACTTTTCAAGTAATTATTGCAGAACAAGTCTGRGCAGAGTAATAAAAATTCCAAAATGAGACAGAGCTTGAGCTGAGGGGGAATAGGGTGAAATACACTGCTTTTCATGGTCTGTACTTTTCAGGATAAAGTTTCTGACCCACTGAAATTAAGGACATAGAAAGAAGGAAACTAGGCAATGACAATGTACAAGTACGCTGAGTAGCCATGGGGAAGTTCTGAGCAAATAATTGAATMATGAATTTGTCTGGTGTCACATGCCTGCTATTAAATACTAGCGTATCAGATAGCTAAAATTAGAAAAGAAAGTAGTTTTGCAATGCCTCTTTAGTAGGTCATGCATTTGTTTCATTTGTTGACTGGCACTGTAGCCCAGTTAGTGGTGTGTGACAGCTGCTGGTTTCTGGTCTTACAGTTAATTGTGTTAAGGCATCACCACAGGTTTCAGTTCATGTAACCTCTCCACCTCACACGGCTTGCTTTTAAGGTTTTCAACTYCATGAAAACTACTCATGGAGAGGAATTATTAATTTCATTAATGGTGAATATGACATTAAAAAGATGCATAAATTGGGGGGAGGTATAGGATTAGGAAATAATACTCTTCAAAGATTTGTATTAATATTTGCAAAACATTTTAGATTCATCAAAATATTCCCTTTGATCTTGTTCATATCTAATCTGAAACTATTGAGYAGTAATTACAGCCACATGATTTTGTGAAGCCTTTACTGCAAAGTGCGAATTTGGGTAAATTTTATTCATATGTCCATCCCGCAAGTTGGCCAAATATTTATGACTTTTAACTTTGAATAAATTATGTATGTAACAATTTCAAGGTGCCTAAAGAGGGAGGGACCCTTCTGAAGAGAAGGGTCTAATCTCTCATATTCAAGAGCCAGCCTGCAAACTATCCACTATTCTGTTTATCCTAGTTCATTTGGGCAAGAAGATATATATGCTCAGAAAACTATTTTTATGTCCTAATTTCAGAACAGCCTGAATCATTTTTAGCAAGTGTGTCTAGCTACATTCCCAGTTTAGCAGTGTTTGTATTTATTTAATTATGTCCACTTTAATATAGCAGAGGGATRCATTTGTTTTTAAAGATGACTTGATCTGGAATACCTAAGTATTAGAAGTTGGTTTCTTACCAGGTAAACTATGAAAAAATAGTCATCTGACATTGATTTTAAACTAAATTACATAAAGTACATATGTGGCAGTGGAAAAGTATTTGCTCTTATCTCCTCACATACATTTAAATATTTATGCACAGTCATCTGCTCATATGGAACCCGACAGCGATGTCAGCAGCAGTTTTCCATAGCCAGTGCAAAAAAGCAACATTTTTAAGGGAAGTGCATAAGAAGGAAAAAATAGTTAATTTAAAGGAGGTTTTCAGAAATTCCTCATAGGAATCAGTAACACAATGTTCATTTGTACCTGCTAARAAAACTTGATGTACTATGCCTGAAGCCACTACAGTTTTTAATGATTTCTTCCCATGTTTACGGTTCTCATGAGCTAAGAACTGTAAGTTCAATTAAAGATAAGGACCTGAGAAAAATCTTCATTCAGTGTTCCTTTTTTTTTTGTTATGTTGTTTTGCAATATTTGGTATTTTCCAGGAAAAGTCCCTGGAAACAACATTAAAAAGATTATAAGTAAGAACTTGAAGAACTTGATCATGCTATATGATGCAGAAAAAAAAAAAAAGAAAAAAGAAAAAGCCTCAACCATCATAAAATCCCAGAAGACAAATAATAAACAATCTTTTCTTTTTATTTCATTACTTATTTTTTAAGGGAATATAAAATTATGTTAGCGAGTTTAGAATGYTTTGATGAGGCATCTCTTATGAYTGRAAGGAAAGATCAGTAAGAAAAATCCCAATTTCAAGTTCTTGCCT
The DNA here is from genome assembly GCA_014549065.1 of Cardinalis cardinalis. Taxonomy (NCBI): domain Eukaryota; kingdom Metazoa; phylum Chordata; class Aves; order Passeriformes; family Cardinalidae; genus Cardinalis; species Cardinalis cardinalis. The sequence continues at coordinate 602,366 of JACDOX010000132.1, forward strand.
TTTTTTTCTTCAGGTCTGTTGAGGCCTGAAATAACATTGTGTTTTACAATCCCGATTTCTAATGAAATCATGTGGTCATGGAGCAATTCCAGCTTCCAGAATTCTCTAATCAGTCTGTCCACTCAAAACAAGGCCAACTTCTAAGTGAGCTGAGGTTGTTTCAGTGCCTTGTCCAGAAGAATATTGAACATTGTCAATGATGGAGATTGCATGGCATCCTGGACAACCTRCTCATGCTCAGCCATCTTCTCTGTTAAAGTGGTTTTGGTTGTCATTGCTGCAAGGCGCAGTTGTKGCCCTTTGCCTGCATCTGAGAGAAGAATCAGTGCCACTCATCGCTGTAACCACCCCTTTGGTCTGAAGACAGCAGTGAGGCTCCTCCTTGGGAGAAGCTGGCTCAGCTAMCCTGGCCTCTGCTGGCCTGGCACGTCCTCACTGCCGTGGAGCTCACCTGGCCCACCGGAGTTCCTCTTTGTTTCTGTGCACTGGRGGCCAGAAATAGGCAGTGCTCTGTGCAGGCTGTAAAGGTGAGGTGATGGGAATATCGTGTCTACCTGTTTACCAGATGTGGGCTCACTAGTATGGTCTGCATGCAGSATCAGCTTCTTTAAAGGTTATGAATTTCCATTTGTATTTGGAACCAATATGTTGTTTGCAGAGTTACGTTTTCTCCATGAGTTCTAAGCAACATCTAACATTCTTCMTTTGATTTTATAAAGCATGTTTAGCTTTACAGCTTCAGTTCTGTCCTTGCTTCCCTTGGAGGATTTGATGAGAAATATTCAGGTAGTTTCAATCTACATGAAATGAAACAAATATTGGTTTTAGTACAGACAATATCTAAAAATCAAACCACACTGAAATTTTAGGTTTCACTCCTTACCTTAAACACGAATCATTCACCCATGAAAACTGAAAGATACTCAAAGTTTTTTATTGAATTGCTACATCTCAGCCACCACAGAGCATCATGGCAAGAGGCTACTCCTTGTCTAGCCTAAATTAGGTTCAATGATAAAAACTATAGAGTATGGATGGGAAAACTGGGCATGCATGCCAGAAAAGGAATATAAAAATGTCTGGGCAAGTCAAGACCACATGCCCTCCCCAGATGTTCTCTGTCTGAATGATGCAAGAGTTTTAAACTGGAAATATGGAAATAAAGCTTATTGAGATAAGCATAATAATTTCAATTAAGTTATTAATGTTATACCATTAACCATTCATTGAGTTCAACCAAAAATTTATYCTTTCCTGTAGTTACTTTTTAACCTGCACACCTTTTTAGGTCTTCATTTACTATCAAAAGAGCCAAAACAGTGGCAGAARGATGTTTCATATATTTCTGAATTTGCCAAAGCGGGAAACACTGAAAATGTAGGTTCCAGTATCTCATGTAATCTCCACTTTGGCTGACCAGAGRGCTGGATTGATTATAGAGTCTGAATCACTAAAGAGAGTGCGATTATCACTCATTGTTAGTAGCAAGTTGCACTCTYGTCAAACAATCATTGACTCACTTAGTTGACACAGCTAGAGACTTTAAATAGTTCTGGTTGTGCCAGTTGCACCTCCATGGTTATGAAATTGTTTGTGGCTTGCTCTGCTTGACTGCTTGTTTTTCATTGCTTGAGCTGGGTCATTTTTTACTGGAGGCAAGCTGGTACTGTCTACTCCTTTTATCTGAATGACTGAAAGTTTGAGATTTCTGAATGAGAGTTTCGCTTGCAATAAATATTATGAGATTCACAGTAGGCTGTTCTAAAGCTGATGAAAATTCTTGAATGTGTTAACATTTTAATTGTGAGCCCATAAACCACAGACAATTAAGGTCTGTGATTAGAGGCCTTCCAGTTCTCATTTTCCAGACAGTCTTTGGACATACCACCAGCACCAGAACTTATCTCTGGTTATCTGAATTGCAAAGCTCATTCTATACCTTAATGGAAATAATTTGTCCTTCCATGTTAGCTGTCTTGGAGAAATGGATTGGAGCACTCCACTCTGCAGGAGTGAGCCAGCACCAGATGAGAAGGCCTGTGTGTGTTGTCTGGATGGTGTGCTTTGATATTTGCCGGATGCTTTAACCTGGTCAGGTTAGGGTGAAAGCAAGTGAAAGCATTTTATTTACAAAATCCAAACGCAGCCAACATGGTTACGGAAGTAATAAGGATTACTAGAAATAAAAGTAAACCATGCATGTATTTTCCTTCTGGGGCTTTTCTTGAAGTCTGGTTGCTGCTAGCAAGCTGTTTGTCAGTCTCCAAACCTCTGGCACACRTTGCAATCTCTTTAAATCTTAATCAGAATATGGTAGGTTCAATGGCAAAGGGACATTTTCTACCCAGTGCCTTCTTGGGTTAACCAAAGATTCGTTCAAACTCACATCCTTTGCTCTTCCAAACGTTTTTCTTCTCAAATGAAAACATAAACCTTTTCTTACTTGGGAGACAGGTGTGATGTACTTAKGCTGGGATTCCTAACCACCCTTGTGCTTAATTAAACAACCAATAAATTATCCACCTCTATAATCCATCAGCTTTTCATTGAGGCCAGTGGATATTAGTAAACTTTTCACAGCATTTCACSTGTAGCTCTTTATGAAAAACATGTAACAACAAAATTTGCATGCAAACAGCAAAATGCATTTAATGCCTGTGGCTCGCTGCAGACCCATATTTGTGATATGAACAGATAAGATCTGCCAATAATCAATAATATTAGGAAGATAATTTGAGGTGTCTGACCCTCTAGGGTCTTTTCTGTGCATACCTGCAAGCTGGCCTCATTTCACCATGGTTCTCAATTCTGTCTTTGTTACGAAYTAGGCAGTTCCTTCTTGGGGTTGAGCCTTCTTCGAGTAAAAAACTGCCACCCATGGTACCACAAGCAATTCAGGAACCTGACAGAGCTTCCCACAGAGCTCAGAAAGCAAGGCATTGCCCAAGGAAGCTGGTGCTTAGTGAATGTGTGGCCAGGGTATCCAGRGGCAGGCAGCAACTGATCTACTTGRAGTGCACCAGACTACCATAACCAGTGGTGAGRCAGCTTCAGGAGGATGTTCAGAAGCTCATGGTTGGCTCTAAAGAACCTYGTGTTGGCTCTAAAGTTCAAGCACRGCAAGCCTAGTAGGTTTGTARYCTCTGTTCTCCCAAATTCAGGATGAAARGAATATAAATAATAAGGTATGTATACCTTGTCATTTATGGATATGGGGTTTTTTTGATTGTGGAAAGGACTGCCTTATGACAACCAAATTATTGTGTGGTTTTGAGTGTCTTTGTTACTCAATCACTTGCACTTCAGCCCTCTTTGTGAAATTGTATGAACTTTGTTTCTGCAAACTACGTACAGAAGGGACCTTAAGCAAACTGATGCCTTTCATATGTGCCTCTTGCCAGCATTTAAAATGCAATGATTCATCTGATGGATCATTTAAATTGACTTCAATAAACAGAGATTTCCGGTAATAATAATGGAAATAGAAAGGGGAAAGCTCAATCCACAGCTTAGAGTTTTCCAMAAAGGAAGAATATATTTTAATTCTTTTTCACCAGTAGTATAGCATCTCCTGGAAATATCAGGAGAGACAACAGTAGATAAGTTGCAGATCATATCTTTATTCTAACTTTCTCACATGTAAGAGTTACATCACTATAATTTACAGTCAAAATATGATGGAGCAGGGAATTTGCCTAGATAATTTGCCACTGTCTCTCCTATAGAGAGYTGAAAGATTTATTTTTAAAATATAGTGGGGTTTTTGTTTTGGTTTTGGGTTTTTTGATTTTGTTTCTAAAACTTATGTAACTATTAACAGATGAACATCAAGAGTGTGAAGAGTATAAATTCTTAACATGAAGAGGACCATTAAATTGTGATTTTTTTTTACTATCAGATATTAAAACCTTCCTCTCACTTGAAACTTACAGCAGGATACAGACTTGCATTCATYACTAGTGCCCTCCCCGCTGTGCTGGACACAGAAACTGCCCAGGATTGATCTCCTGAGCAAGAACATCTYGTCCCTCCCCATCATGTGATAATCCAGTCAAAGAAGTCAGCCTGTGCTCTGTCAATGTGTCATCCAATATCAGACACAATGAATATRCCTGATTTTTGTGCCATGTGTTTTGCAGATTCTGCTGGTCCTTCAGTTCATCCAACTCCARCATTAAACATTTAGACAACTTCTGATTTACTTACTCAAAGACCTAAGAAYTCGGTTATATTGACTGTGAAACTTTCTCCCTCAGCTCTCTGACAATGCACAGCAGCTCATTTTTYAGTTGCATTACAGTGGCATGTAAATACACAGAGGGTGACCTGGGAAACTGGGGCCTGCAGATTCCAGAGCAGCTCCTTGCAGATGCCTATGTGGTGCTCTCTGGCATATTAGCTAGCCTATATTATTGACTGGAAGGTGTATTTTAAATAAATTCAGTCAAAATGTCCTCAAAAATAGTTAATTCTTGCAGTTCTTTGTGTAGAACTGTTTGCTGTTGTCAGGATTTGGTATTATCCTGAGTTTATTAGATGCAGAAATGAGCTGGTTACACATGCAGCACTTCCATTGCTGCATTTTTTGTGTGCTTGGGAAAGGGCAGCATGCTCAAGAGTACTGCAGCACATCCATGCAGGCAGTGGCCAACCCTTTTACCACATATTACTGTGTTAGATTTGAGGTACATTCTCAGATACTTTGCTTTTTTCTCTGTAGTTGAGCTCATTTTCATCTACTAGGTTTAGTCTTAGGTAGCAGTGGAAAAAACAAAGAAAGAAACCTTTTTTTTTTCCTGGCCATATCAAATAAATATAGAGGGCCAAATTATCAGCAAGGACAAGACYAGCAAAGACAATTAAGCTAAGAGCTTGAGTTAATACACCTAAAAGAAACTTGATCCTGGGAAGTGGATAATGTTGATACTGCTTAATGGGAGGAAATTAATAATTTGAATCATATTTTGTACCAAAATAATGTCGTTCAATAAAGCAAAAAAAAAGCTTAGGTTATTAAATCAACTGAATTATTTATAAAGAGGTTAACTGAATAGTGCATTATAGCTCAGTTTCAGCTGATTAGATTTCAGGGTTAGGTGGACTGTGTTTCCATATGGTCCTTCACACAGACCAACCTGCATTTTTTGGTAAGGACAATCTGCATTAGGTCTGCCTAGCTGAGTTTTAGCTACTGGTATCTCCTCTCTCACCTGTGGGAAGTGGCTCTGCACCTTAGTGGGAGCTGTTCCCTGAACACATGGACAAGCCAAGCCCTCTTTTTCCAGCACAGGTCAGAGGTGGGAATGACCCCAGGTCCAGAGGGACACCAGCACTGCCCCTGTGCCATGGCATTTTGCAGTCTCATGGATTCATCCTGCTCTGTCTGTATCTCTGCAGCTGCTGCAGTGACCTTCCTCAGCGCCAGCCCAACCAGCAGAGAAATTCCTTATCCTGTTTCCTCCAAAGCAGGAGTGAGATATAGAGGTGTGAGGTGACACCTCCTTTTCCCTTCACATGCCCAATCTTAGAGTCTCTGACGATGTGATCACAGTTTCCTTCATCCCTTGTTTTGTGAAATACCTGCAGTGGTGCCTGTACAAGGGCCACAAGGTCTTGCTTCTTCTGCTTTTCAGTTCTGAGCAAGATGCAAGTTGAAAGGTTAAGCATGTGGAGTATTTTAAAAGTAAATATTTCAGAAAGTTTTTAGCTGCATGTGCCATCCAGCCCTTCTAGGTAAATATTTCATAAACCAATAACATGAAAATTATGTAGAGGCTTCAACATTTTTAAAAACTAAAATATTTGGACTACGCCAAACTTTGGAAAATTAAAAATTGGGATATTTTTATAATTCGGCTTAATGGTTTTTAGCACTTATGGACCTCTTTTGAATGCTGGGTGAATTCACATTGAAAATCTATGATCATATATGTTTCTAAAATTTTTTAGACAATATCTTCCTATTAAACAACTTGTGATCACACCAGAAACTGTAGTTATGGTAGSTCTTCATAGAAAGAGTATTAAATTTTTTATTTCCTTTAGCAAAATAATTATTAAAACCAAGTATCTTTTTTCAGTTTCAAAAAAAAGATCATAGTTTTCAGAAATGCTAAGCAACCACCTATTCTGTCTTCCAGATTATTAGATGCTATTTCTTTGTTATGGATAAAAACACAGTTTGGGAGGCAGGATCTGCTGCTTCAAAGTGGACTTGAAAGGGACTTTGAAAGTGTACCTTTTTTGCCATTTTGAACACTGAAAAGCATCCTGYTTGATGCTTTTCTTTGGAAGTACTAGGATTGGTAAATGTTTTCCTACCTGATATTAGTTTATTTTTTTACCTAAATGGACTTCCATCCAGTTAGATCATTGTTACGTACTGAATTGAATCAAGAAATCATTTGGACACTCAGTTTTATTGTTCTTCTTTACCCTGGGAGAAACTCTAAGGAGTTTTTTAGGAATTTTACTGTGACCCATTATGCCTTAGTGGAAATGGCAAAAATATCACGTATTGTATTAGAGTGGTTAAAYAGTCAAAAACAAAGAACTGTGCACAGTCCAACAAAAGTCAGGTTTCCTGTCAAGTTGCTCAATTGTATTCTCTTTAGTCTATCATGACATCATCATTCAGCAGTTCCCCTGTCATCACACAATCTTGGAAGAAAGACAGAACCTGAATTTATATTGCAAAAAAACCCAAGCCAAGTAAAATGAAGACTTTTTTTGAAAAAAAAAAAAAAAAGAAAAAACAAAACCAAAGCAGTCATGTTTCAGAACAGCTTTATCTGTTAAAAAAACACAAAAGGCTTCGTGGGTCCAATTCTTGCTTTTAGTCCACCACTGGAGAATTCCAAATGGGATGCAKTTTTTCCCTATACAAAGTGCCCTCGCTGTGAAATGAAAGCCATATATCATGCATGGGCAGAGACACAGTGAAGTCAGTGAGCTCTATGTGGGTGTGCAATAGATCACAGCTCAAAGAACCATATTTCAGGGCCTGCTCAGGGGCTGGGTTGCAATGAGGTCTGGGGATGAGGATGTGCTGGATGCTTCCTGCCTTTGATCGCTGCAGATCGGCAGCGGCTGCCAAGCCTGAACAAAGAGGCAGAGCTGAGGCAGACYAAAGTCTCAGAGACCAGCTGCAGAGACCAGGATTATGAAAATTTGGGAGTTCTCAGTATTTTTGTCTTTAGGCATAGGCACTAGGCAAATAAAACTAGCAGTTTCTCTGACAGGAGAAGATGGCCAAAAGACAGAAGATGCAAATAAAAAAAACCCCGGCTACCAGAGCTGGTCTAGTTTTCTGGCTGAAATTGGAAAAGTATAAAAACTAAGGAATGTGTCCCACAGAAGAGAGCACTTGAAAACTATGATCATACGCTGGAGCTCATGGTGAGTTTTAAATGGACATTTGAATACATGATAAGGCCAAAGGGAAAATTTCACAGAGACACAGTAAAATTGCAACATCTCTTGATTTAAAGCACCTAAGAGTACACCCTAAAGGGTGCTATTTTATTTTAGCAAAACTAAAAAGTTTTGGGTCAGTGCTCCAGGAATGACCTTTTTTGAATTTACCATCGYTTTTTTTTATTTACAGTTTTCAGCAAAAATATCTAGATAACAAATTTAAATACTTGGCTCTTGTGTCAGTATTGTCCTGTAATATAAGTAGCTCTTTTCTCTTCTACTGTACCCTTCATCAGAAAGGTATGGACAGCAAACATAGTCCATTCAGCCACATTTATTCAGCCTTCATTTTCCTAGAATAGTGAAGTCTTTCTTTTTCAAGCGTCTTCATCTGAGAGTTGAATACTTTTGACCACCTTAATAGTCAGCCTCTTAGTTTACTCTTTTTGAAACTTTATTGAACATGGCTGCCAGAAGCACAAATTAGCAAATCATTACCAAAATCTTTCACAATTAAAAAAAATAATCTGGTTAATCCTGACTAATATCTTGCTTGTCATAAGTGCATTATTTTGACATTTCACTGCTATTCTGTGGTCAACTCATTTCTGAGCTTTTTCTTCTCTCAACATATTCCTAGTTCACAAGCCTCTCTTTGGTCATGTATTGTATTCCCAGATCTTACATGTCCTGGAAATAATTAATTTTTACCCATATGTTGCTGTAGTAAAGTATGGAGCTTGTTCTTTGCATGATCATACTTTTTGAGTTGAGTTTGTTAATGCAAATATTTGACAACCTCTGTTATGTGGCTGAGCACAAAACAGCTCCACTAGCATTCAGACAAGTATCTTCTCAGCTGCACCAGCTGTCATTTCCTCTTTAATATTTCCAGTCCCATATGTCTGCTAAAAATTACAGCCTCTAACTCCTTTCTCTTGTTCTCCACACTCCTCCCTTCARATCAACTTCCTACCTAGAAGCACTCTTTTGTCTTGCTTTGGTTTCTTTACCACAAACCCTTGTTCTCCTGCTCTTCCTCCAACCAGAAGCTCTATCCCCCCTCATTGTTATGGCACCTTCTCACATGGCTTTGTTGTAGTTGTGTTGGGTGGAAATCCTCTCCTGCTCTGCTTTTAATGATGCCTGTGTTGTGGAGTTCCTGTTGTTGGCATCAACCAGCAATACAACCCACACCTGAAAAACCTGAAATTTGTTTTTGAGCGATTTTCAGCATATCCATCACCCATTTCTCATCATATTGACAGTTGCAAAGATGACAAATTATGATATCGCCCATCAGATGAGCTGCCTATCCATGAACAGCTGTCTTATCCTTTCCCCATCAGCAGAGCGTTGTTTTTCATTTTGCTGCTCTTCCAGTCCACTTCCTTACCTAGTGATCTGTTCCTGTCCCTTTTTCTTCATTTCAAGCAAGTTTTGGTAGGGTCCTTTAGGCAGAAATCATGTCATACGTTTCTATTCCCTGCCAACCTGAAGTCCTTCTTCTACATCTTTGAAACACAGGGTTTCAGAAGGTGCTGTGGGCTAGGAGTACGTCTGTCCTGGCACAGGGCAGCTCACCTGGGATGTCTGGCTCAGTCTAGAAGCTCTTGGAGCAAATACCCTCAATGACCAGGGTAGTGCAAAGGCCATTTAGCAACTCCTCCCCAGCCAGCAGAACTGGGCAAAGGTGCTGCGAAATTGTGCTGCTGGTTTTTGAGATCCAGGCAGGAGAGTTTGGGAACAAAGAGCCTCAACACCACCACACAGACATGTTTGTTGCCTGCACATATGTGACAATTCTGGCATATCTTCCACTTCACTGCTGCTATACAATGGGATTAAAAATGTATTCTTTCAGTGAAGGTCAGCACTGAAATCRCATTAACACTTTTTGTCAAAAATAAATGCTTTAACCATCTGATCTTTATAGGAGTCTTTTCTGTATTTTTCTTGTGTTTGATCTTARTACTATTTACATTATGAAGAACCAGGGTAAATACTCCATCATGGTCATCACCAATTTTTTTAGGATTTTTTTTCTCTTCTCTCAGTATTGATATTATCTGTATTTGCTATGAGTCAGAGGATCAGTTAGCTGTCCAGAGAATGCTGACGRGTTATCTTTGCTTTATCTTTATGACTTCAGAAAAGCAGCATAGTAACACTGAGCACAACTGCAACACTTGAACACTCAAGGTAAATCTTCAACATAGTAAGTGAATGGCAACAAATCTCCARTTCAGTGTTTTTGAAAGTTAGACCACTTTCTTTTCACAGCTCAGTATCATTATTATCTTTTTAATTAAAAAGTCTGGACTGAAACAAGCTTTTGTGAAACTCTGAAGTGTTAGCATCTGAGSAAAAGCAGTCAAAAGAGACTGAGGTCAGGCTCTCAGAATCAGCGTGAATGTCTTCATTAGTACTTCTGTAAGTGAGAAAAATATGAACCCAAGTATTGTCTCCAGACCACTGAGACAGCAGCCTAAGTCATAACATCCCAGTGGCAAAATAAGAAACCTATGAAGCTGTAAATACAAGCTTCTAAAGAACATGTGACTCAGAGTTGATGCAAAGATTTCTAATTTCCTGGGTGAATAGGCAGTGTGGTTTCAGCAACATTCCTTCTAGATCCACTTCAAGTTTAGGGCTCTCCAAACTAGAAATGCCACTGGGAGAGAAATAATAAATCTGTGTGCAGTAAAATACACATTTAAGTGTACCTTTCAAGAGGGACTGTCTTTTTCAATAAGGTAAGCTATTCCATTACCTTGAATAATATTGCCCTATTCTTCTTTCTTTGACATGCTGTCATGTTTTTTGTCACTCTGGAGAGTATGACTTTAAAATCCAGAATGTATTTAGTGTAATTAAAACAAGTTATCATTACTTGAAGGATATCTACTTAAGGAATATCTATTTAGGAAGAGAACGTATTGTGGTTTATACCTTTATTAATATTTCATCTCAGTCTAGAAATCTTGATGTTGGAGCTGTAAAAAACACCCAGATAAGGCAGTAATTCAGCTGGCAAAGTTTCCAGAGGACCTGGGCTGTGATATCCTCAGACAAGAATAATCATTTTGAAATAAATATTAAAAAAAATTAACAAGAAAAACACCACTGGATAACATTAATTGTTGTTTAGATAAAATTTCTGATTTTTACTATAATCAAGGCTGCTCATGCCTTAAAAAAAGAGTTGTGTACCCCCTTCAGAGGAGCTTGAACTTCACTCAAAAAAAAAAAAGAGTCTAACTTATGGAATTGCTCACACCTCAATCCTGCACTAGGCCAAATCAAACTGAAGCAATTTATATTTCTGCTGTGGTATGTATCCTGGAATTATGCTATCTTTCACACTTCTGGAATAAATTGTTATATAAAAATGTATATTTGAAAGACAAAAGCATGAATATATTCCCTGGCTCTGAAATTTGATTGAAGAGRACATTTTTTGGCAGAAATTACATTTCTGTGAGAAAGCCAAAAATTCAGCCTTTCAGTAATTCGGTCTTTCAGTAGGTCAGCATTTGTTCAAAGTGCACAGGACACCACCTTTACGTCCTTCCTTAACACCACCATGAGTGATGTGATTGGACATAGTGCTTGGAAATGACAGTGGGTGATGGGGCTTATGTAGGCAGCTACTCCTTGTCCTGTCACAAGCATAYGGAAACAGAGGCAAAAGAAAAAACCTAATCAGCAAGAAGTTAAAAAAAGAGCCAAGAAAATACTCAAAACAAATACTCAAAACAAAAGATGGCCCCTGCTATAGGTCCCAAAGGTTATGGTTGTTAGCACGACGGAGGTAGAGGTAATTTACTTCATAAATCCTTGTCCCTCATTAAGAATTGATTCTAGATACATCTGTTCCTTGAATAAAGAAAAAAATATATTTTTAGTGATTTCAAAACTGTCATTAAGCTTCAATCAAACATATCAAAGTACTGCTAATATCTTTTACAGGACTATAGAGTTCTGATATTCAAAAAATAAATGTCTTGTGACCTCTCTTTGTTACTTCTAGGGCTAAGGATGAGCTTTGAAGTTCTTTTCTTTATTAAAACACAAATATTACACCAGTATATAATTATTTTGTTCATGCTAAATGATCATTTTAAACTCTGTTGAGTACTTTAAATTGCTTGAGGCATTATTTCTAGTTTGTGTGGAGGAAGCACGTTGCCTTTTGTTTCATTACAATGCAGACRCAGACAGAGCGTGCTGGCTGTGGGGCTGCAGCCAGTGGTGGGTAATTCATGCAGTGCAGCTAAAGCCCCGCTCTCACTTGTGTRACAGATCTCAGAAAACACTGGCAGGAACTTAGGGATCTGTCCAGAGGTTTTGGACAAAAAAAGCAGAACCAGTAATGCAAGTAGTATAGAATAGTAGTAGTAATAGAAGTAATAGAAATCTGGGGCAATATAATAAACCTCTGTGCAAACTTAACTCTCCAGCTGCTGCATCTGAGCACAGTCAGTCGGAGCCAGTTCAGGTATTTCTGCCTGTGTCCATGGCCTGTCATTGGGGTGACTCAAGGAACAAAGCTTCAGGATGGAAGCGTCACCCAGCCCGGCTGACGAAAGCGACAGGTTATTGGCAGTGCTGAGGTGCCTCAGACGCTGTCAGTGCCGGGAAACAGCCCCTGCTCCTCCTCATCACTCAGGGCACAATGGCTGGAGGCCTCAGCCTGAAGTGGCTGACGGACGTGTAGTTTCCTTCTTTTTAATTAAAGATGTTTTAAGGGACCATGGAAATGAAATTCATGCTTATGTAATTACTAGTTTTAATTTATACAAAGAACCTCTCTGTCAGGAAAAATGTGGCAAATAAAATGACAACAATAAGAGGGCTTTTGACTGCAAGGTGTAATAGGTCTGCATTAGAGGCTTCAAACAAGAAACAACCAGGAGCTTCTTTTTCTTGTTTTGAAAAATATCCTCAGGAATTGTACAGGTCAGTGTGTAGACTTGCAAATGGAGTTCTTTGGCAAATGACAAGAGTCTCAATACATCTCCATGTCTGCCTCAGGAAAATTTCTTGCAAGTTCTTGTTTTCAAAGCAGAAGGCAGCCAAAAGAAAGGGAAGGAGCACAGTGCTGGAAACTGCACTAATTATGGAGGTTTTTCCAAAGGGACCTCTCGGTGAGCCAYGTCTGAGCCAGGGAAGAGAGGAGACAGATTGCTTCATACTTCATCTGTCAGGAGCCAGCCAATGTCCCGGGGATAAAAGCAGAAAAACTTCAAGCAGCCAACAGTAGCTCTCCAGGGCTTAGCCAAATAAACCAAGCTAGCAGGGACTGCTAGCCCTGCTCCAATAATTAGGTGTTACAGGGAATAGTAGCGGCATTACACACATGGTTTCCTAGTCCTCTCCTATCCCACATTTCTGAGGTCCAGCTCAGACCTGGTGTGACCTCAGACAAAGTCCATCCTGGCCAGGTCTCAACTCTGTCCATCGCATGAAATCAGCCCAGCTTTTAAATCCCTACACAGTCAATAAATGTGAGAGCAGCCACTGAGGGTGCCATGGAAATTTGCTTTTCCTAAGGAAGGAAGAACGTAAGAAAGAAAGAAAGGAAGAAAGGAAGAAAGGAAGAAACAAAGAAAGGAAGAAACGAAGAAGGGGAAGAACACAACTCAGAGTGATACCTTTGCTTGGGCACCAGAGCCTGTGACCCAGAGGGTACCCTGTTTGCAAGTGCTGAAACCAAGTGCACAGCAAATGGCATCAGTGTGGGCAACTCAGGCAAACAGGTCTCTAATGCTTCCTTTGAACTTCTGTTTGCTGTGGTGGACAGCATCACAGAGAAAAAATAGAATCAGCTAAAGTTATTTTCTTGGCTTCCTTCCAACTATGCTAACCTTAATGCTGAGTTTAAGTATTATTGTTATGTATTACTGTTTCCTTAACCAGAATGGCACCAAAGCAATCCTCTGTTCCCTGCTGCCACAGCAGAGTGTTTCCAGAGGCCAGAATTAAACCTTTTATTCCCAGGACAGATATCTGAGGATGTTTTCAGTGGAAGTGTGGAAGCAGAGAGCTGACACTACTCTCCATGACATAGCAGAATCAGGCCTGATCCCATGTTAAACCTCACTGCTTACAAGGTACCATCAGCCCCACACAGCCGGGTGCTATTTTTTTGCTGTGCAGGATGACTTCAAGTGTTTGATATTTAAGGTGTATTTTGCAGCATTTATCCAAGTCCAGGCACATTTGCATATACCAATCTAGCTATTTTCCCACTGAAAACTCTGCCTTTGAGCCTGCTATATTTACCAAAATCTGAGATAATGCTGCATCTAGGACAGGCTTATAAATTATCTAGGCTGATTTAAGAAAACAAACTAAATCTGGTTTTACTACAAACCAAAGCACACAAGAATTTCAACAAGTGTTGCAAAATAAAGAAATCCCAGAGGGAATTACTGCAGCAAATAGTGGATTTCTCCAGCGGAGAGCTCTTTACTCTGAAACCTAACATGATGTGTTCCTGGAAAGGTGTTCTTTCATAGTAGTCTAAGCTATCCTGTGTCTATGAGGTCAACTTAAAAAAACCCAACTACTTTTAAACAAACAACCACACAAACAAACACCACCCTGAAAACATATTTACTTTTTCTCCATCATCAATCGTTTTTACAACCCAAACTGTTTCTGTAGTTTTGATTAGTGTAGTTAGTTARTTAGTTAATTAGTTTGCAAGCAGATTTTTGCAAACAGATATTTACACTAATATTTTTGCTGCAAAATTGAAACCAACGTGTTTTTTGGAAATGGAATTTATATTTGTGCAAAATACTTTTATCCATACAAGAAAAAACAAAAAATCAAATGCATCATGGTATTAAGACAAAAAATTGATTTTAATTTCTCAACTTAATCACAAAAGAAGCTGAAGTGTTAGGACAGATCTCATGTAAAATCTTTTTGAGTCAAGAGATTCCTAATGACTTTGGTAAGCTTCGTGGACGCCTCAAACAGAATGATGTATGGATTTTAGAGAATTCCCAGGTGACAGCAGAGCAATACCTTCTACACTTGCTTTCATCAAAGTGCAAGTATTTCAGCTGTACTGGCACAGAGACAGAGTACTTCGCTGTGAGTATGAATACCATTTCTTGGACCCCTGCATTTCCTTCAGACAGGTAGGTGCTTTTTACATGAGGGATGCTGGACTTCTTGCAGTTGTGGGGATGGGATAGCTTGATGGCCTTGYGAGCATTTCAGCTCTCCACAAAGTCCCCCACTGGTGCCAACACAGCAGAACCTAGTAGCCAAATGGCAAGTGTCCCAGCCTACTTATTTTTGACACTGCAGATCTGAAACAAAGCTGCAAGTGCATAGTCATAACATTTTTCAGTTGCAAAGAGGTATTTGGAGGTTGGGGATCAACAGCACCCTGTATCCCACATTTACAATGTACAAAAATGTTACTCTTGTTTTAGCAGCAGTGTGCAGGATGTCCTTCTTTTTGTAACTCATCTGATATTATTGCTCTAGTATTCAAGGAATAGCTACCCTCAAAATGCACAGCTTAGCCAATATCAGGCTAGGATCCACATTATAATATTCTTAGAGCACAAGGCACCAAATTTGTGCAGCTTAATATGATCTGCTTTTAGATACAGAATACCTCTTGCTCTGTGTCTTCTCGTTTTCTTTCCAAACAGATTTCTTGCTGAGAAAGGGGCTGGACTGGCATGTGCCAAGGAGAAAATTCTGTTCATTGCTATAGAAGGAAAGAGATACACAAAAAAAAAAAGAGAAAAAAGGTGACAAGGTGACATGAAAGAGAAACAGGAAACAAAATCAAAAGAGTAATGGAAAACAGGACTGGCCAGCACCCCACATTCCCTTATCTTTGCAACATGCAGTTCATAAACACATGCAGGCATTCCAAACAAACAAGAAGGGACCCAAAATAGAGATGCTGTAAACAGGAGAAACAGCATCCCAGTCACAATGCTCTTGGGGACAGCTGCCATAAGAGCAGCTCCCAGTGACTTCGGGGACATTTGTTTGTGCACATTGGTGTGTGTCTGKAGTCCCAGAAGGAGAAATGTGGTAGGGAGAAAGTGTCAGTCATAACTGCTCCAATTATGCAGCAAAAATGTAAAAAAAAAATATTCCAGGCTCCCTTGAACCTCTCTCCTCACGCCCCTTGTTCTTGGAATCACTTACGTCCTGTTGGGCTGCCTCTGGGGCAGGAGACCACAGAAAGAAGCCTGCCTCCAAAACAGCTGCTTTTGGTATGCATTGCGGCTGGTTTAAAGGAAAATGCCCTAATTCAGCCACCACAGGAGAGGAATAGTCTGAAACATCTCCACTTGTGCAGGCATGACCTTATGAACCAGTATTGTTGGGGATGCTGGCACTGGTACCAGATCTTCACTCCATTCCATTTGTTATGGCCACAAGTATCAGTAAAAGTCCTGCTCCTTAAATTTCTTCTCACATCAGCTCCCTTTTTGAAAGCGTAGCTTGTCTGTTTTGCTTGCTACCAAAAATGAATACAATGGAAGGAAAATCCAGGGCTAATGCCCCTCCTGCACTGGCCATCCATGCCTTGTCTGACTTGTGTTACTTGCAGGGGGATAAAAGTTTCATGATGTGGCTAATAGTTTTGTCTCCAGTAGACTCAGGAGAAAAACAATATTGGCCTAAGAATGAGATCATCTATTCTGTTCCTTGGTCTAAAAAAAAAATATAAAATGTAAATGATTTTATATAATTGCTCTTGTTTGTTTTAAAGAATGATAAACCATTTCTTCTGCTTTTCTTTTT
>JACDOX010000132.1:618732-643656 GCA_014549065.1 Cardinalis cardinalis
TTTTCTTTTTCTTTTTTTCTATTTTTTTCTTTTCCTTTTCTTTTTTCCCTGTTTTCGGGGGTCTGTTTGTTTATTTGTTTTCTTTTTCTCCACTCTTTCTCCCTTCAATTTTTCTTTTTGTTCCTTTGTCTTTCTCTTTTCTATTTCTTAAAAATTAAGATAATATTCTTCTCCTGGAATATTCCCTTGTACAGATCCAGTGACACCCTGATTATTTCACCCAGCTCCAAGATGCTATGGAGAACAGTCAGGATTCATTTGGCAGAAGGCTGATACTGTTCCAGAGTACGGGACAGGAGTGAGGGTGCAGTTATGGTGAATTGACCTGTGCTATTCAGCAGCAAGACAGCAAGAAGATGCTGGATTGACTTGTGAGAAGGAAGAGGGGGGAGGTGGATTGCTCAGTAAGGTATCCAGAGTGAAAAAAATCTCCTTGTTACAGAGTCATTGATGTATTTGAAACCCAGCTCACTTATTGATCTTAGGCTTTGCTTGCAGCTGTGCTATTGCACTGGCAGACCAACACCAAACCTCTGTATTTCCCCACACTTGCAGGTAAGTGTTTATAACCTTGCCTCTTGAGAAGAGATTCAGCCTTGAAAATGAGTCAGTACTTGAGAAGTCTTTTCAGGAGCCACTCACAGAGGACAGAGGTTTTCAGTCACATTCTCATTCCTTTCTGCAAGATCCTGTTTGTATTAAGTGGGTCTTCCAGTGATAAATGACTCATATTGATCTGAATTGAAAGTAGCTGGCCTTTCTTCTGTGCAACTCCTGAAAAAGTGCCTAAGAACTTAATTGCTCCATTTTACATAGCTTGACTATATTTAATATGTGCCATACCACAAGTTCTAACATGGCCTGTGAATTTTGCCTTTTATTCAAGAGATGCAGATTTTCTCAATCATGGACACATTTAACATGCATTCACATCTGGATTTCTATTTCATCTCATTCTTCCTAAACCTTCAAGTGCTGTGTCTGACATAACAGCAAGGTCACCAGTTCATGCATTGTTTGAAATACAGAAGAAAACTCTAATAAGTCTTATTTATTAAAAGGCATATTAAGTATAAGAATCATCTTGGCAGTCTTCTTCCCCAGTTTTTTTCTATTTATTCAGAGGAAATAAGTGAATGGTTAAGATGAGAATTATGTTCTTCATTGAACTGTGATAGTTTTTGAGGGCAATCATTACTTGCTGGTTTACCACTTGCTGTTTTGTGGTGTTACATAATAAGGAGATTTCATTTTTGAAAAATGAAGCCAAAAATGTGCTTGAAAACATGAAAATTGAGGTTTTTTTCACCATAATACTTTTCTTTACAATTACATTGACATTTATTGGCGAAAATTGAATCATTTTGTGGGAAGATGTTCAGACTCTTATGGAACTCCAGTGGAAAGCAGGCAGTCTTTCTGTTTATTTAGATATCAGAACTGGACATATTTCCTGCTGGGTTTTGGAAATGTTGGCATGGTCGTTGTGCTACTAAGCACTGACAAGTTCTCTTGTCTTTAGCTGGATGGTCCTAGAACCCAGTGATCCCAAATTAACAAATTAGCATTTCAATGGCCTTGTAGATGTGGTCTGGGAATTCGCAGTTTTTTATGCTTTAGTCTTAAGAAGMTTTGAATGTTTTATAAATATGAAAGTTATTTCAATTTCTGGAATCTGGAAATTTTCAAATGGCAGTTCAGTCATGCTTGCATGAGCTTGAGTAGGGCTGTTCATAGAATATAGGGKGGTTTGGGTTGGAAGGAACTTTAAAAATCATCTAGTTCTTTTTCCCCCACCACAGGCAAGGACACCTTCTGCTAGACCAGGGGGCTCAATGTCCCATCCAACATGACACTGAATACTTCCAAGGATGAAACATCCATTGTCTATCTAGGGAATCTGTTCCACTGCCTCATCACCCTCTCAGTAAAAAAATTCCTCTTAATATCCAACCTAAATCCACCCTCTTTCAGTTTAAAGCCATCCCTTCTTGTCCTGTTACTACATGCCTCTGTAAAAAACCCCTCTTTGGCTTTTCTGTGAGCTTTACGTAGCTTTAGGTACTGGAAGGCTGCTCTAAGGTCACCCCAGAGCCTTCTCTTCTCCAGGCTGAACAAACCCAACTTTCTCAGACTGTCCTTGTACAAGTGCTTCAGCCTTCTCCTCTTCGTGGCCTTCCTCTGCCCTTGCTCCATGTCTTGTGCTGCAGAGCTGGATGCAGTGCCACAGGTGGGCTCCCATGTGGGCAGAGAAGAGGGGCAGCATCCTGCTGCCCGCACTGCTCTGGATGCAGCTCAGCATGCAGCTGGCTCCCTGGGCAGGGTGCACATTGCCAGGTCATGCCCAGCCTCTCATCCACAAGAAGGAATCAGGTTTATTGAACTCTCCTTCCATGCTAGAAAGTTAGGTTCCCATTGACTCATCTAAAGATCTCACGCTGATTTGTAGATTCCAAGACTAAGCAATAAATGTTCATGGGTTGCAATCTACATTTTTCAAAACTTGTCTCTTAGGTGTTTACCTTAAATGCCTAAGAAAATCAGGTTTTCAGAGAACATCTGAAGACTGAGGAAAATCCCTTATATATATAGAAACTTTGAGCTGGTATATTCTATTAAAGTGACAAGCTGAGGTGCAAGTCTTCAAAAGGCATCATCTTATGTAACTTTTTATGGTCATATATATTAGCTATGAGCAAGAAAAGATCTGTAAACGTGGACCATATGGTGCAATAATTTGGGATTCAACTTGCTGTTTTTTGTAATAAGGGGGAGAGCTAGTACAATTTAGCACATTTTACAGTTTTTACTGTTTGTGTGTGGAATTTGTGAAAAGTCTTCCCAGAAATGGCTTTACAGACACATATTCCCAAAGTGGCACATTTGGAAAACACCTTGAAAATAATTACCGTGACAAAATTAGAAGCTCTGCTAAGAAACTTACCAGCATATTTCAGCAACTGACACTGTCTTCTGATATATTGGAAGTTCAAAACCTCAAAATTATACTCACAGTGGGAAGCTGATCCATTCCAGTTGCTCCCAACTTCTCTCTCTGAAGCATTATCATTAAAAGAACTGCGGCAGTTTCAGCACATCTGTGCTTGTGATTKAACACCAAAATCTCTCTATTAAAATTTTATCTTTAGTAGCTGAGGAAATGCAAAAATAGAAGCAGATGTCCTGTGTGAAAAAATATTACCAGAAACTAAGGAACCAGTCCAGATTCTTCGGGAATCCATGTTTTCTCTGTTGAGTTTGGATGGTCCTGCTTTTTGCACAGTACTATTAAAAGGGAAGTTGTGCTTGTTTTTGAACCAGAAAATGTTAGTGCATTTGCAGCCAATGCAAAAATGGTGCTGCATTCAGGAGACACACACTCCTCTCTTAGAAAGTGAGATCTTTGTCTCTGGAGAGAAGGGAGTGSCGGGTTGCTCCTGCCTGGGAGAGGGACAGCTTAGACCTGCCAAAGAGCCAACCCTTTTCGTGGCTCAGGAATTTCGATAATGGGGTTGGGACAAAGCCATGCTCATCCTTTGGCTTGTAGCAGAGCCCACATGATGCATGGAACTACTGAAGATGAAGAAGATAAAATGGCAAAGGCCATTTAAGAGCCTACAAGTAAATGTTCCGGTAATCATCAAATAACTGTGAAGTGTCAGAAGTTCCAGAAGTTGAGAGGAAGATATTAGAGATGACATTCTTCAAAGAAGAATGACATACATTTTCCAAAATTTTATTCTGTTCCTTGGTCTGTATGGAGCTCAGCATTCATTCTTCCTCCCACTCTGTSTCGCCTCTTTCCTAATTTCCTGACTATATGTAAAAAGCATTAAAAAGTTCCTGGACATTACAGGAGAATGAATTGATGGGGAAACTCTTTCTATGGAATTCTAGTGCTATGTACAACCGTGCCATCTTAGTGATACATGAATTATTCTGATTTACAATCTTCTTCCCATTAATCAGAATGAGTCACAAGTGTTTGTAAATTGATGTTGAGCCTCTCTGTACACACAGGGCAGTGACCCAAGAGTGAAACTCAATTTTCCAACAGCCTTTAAATCAATGTGAAAATGGAAAGCAAGAAACTCTAGAGATTAAAGATTGTTTGATCATTAACATTTTGTAATGAATGTATTTGATACAAATATTAATTTATTTTTAACTATGTGGTCAGGGATTTCTTTTTGCTCATSTACTGTCATGCTTATGTAGATTGCCAGCTTTGTCTTACATTTCTTGTTCAATTGCCTGTATAAAGAGCTGTGTGCAAAACTCTGAACTTCCTAACCTCCTTTATTCACAATGATGAGGTGCTTTGAGAGATTAAATAAAATTCCTTTTTTTAGCTCTAATCATAATGAAATGCAGATGTTTGATATTCCCCGTTTTTATCAGTGACTCCATTTCACAAAGTTAGATCCAGCACTAGAGCTGTTACAAGTATGAATGTATTCTCAAGGGCAATCCATTCCAAGTGTATTTGGTCTGGAAAAAAAAGTTTGTTTCCAGTTTGCTCACAAAAAACCACGCTGTTGAAAAACTGCTCATATTTGTGTCGTATGATCATTTGACCTTTTCCACCCTTGCTTAACTAGAGTATCATTTTTAAATAAAAACCATTTTTGCCTCATGTTACTAATCCCAGATGCTGTGAACAAAACAATAACATTTCAGCCCCTCGGAAATGGAGAGCTCACTCTTTATGGTCCTGAGAACAAAATACTCAGCTTTAACTCACCTTGATGAAAATGGTTAAGTGCTTAKCTTGCAGTCAAGTTAAATGGCTATAATGTTAAATAACAATCAAGTTAAATGACATTTAGGCCCCTRATGCTACTCCTATAAAGCTCCTGATGGTTTGGTAATGGGCAGGAAGAGGAACTGGATCAGGTTGATCTGGTAAAGCACTTTCCTTTACAGGAAAAATTAAACATAATTAAAAAACAATTATAATAGCAATTTGATTCTAAAGAGGAAGGACTCAAACACATTSTTGCACATCAACTGTGTCAGAGCAATGTCCACATGTGTGCTACTTGTCTGTGGCAATGCATAGGAATTTATGAGTTTGGCATTCTTTCACTAAGGCTGAGCTAATTGGGATTACTTCACCTCAGCCTGAGGCAGGGAGTATCCGCATACATAGTTACCCCAACTCAGCTGGCAAACAGCAGCTTCCTGATGAGTGCCAGTGAATTTTGACTGCTGATGGCTGTTTTTCTATGCAGATCCACAACTGAGCCAAAGTGGCCTTCCACTATGAGAGTTTACTTCTGAATAGACCATTAGAAAGAGAACAGAACATCTGCCATAGGAGCCTGATGTGACCTGAAGTATAAAATACCTTATAACCAGGTTATAGTGGTGGCTTTGACCTGGGCTGCACTCTTTACACAAAATAATTTCCTTTTATTGCATAGGATTTTATTTATAAACAAAAAAACCACAAAACCCAAGGCACTTTTGCATTAAACAGCACTTATCTGGCAGAGCTCATTTGAGCTTGATTAGCATATGATAGCAGTTAAATGGTGACAGGTGACACAAACGAGTTAGCATGAAGACATTCCTGATCTCCCTACAATGTTTCTGTGTGGAGATGGGTTGAGCAGAATCTTTGATGTGCCTTGTAATCCTCAGCAAGTCCCTGGAGCAGTCATCTTCCCTGGGCTTGCTGATGGAGTGCTGTGGGCACAGAGTTTCCCTGGTCCCTGTAAGGGACAAGGAGGCTCCATGCTGCTGCTGCTGCTGCTGCAGCTCCTCAGCACTCTGCACCATCACGGGGAGCAGCACCAGGAGCAACACTGCCAGAAAACCACAGCATTGAAGTCACTGGGAAATGTGAACCTCATGCTCCCAAAACAAAATTTACAATTTCCAGAGTGATGAGCAAAACTGCCACTGTCACATGTGTTTAAGGACACTTTCAGGTGGTAGGACAGATACGCAGTGGCACAGCATGTTAGTGGAGACAGCAGCTAAGTAATCTCATAACAAATCTGTTGCAGATGAAACACAAAAGAAATCAAAGCAATTTGTTATGTAAACCTGGAATTTTTCCTGCTTGTTGCTGGCCTGCTGTTACCCAGCTACTGCCTAGTGAGAGAAACAATCACAGGTGAGTTTGATTTCTTCCAGCACATTAATTCATTATGCTTATAATAAATATCATTCTTCATTTAGGTTCTGGGAAGTCGGTGCTGGAATTGAAAGCTCATGATGTTTTCCTATCACCCACACCTRGATACACATGACCCAACCCAAACATGCACACTGTTTAGGTGAATTACTTGTCTTAAAAAGGATTCCTTTTAGCACACATCTGCTGGTGCTTTTTCCTTACATCTATTAAATGAAAGATTATGCATACTTGCTCTGGAAGGCAAATCATGTTTTTCCTTAATGTCTTTCTTTCCTTCTTGCCACAATGGCTGGGGTTAAGGAGCTACAACAYATATGCAGGAGGAATTTTGGGTTTGTTGTTGTTTAATCAATAYTTTAATTTGAGGTTTGCATAGGATTTTTTTCTCTGTTGATTTCCCATAGTTTCTTGTACTTGTGGTATTGTTAATCTTGCCAATATTAGAAATGACTGGTACTGAAAATGTTGAAAAATTGGAAGCAAAATCAAAAAGTCTATAGAAATATAAATACATTTGAAGGCATGTAGATAMTTTTCATATCTCAAAATTCAAATAAAAATAAATCCAGGTATTTTCCAGCATGAGATGAAATTAACAGTAGGAACACTCATCYTGAGTTTTTATGGTAACAAGAAATTTGTTCCACACATCGAATTRCTATCTCAAGCATGTTGGCCAAATTCACTGAAATACATGCTGTTAGATGTAGATTTTCATTAGATTATTTTTTCTCTCTCCCTTTTCCCAGTGTCATTTCAGAGTCTCTTTAAGACTCTGGTTTCCCTCAGTTCAGCCAAGTCAGAAAAGCTAATGCAGCTTTTCATCTGTCACTGGTATACAAAATACCCTAACACATTTATTACACATCTARGTTATGTAAAAATTACCTCATATCCAAGACTTGAGTGTGTCTTGGATTTTTCATTAAACTCTGTTTGCTAAGTAGTAGATCTTTTCAATTTACTTCCTAGAACAAACTCTGGGGGAAAAAAAGTCCATGTTTAAATTGAATGAAATTTGTAACTTCGCAGAATTCTCACATTGAAAGGCGTGCTGCAAAATCTGTGGYRCTTCCAYAGAGAGAGAAACCCAAGAACACACSCTGTGATCYTCACAAAATATTTTCTTCTTGTAAAATAGAAAGTGAGAAACAAAGTATTGTCAGGCACTTGAGAAGTGTTAGAGTGGCTTGGTAATTTAAGCCTCAGGGTGCTTTAATATAGTTAAAAAAGGGATCCATGTATCTATAGAAAGAATAAGTAAGAAAGATAAAACATCACTGAACAATTTCCAAGTCTGCATCACAATGAGCTTATGTAATTCACTATAACTACAAAGACATAATCAAAGAATAATGATTCACCACTAGGCCATCAGAGTTCTTGAGTTCACAGGGCAGTTAGCAAGTGAACAAATGATAGAGGAATTCAAGAACTGCCCCACAAGAAAGAAAATTCCTCCTTCTTATCTAATGTTTTAGGTCATGGACTTTATAGTGCATCATACTTCAAAATCTCACCTACACTTACTTAGTGTTAAAAAATATATATTATACTAAACAATTTTATTCTGACTTAGGAAGTTTTACAGATGAGTAAAACACTGCTCATCCTTATTCTTCAAAATGCATGTTAATTTTTTCAGCAGCAGAAGTCTTTTATCCCAGAAAACATTGCATGTTTCAGCACTTTGCAGGAAAGTTTATGAGCTGCTCTGTTCAACTTCTACTTCATCATTGGTAYACCATCTCTGAATCTTCTCATCCCTTTTTAGAATAAATACTGTGTCTGAAAAATCTCCCTGGTGTAAACTTACTGTAATCTCTCAGGCCTTTCTCAAGGCTTTCTGGTTGATTTTTTTCTTTCCTTGAGAAAAAACCTTTCAACTTACTTCGAGTGAATGATCATTTCCCATTCCACTCATGTAATCTCTTTGATGTGTTTGAGGCACATACATTTTTCAGACACTTCATTCCTGAAATCAATTTGCTGCCTGTTTAGTTTAATTGCTAATGATCCCTGTAATGCATGAAATAAAATTTTCTCTCATTTTAAAGAAGTAAAAAAGAATTTGAAGTGCAAATTGGGATATTTGGTGCCAAAAGTCCTTCTGAAGACACCTTAATCACAACTGGTTGTAGAGTTGAACTTAATCGAAACTGAAACCACTGCAGGCTTTTCAAAGTRGAAGAATCACTGCAGTAATGGCTGTGGACAATTAGGATAAACACGTGTGCTCCCTCCTGCCAAATGGCACATTTACTTCTGCACAGTAACATCATTGCTCAACTTCACAACAAGATTTCTTACCTCCCTTTCTGCAATGCCACATCTACCATTATGAAGAAGTACTGAAATATCAGTCTGCTTTCAGGGGACTATAGATCTTGTATGATCAGTCATTGGGGATAAGCAGGGGGAAGAATTTCAAGACCCTTCTCCTCTTCAGTTAGAACTGCTGAACTGAGAATACCCTTAAATGATCTGGTAATCCACCATCTGCTACTTTAATGTTTCTAACGGTATGCTTCTTATCAAAGAGGACAATTAAAGCCTACAAAATTACTGGACACAATTCACATTTTTCAGGCTCATGATCTGTTAACTGAAGAGACAGCTGGCCATTGTAATTTTAATTTCTTTCTGAGAGAAGCCATCAAGCCAGACCTACCGCCACTGTAAATCATTCTGGATGGGTTGTCATCTTTTTCTTCCGCTCAGTGCAGTGTCTGGTGTGTGGGAGGCTATAGCCCTTAAGTGCTCTCATTACACTGAGTCACCAAAAAGGTAAGGCTTTTTGGTAGGAAGGGTAGGGCATCAGGTGGTATGAGTGGTCCCACAATGGGGACAGGGCATAAACAAGAAGGCCACCTTAATCTTCTGGCCAGTCCCCTGTGACTAGGGCACTGGAAGGAAGCTGGTGTCAGGCTGCATGCAGCTCGGTCTGTGGCTCCACACGCCTCAGGTGGAAGGAACGAAATGGAAGGTGCAGGGCCAGAGGAAATCTGGTGTGGTTGAAGCTGTGCTGGATATATATGCCAGGAAGCACATGTAGCCACCCACACATAAGGGCACTTTTGGCATTTTTTATAGTGGGGTCTATAAATAAGAGGGTTGAAAGAGATTTACTCATTTTTGTATATGCCTAGGAACATACAAAATACWGTACATTCCTGTGATAATTCTGATCATTGCCCAAAATTTCCCAGTTGTCATACTACTCCCAATGTTAATAGCAGGAATATCTTCTAACCAATGTGACAGCCATRAGCAGAAGATGAAAGGAAAATATATTAAGAAATCGAGAGCTGACTCTAGGAGGTAGACTAATGAGTCAACCATATGAGAAATTAAGGCCATAAAATGCTTGCCTGCATCTTACTCAGGGAGCTGCCTAGAAGGTTAGCAGTGAAACCTGAAACTGCTTGAAACTGACTTGGTTTTATACAGCATTGCAACTCTGAAATTCTCAGCAGATTTCTCAAAACAGGCCACAAAAAGCCTGCAGGAAAGCAGTGTGGTGCCATGACTCTGGCCAGCAGAGACCACAGCTGTGGCTCCATGGCAGCATGGTGTGGCTCTGCTGGCCACCACACAGCTGTGTCTGCACAGCCTGAGCCAGGAGGCCCTGCTGATAGACCACACTGCTGAGTGCTGCTGTCCAAACCAGTCRTGAAAAGGGAGCCAGCAAACAGGCAAAAATAAAGAGCAATGAAAGGCTTGCACAAGTTTGGGTGTGAGGCAATATGACAACCTCAATAATTTTTGTTTTTCAGAGGTCCTACAACAGCATCTTCCAGTAACCTGCATCTGCTTTCTGGCGCAGCTTTTTAGCACACTCTGTTTCCCTTTCTATTAATGAGGCATTTCTTTCTGCTGAGACCAAAAGGTTCTACCTTTGCTGAGACACTGATARCTGAAATAAAGTCAGCTCTTTCTCTTCCACGGTCAGAGCAATCCTTGAAACTTTTCCTTGCCATAGCATGTCTCTTTGAGACCCACGTCTATTGCCTTCTTCAACAGCCTTTATTAGATCTCAACAAATTCTAAAAAGATGGAGAAGAAAGGGTTATTTTCCATATGTTGGTAATTTTCAGCAAAGCTGTGTTCMTCTAAATCTGTTTAGACTGTGCTCGGCAGAAAACCAGGCACTTTAATTTGGGAAAAAATAATTCATCCTAAAAAAAGCAATCTGAAATAGGACAACTGAATTGTGGGGTAGAAGTATCTGTTTTGTTCAGTTGACTACTGAGGTTTGCTTGCCTTTTCAATCTGAGAGATATTTGCAAGCAAACCCCMCTTAATCTCAGTCCCTCTGGATGCATCTGTTTTAGAAGTGTAGSGAAACCTAACCTATCTCCATGGAAGCCACATTTGATTTGAAATAGTATTGATTGTGTTTCACATCTTGCGTTTCTGTGCCTGTTGTTTAAAGGGTGGATAATYGCCTCTRAATATTCCCCTGGCCCTCAATTTAYTTGGTTGGGCACAGAACTGCACAGATTGACTTTGATGCAGACGTACATAAACTGAGATTCTGTACCACTCAGGGAAAATTTACCAGCACAGTTTGGAAGTAGCTTGAGAAATCTTTTCCAAGCATTTTCCATGTAAGACATAAACCTAAATAACCTCTCACTCCCTTCATTAACTGTTCATTCTCTGTTGATAAGTTAGAGGAACATARTTGATTGGTTTGATTCTCCCCAACTATCTTTTCTTATCAGATGTTTGCTTCTATCCTTCAAACTGAGCTTAGGARTCTGTTGGTGGTAGATTTCAAGCTTTTCACAAATATCAGCTGTTTTTGCAAGAAGAAGAGGACCATTCTRAGCATTCCTTGACATCAGTGGCACTATTTTGCTTTTTATTTTTAATCAGATTACTTTATTTTGTTCTCTTTTATTSTTGCAGTAGTTAATTTCTTCATAAATAATGTGTAAAAAACATGCTGTCAGTCATTCCAGAAGGCTCTGGTGAAGAAACCATAGTGCCTTATCATAYGCATACTTCCACAGATTTGTATTTTTTTATATTGGTCAGCTTATCCACTTCATTTTTCACGTATGCTAGTAGTGTGGAAAAATGAAATCTCAGAACTCGGTATTTAGTTGCATCAGGAATCCTTTTAGTCTCTTGCTGGGCCCACTCACCAGGATGGTCCTGTAGGGAAAAGACTTCAACTATCCCAACATCTTCACCTACATACTCTTCGTTCTGCTCAGCATCCCAGTCTAATGATGTGCCAGGTCCCATTGAATTGGTTCTTCTTTCCAGGCACATCTCAAGGAGTGGCTTTAACCCTTTAACCTGAGAGGGGCTGCTGCATCTCTCCAGCTTTTGCTGCTTTCTTGGAGAAAGAGAGCTTAATAAGCCTGGCTRCGGCATGACAGGCTGCACCTTGCCCCACCAGACCTTCCATGCTGCCTGCATGGAGATACGTGCTGCCTCCTTCAGATGTTTCTCTTCTGTAAAGTGGTCCATAAGATCTTTTCCCTCTTGAATTATATAATTGCTCATTTTTTTCTCTTTCTAAATATATTTTTATACTCTTTTATTACCTCAGTGTCAATTCACAGAAGGAAAACTTCTAATGTACTTATGTGCACATGCACATATCTTAAAATAGTAAATTAGTGTATAGATCAGTTATTTTCTGAAGAAGAGCAGCTAAGACCTGAGTTATCAGTACAGGCACTGGGATTACTTTCTACAGAAACTGAATGTACATAATCAGTTCCTGAAAGTTAAAATTGTTTAATGYAAACATTAAAACTAGTCCCCTAAAACAACCCCTATTATTCCTTATTTCAAGGAAGAAAGTTTAATACTTAAAACTTTCATCCATTCTCAATCTTTAATTTCTTTAATATGACTTGAACAAGAGTTCAGAACCTAATTCCCAGTACTGACCTCAGCATTTCTTGTTCTGAAAATCACAGAAAGGAAATAAAAGTGCCTACTATTAGCAGTCATCTCTTCAACTCTTCACCTTCTAACGCTAGAGAGAAGCAGCATTTCAGATTAYGCACATCATTGCATTCCCCCTCTGTCATTAAACAGAATTTTTCTGCAGCAGCTGTTGACCAATACCCGAGTAGTGCTTACACATCAAGACCCTCCTTGCATGTATGAACTTCTCTAACAGTTCATATAAAGAAGAAGAAAATGTATAATCACACTCCTGCTGGTAACCAACTTATCAGAAAATATTATTTTTTTCAGTAACAATTCATCTTGTTGGTAGTTTTGTGTCAAGTACTTGGTGTTCAGTTGCAAAAGGCCCTGATGGCCTTCCCTGACTCTTTTGTGTTCCTTTTTTTTCAGAAAAAATCATTATAAAAAGCATTTTGAATATTTTTTTGGCTGTAAGTTTAGCCAATAAACATAACACACAAAAAAGTTCTGCAGAGTTCTGCCTTTTGTTCAYATGTATAGCTGTGAAGAAGGTTTTGATTCCAGCATGGGGAAGCATAAGATCATATGATGTTTATAGAGCACAGTGGCACAAAATGTAGGAAATMATCTAGTTATTTCCTTTACTAAGTAGAAACTACAGTATTTGTTAGTCATTTAATTATGATTTCAGAAATGAATTTTTAATGATAGAGGGAGGACAACATTAAATAGTAATTAGGGAAATGAGAGATTTGTATTTATTAAAATAAGCCCAGCCCTCCTGTTTCCTGGATRACAAAGGTTATGGAAATATGATTTCATAAGGTATGCTAATTAATTTTGGAAATATGGGAAAGAACTTTCCAACCAAACATGAAAAAAGGATTGGCATTTTAGTGGGGCTACATTATTCCACTTACAGAAATTCTGCATCCTGAAAAACACCTGCCATTTCAATTTTGAGCATGATTCACTAGAGTGCATGCTTTCTTTTTTACCTGAAATGTTAACAGCACACAGACAATGAAACAAATGGAATGTAAAATGAGAGTGGACATTTAATTGAATTAAGTTTTTTGAACAGTTAGCTAAGGTTATATATTTTCTTGTAAACTAAACAATGCATTAGAATAATGTAGTTTCACTTCCGAGAGTTGTTGGTTAATATCTCAATAGAATATATTCTTGTGAATTTTAAAAACTTTTAAAACCCAGATCTTTTCAGCTAAATGTCATCTTCACTGTTTTAGTTTATGACACTGTTAATAATTACACTGTGAAATTATTTTTTTTATCTGATCCTGGTACCTAATGCTCACAAGATGTATTTTATTTCTGTTTAGTTCCTGTTGATCTAAAGTCCCCATTGTTTATAATCCTTGATCCTAYAAAAGTCATGGTTATCCTAATTCCTAAATAAAGTTAAAAAACAAAAGAAATTCAAAATTTTCTTGCTGCTATTGTTCTTACTCAAATCAGATGATAAAAATGATGTTACAGATAACTAAATGTGTCATTTATCTACAAGAAGTTATTCCCATAAAGTGAGTACAGCGCTGAGCTATAATTGTCTGCAAATATGCATGAGGAAAATCTACATAACCAAATCCATTCATTGGCAATCACAAGAAAGAGGCCAAGCTGAGCAGTCTCAAGAGCTTCATTATTTCTACACTGAATACAGAAACAGGAAACGAATGGGGTGGTTATATAAATGAGCGTAATACTTTGGACAGAATGAAATTCACATGATTAGACTGAACATTATACAAGTAGATCTACTGACTTCATAAACGAAATACAGACGTAATTAGGATTTCCCAATCCTTGTTTATTAAACTGTCCACAAACTAGAGATCTGTAAAACAAAACCCCAAGTGGTAAGATGCAGTTTGGTAATGGGTATATGTAGTTTTATGCSCATATTTTAAAAAGTTATGTTCAAATTTTGGTTTTAAGTGGGACTTTTTGGACATTCTAGAAGAAATAAAACATTTTGAAACCTCCACACAATATGATTTTATGTATGTTTAATTATATCACCTATACAAAATCTTCAAGTAGATTTTATAACCATATTTTCATCATGCTGAAATCTTAATGCACAAATAGAAAAAGTACTAAATGAAGCAAATTGTCTTTATTAAACTACTTTCTTCTCCATTTTTTATTTGTTTGCTTGGGGTTTTTTGGTGGGTTTCTTGGGTTTTTTCTGGGGGGAAGGGAGGGGAAGGAGTGTTTTTTGTAATTGTTAGATATTTTTTAAATTCCAGAGCTGTATTTTGGTAATCCAATCCACAGAAGAATTTCTCCCAGATATGAACTCCACAGAAAATGCCTATAAAGAAATAAATAAATGAAAGAGTAGTCAGATTTTCTGTCATGTCTGACTTGGGAACAAACAGTACAAAGTGCTTTCTCATTATGTGGAACACAAGGATTCAATAAAAAAGTGGAGTTGGCCAGTGGGTAGCAGTTCCAGTACATAAAATGTTGATGTTTCAAAATTTGTTTTTATTCTGGGTTAGAATAGAAAAGAAATCATGCAAGCATTTTGAAGAGTAATTCTGTTGAAACACTCATTTTTAAATTGAAAAGGACTGCTTTCTTAATTTCTTTTTCAAAGAAAATGAGCCTTGAGTTGAAAACTGTAGTGATCCACTGGCACCTCTGCAAAGTGYGGGCTTTGGCAAAACACTATACTCCATCAAAAAATAAAATGCGAAAGTATGTTATTGAATTTTTTACTGATTTCTAAGACAAAGAAATCAGCAGAAGCTCAGTGATTATGCTTATCATWGCAATCATTACATATTACAGCCTCTTGGCTTATGATATTGAACTAATGATTAAAAATTACAAACTTTGAAACCTTTCTTACTTTAAGAAAAGGGCAGACACCCTCCTGGTAACACAAACTTCCATTCAATTTATTGGCCAAAATATGAATGATTTTGTCATCAAGTTTTTTCACAGGGGGATGATACTACTCAAATATAATGACAGTGTGATGAGAAGATGTTTATTTTATGACTTTCTTTAGTACTGCTGTCCTTTCTAATAGACCAGAAGCAGTTAGCCACAWGAAGTTGGTCACTTAGACCTGTCCACCATAAGGTACATTTGCTCCACACCCTCCTGTAGGGAAGAAAGCTTTCTGCTAATATGTCCCAACAGACTGAATGCTCTTCACAGTCATACAATTTTAGTCAGGCAACATAAGTAATTTTAAAATCCTTCTCAGTATAACCTGAGCAGCACAGTGTCTCTGTTGGTGGATTCAGCTGTAAGTGCCACRATCTGGTGCAGTAGTATGGTGTTTGATGCTGATGATGGCTCTGGGGCCTCATGCCAGAGGCCAAGGTCCAGATGTTATCATGTAAATGGGCAACTCCATGGCATTGTAATGAAATTCCAGCTGAACATTTCATAGTGGGGATGTTGCTGCCCTCAAGTACACCATGATATTCCATGAGCAGAAAAGACCTGGTTCAATAGCACATCCAGAAATCTGGCAAGACTTCCTCCTAGCCTGAGAGTCTAAATTAGGTGCCTAAACCTAGTCAGATACTACCTTTCTGTAATTCCTAGAACTTGGTTCCCCTCACTCCCCTCAAAAACCCCTAAATCCCACAACAGAGACGCTACATATTTCCTTTCTTGTACTTTTCCTGGGGCAACAGCTGTTGGCCTCTGACCAAAACAGCAGAAAGGTAAATGAGACCTTGGCAGACCCCATGAAACTCTACCTTCATGCTTTTTGCTGATGGATGTATCTGTCTTCAAAGCAGGGGTACAGGATGTCAATATTCAACCTGCACAGAGATCTGAGTAATTTGTCATGCTTGCACGCCTCAGCCACCAAGTTTCAGAAGGCTCCCTGCTACTACAAAATTTTTCATCCTTGCTTTTCTAAGGAAAAGTGGCCTTACACTGTAAGGTATAGTAGGTGATGGCTTTTGAAATTATTTTTCCTTTAATGAATCTCCTCAACTGATGTTGATGTTCAGATCTTGGGTACAAATCATTGCTCTTTCTTTGAATCCCATTGAATCTGTTTGCCTTAGTCACAATACCTAAGAAAGATACRTGAAGGGGAATACAAAATTCAGTGTGATCACAGCTATGGTCTCATCAGCTAACCCACAGAGCATTTTACAAGAAGCAGAACATCAGAATAATTTCCTTTTTATCCTCTAGTTCAAAGTCATTAAGAGAATCAAACCTCAGAGGTTCCTTCTAACCAATACTCTTAGGGGCTACTTTGAACTTTAACGTTTCCCTCTGTAATTTGTAGCCATCTCWGTATGCCTTTATGTAATTAGAAGCAATGGTTAGACTTCACATTTTTTAAGACAGTGTTACTTTGAAATGGATCTGCATCACGTATGCAACATATTTGAATACATTTAGTGAATTTCACAGTCCTTTCCAGGGCTCAGCCAGGGAACTGTAATTACCACAGTGTACTTAGTAGTTCTCTTTCAGCATATGCATTGTAGGTGTTGTGTTTGTATAAACCCCCAAAAGTATTTGATTTTGTYCATCCTACAGAACAGGAAGATCTGTGAAGAGCCGAAACGAGCCGCTGGCCATTGTGGGCTAACTGGTGCAAGACAAAAAATGTATGTGGGGGCAGCTGGCTAGTGGAAAAATATTTGGGAGCTCCTGCTRCCCATGTCAGCTGGAAGACAGTTTCTGGTAAGGGTAAGACACTGAGCAGGACTGTATGAAGAATAATATGTTGTTATCTGACTAAATTATGCTTTTGGAAAGATACTAGTATCTAGTGAAGGTCATATTCTAGGGAATTCCATCACTAGACTGGATTTAGACTAATTTCTTCATTTAGGTGTGGCTGACACCAGTTAGCCATTCTTTTCAGCCAACGACATTGTTGACAGTGTTGTATGTCATTTTGCTGCATATTTATGTWCATAAAATTATGATAAGGTAGTTATCACTGGTAATTTATAGTGCATTTCAAAACAAGCATATACCCCATGTTCAGGAATAACATGTTACCAAGAACCAGCTCCATTACAATGAAAATACCAAGGCCCAGGTAAGAGACTGAGGGTTTTACCGTGAAACTCAGAATCTCATTTCTAAAGGGAGTCTCTTCTTGTTCACAGCTGTTACAGAAAAGAAGTATGAACTGCCATAAATGCAAATAAATTACAAGTATAATGGCTATTCTAAMCCAGGCCAGGCTTTAAAGCAAGACAGTGCCAAGATGCTCCTTGAAAAAATATCTGTGAAGGAGAGAAGTCTGCCTGATCTTGAAGAAAAGATAGGTGAGTATCACAATGGCTGTGATCCTGGAAAGAGATGCAGTTGTTCCTCTCACTGCCTCAGGCTCAAGCATATAAAAAAGAGGATTGGTGGACTTTCCTGGAAAAGGAGGGAAAGAATCCCCAGGAACACAAAGAATGCAATATTAGCATACAGAATGAGTGGATTAAAATTAAACATTCTGAATTTAAACATGCTATTTCAGCTTCCACCAACTGGTCTTTAAATAATTTTTTTCCAAATATCATGTCATGAAGTCATTGTTTACATAATCAAAAATTTTAATCTATGTAAACAAACCCCAACCCATGCCGGATTATCAGCTCAGTAAGAGTTCAGTTTAACCTTCTTTTCCAGGTGATATTTGGTTTGACTTCATTTATGGTGGCTCTAGTTCAGGGTGGGAAAGAGAAAGTTCCAAATCAAAGATGTAACTGTATAATGAAAACCACTCCCTTGTGCATTTGTCTTACAACTACCTAATACTTCTGGGGAGGGAGGACTGTTCTGAAGGCCAAGTGGTGGCTGAGGATGACACAGGTTGCAGGCAGGATGACACAGGTCAGCAGCTCCCTGGGTGGTGGCTGTGCTGCTGTGCCAGCCTTGCTCCCTGGCTCAGAGGGGTCATGGCTTCTGAGTCACAGGGAGCTGCTGGGAAGTGTGACKGTGCTGCTCAGGCCAGGGTTGCCCCACAAGACAAATGGTGGGTCTGGCATGGMAGCTGCTGAGGAATCAGAACTCTTGGCGGTGGCAGAAGACAATCCCACCAGATCTGCTGAGGCAAACATGGCTGGGTTTCTCTGGGGATGAGCTGCCAGGTCCCCTACATCATCTGCCCTCCAGAGAGCAGGGCTTGCTGAGAGATGTTKTCAGCAACACCAACAGTGACCTCCTCCTACATGCATGAAGGACAAAATTTGGTTGTAGATTCACAGCCATTAAGGCATGACTTAGTAGAGTTATAGCTTCCTTTTGGGTATATGGGACATTAAAACATATGCCAGAACAAGGGAGCTAACTGTGGTCAGGAGCTGCCTAAATATTATGCAGGCTTTTAAGATCAAAACCATTTGYAATCATTCAAAATTTGTGGTAGTTTTAAGACCTGATTATTGCAGTACACGACTACGTGATGTTGTAGGCTATGATCTACGTAAATTGTAAAAGAGGTACTACCATGATCAACATTTCAGT
Organism: Cardinalis cardinalis; assembly: GCA_014549065.1. NCBI lineage: Eukaryota > Metazoa > Chordata > Aves > Passeriformes > Cardinalidae > Cardinalis > Cardinalis cardinalis. Next base: position 637,268 of record JACDOX010000132.1, read on the forward strand.
GTCTAGAGTATAGAAATTACACTTATGTTTCTATACAAGAATATAAACCATATAGGAAATGTGTATATACCAAAAGAATGAAAGAATAARTTATATAAACTCTTTCTTGTACCCACTCACTGTTCAGGAATGTCACACAGCACGAGGCAAGGACAGTAGCTATGTAAATGATATTCATAGCTTAGTTTAGAATTATTTTGTAACGTGTGAAGAAAGAGCTAATTACAATGATGTTAATAGACACATAAATGTCTGTTAAAGCCCATAGCTGTTGCAATCTTTTAGGTAATCAACTTAATCCATGATCATTGCAAATGGAACTTGAAATGTGGTTAGTTCCTAATAAGGTTATGGATTCAGCTCCACATCTGGAAGCAAAGCCAACATGTTCTCTTGAAGGCATTTGATTGAGCAAGGCTCTTGGTTTTCTGCTTATGCATGCTGCTAAGCTTCCCCCCTGACCCTTTGTATGTATATCCTTCTTTAAATCCCCAAAGAAATTATTTAAAGCACGTCTTTCATGAATGCAAAATCCTTTTTCCAAGAAATATAAATGGCATTTTTAAAGCACTTTCCCCACTCACTTTCCATGACAAAATTAACTTGGACATTAAATTATATAGTGCCAAAAAAGACATAAATTCCCAAAGTAGAACTAAAACAGAATTATATGCCAACCTATGGCATCATGGTCTGGAAAGTCTATATTCAATTTTCATCTAAATTAATTTTTTTAACTCTGCAGTTACTTTGGTTTTGACCTTAATATTTTTAGTTGCTTAGAAYTGCAGCTCTGTTAATTTCTAGCATTACAGTTGTGTCCACTGCACTAAGTACTTGGAACCTAATGTCCAAGCTTAACAGCCATCCCAAAGTGAAATATTGCTTTTCTTTGAGGCCTTGAATAGATTTATCTAGCAGATATTGGGCCAGCAGCAGAACYGGGCATCTTACAAAGATCTCTGAGACTGTTACTCTAAGACCTCACGGTGCTTCAAATTCAGGATTTCTGTTCTTTAACTGAGTGCTGTGTTTAGCAAGACAGTCCCTCTTGCTCTCACACACRTACACACATACTGTTTTAAAATTACACTGGGATATAACTTTTTTTTCAGGTTTGTACAGCATCACCAGAAAGTGTCTTTTTCTTGTGTGCCAGAAGAAATCRATAGCCTCTGGTTAGGGCATATTCCCAGGCAGATGAATATGTAGAGCTGAAGAATGCCAGATAACACCATGACATTTCAGATCCACGTTTTATCTATTCCTAGAATGTTCAGTAAAAGTGGTGAGGTAGGAGAAACTATGAACAAAACCTATAGCAGTTGAAATGCTGTTAGATTGATTGGTCAATAAAAATCAGTATGTCTGGTTTCACTGTCTGCTTTATTTATTTTACCACTTATGTACTCCATGTGACAATGTGGACAATTTATTGCAGTGTGAATGAAAGCATATAAGAGTTTTTCTTAATGTTGCACTGGTAAATAGCAAAATAGAGAAAATACTGATTGACTTCTGGAAAARAATGCTAATGATGCCAACACTGGGAGGGCATGTGGGCTGTGAATATGCATGGGTTGGGACACTCCTAAGCAAATCTGCTGAGGAGCATCTTTCCCCACAGCAGTTTTCATCACATGCTCAATCAGGGTGACTGCTCTCTGAGAATAAATATATTCTCTGAGTATGTTGCCTACTATGAATGAAAGTTTTAGGCGTCTATTTTTCTCAGATGTCTTGCAACAATGCAAATAGTTCTGTGTTTCACTAATAATTTCTCTCTAGAAAACCTGGGTTTTTTTTGGTTTGTTGGCTGGTGTGGTTTTTTGCTTTTTTTTTCTTTCACTACATTTCATTTTTACATCACTTGTAGAGAGAAAAAATTTGAGCTTCTTTTTATTTGCAGTCTTAGAGTCATAAAATAGTTTAGGTTGGAAGGGACCTCTGGAGGCTGTCTGGTGCAATATCCTTTCCAAAGTCATTGAAGTCAAACCAGACTGTCCCACCTCCTGCTCCTCAAAGGGTTTCAGTSCCTGAAGAACTTTGCAGCCCTTTGCTGAACTTTCTCTGTTTTGTCGCAGTCTATCAGTATCTAGTGGGAAAACCAAAGCTAGACAGCTATTCCAGGTGTGGCCTGAAGAGTGTTACATGAAGGTGAATAATCACCTCCCTTGAGCTGCCAGCTGGTTCCTTGCTCTGTGTGAGCTGTTCCATCCTCCAACAGCACACCGTTGTCCCATCCTAAAGCTGTTGTCTATTAGGGTTTCCAGGATTCCTTTCCTAAAGGCTCCTTTCCAATCAGGTGACCTCCAGAGTGCACAGCTGCATAGGGTTGATTAATGCCAAGGACAGGACATGGCTTTTGTTTTTGATGAACATCATGAGCTTTTGGCTTGTCCATTTTTCCAGCCTGTCAAGACCCCTCTGAAAGGCAGTTCTGCCCTCCATGTTGACCATGGTATGTTTTTGGTGCCCTCTCCACCTCGCCTAGGTTGTGTTCTGTTCTTAGCCCAGGTGGTTCTTAAAATCTCAAAAATATTGTGGTCCCCATGAGCCTCTAAGCAAGATCAGTCACAAGTGGTGAGTGGTGAGTCAGCACCTGGACATCAAATCACTGATCACAACCCTTTGAGTCCCATTGTTCAGATAATTTTCAACTCAACTGGGTAGTCCACCTGTCTGGTTCATACATCCCCAGTTTGTCTACAAGGATATTACTGATAAACAAGTTAAAAGTGCTCCTAAACTTCAGCTAACTGATGTCCACTGCTCTCCCCTTGTTCAAAGCACTTCCTGTATGAAGGCTCAGGTTAGCCAGGCATAATTTGTCCTTGGCAAGTTCATGCTGGCTGTTCTTGTTCACCACCCTCTTACTCTTGCTCTCAATTCAGTGACAGAGAGCTTTGTATTAACTGAATGTCTAAAAATTGGTTTGTCACTTGAAGACTACAGTTAAAGATTCCCCTCCAATTAGCTAATTTCTCTGTCTCAGGCAAATCCATTGGGAATCAGGACTCTGTGTGAGAAAACTCACAGGACACCACTGCACAGGCTGCTTTAGCAGAGGAAGGGATGAGGTACATGAGATTACAAGATATTATCTGACCAGAATGGATTTACTTTGCTTATGATGTAAATAAATATGTAAGGTAAAGGACATGTGAAAATATGACCAATAAAACCATTTTCCACTTGATTTAATATTCAAAAAGCAAAAATGGATAAAGAAGCTTGGCAGGACCAATATAATTACCTATTCAGATCCATTTATATGCAAATTTGCAAGCTGCAAAGCAAAGCTTGAAGACTTTTCTGAAGGAAAATCAKGAGCAATAGGGCCTGAGCAGGCTGAGGAAGTTCAGCTTTGTTCTGATAGCTGCCCTGAAAATTGCTCTCCCAACAGTGGCCAGGCTGGAAACACTTTRAAGATATCAGTAGTGTAGATTGGCTGCAAATCAAACCATTTTGTCACTCATTACCTTTACTAAATCACTGAGATATGTGCTAAGTAAATCTGTTGCTAGCAGGAAATGATTTATGAGGCAGAGGGAAGAAGGCTAATAGGACTAAATCCCTCTTAGTACAACTGCACRGAATAATCTGTCATCGCAAAGTGGAGGAGAAGCTCTGCAAGTCCTTCCCTAATCAGCACTGAAGCCGTGCCCAGACCTGTCTGACACAAAACTTTAGGCATCTTTCTTGTTTTTTTGTTATGAAGAAAACAGATTTTTCCTAATGATTTTTATTTCTTCATGCGGTCATTAATAATTTGTAATTGCCATTGGCAATCTGTTGTCATTGATAATTTTATTCTCTCCCTTACAAATTAAGCCTTACATTAAGAGTAGTACATGCCATATTTTATATATTTTCATGGTCCTTATCTATTTGAACTTCTCATCTGCAATATGCCATGCTCTACAGTGGAATTCATGATAAAATATAAATGCATTACATGTGTAAAGGTTACAAGGTTTGCTCAAGTTAACAGCTGATGAAATAGCTAAGATCTAACTGTTGACTTTCTTAAACTTCACACCTTTMATCCTTCCTCTAATTTGATGCTCCTTCTGAAGATGAAAAGAGTTGGAAAATGTTTCACCATTTTGCTATGTGATTGTATTTTGCCCCTTGGCAAAAGAGAAGAGTACTAGGCTTGTTGGAAAAAAAAAGCTGCATTCTGACAAAGCTGCAYACAGACCTGGCAAATACTGTTACTTTACTGCTGAGGAAGGTATGAATACAATTCTTTTTATTGTTTTATAATATTAGGGAAGAGGCCAGTGTGACAGGAGATGTGAATGCTCTGTGTTCACATGATGAATGGGAAGTTTAATTCAATGTGATTGTCTTTACATATCACTATGAAACTCRATTTGACGGTATAGGCTAACAAGGTCAGTTTAGGAGGGCCTGGATTTATTAAGAGTTATTTATAGTGCCAAATTATTTGGGCATATACATTATCTTTAGATTGACTGAAGCTATGGTTTAATCAGGYTTTTTATTGCCAGAAAATCTGAGAATTCAGTACTGGATCAAATTAAACATTTAAAAATCCAAGACCAGACTTTGGTAGACCTGAATCATCCCATGAAATACCACCCAGTCCCCTTCTGCTCAGTGGATACCCAACAGTCCCAGGACCCAAGATCACACAGTGCTTTGTTTTACAACTTGACCCTTCCCAAAGCATCTTGAGCCTGCTCCTGAGCCTGTGCATGGCTCTCCCACACTGGACAGGCTGGCGCCCAAGCCTAAGGGGGATTCAAAATACAGTGGGAAGGCAATTGTCCAATCTGCGCCCTTGCGAAGAGTGAGGGGGCTCAAAATCCATGAGCCTTTAGGCTGTCAGTTTCAACACACAGCAGGAGCTGAGAAAATGAGTTTTGGTGCTTCCCAGGCTGGCTTCTTTAACATCCCATGGCTACTGAACTCAGCAGAGATTACGGGAGTGGCTGCCCTGATCAGGTAGAGGTGAGAGAGCTGKTCTTAAATCTCCCCAGGCTGGGAAGGCAATTGGATCCGGCTTCCCAGTTCCCCAGGAGCTGCTATCACAGAAAGCAAAGGCTATTTCTGACTGTCCATGAACATGAGAGCACATCCCATTAAGTCATGTGAAGGAAAAAGAGCACAAGCCTTCACAAGAGGATTTGGGGCTGCAGCCCCTGGGTGGCTGAACCTGCAGCCTCTGCCGAATGTCTCAGGCTAGGGATGGCACCAGGTGGATCCCCATGCTCAGTGGTTCCTGGGGCCAGTCCTGGCAGAGCCTGGCTCAGCGTGCAGGGATTGAGTTTCCAAATCCTCCAGCTTTGCCTGTGCCTGGCAGCAGCTGGGCACCTCACAGACCTGCTGGTCATGGTACTTAAAAGCTACCCCACCTATTTGTTTATTTTGCTTAACTGGACAAAGCCTTTATGACCTCTGAGAATCTAAATTGCTTCATCCAGTAAATTGYTGTTCATGTGAGAACATTAGGACTTTTAATTATGAAACAACACTGCCACAGGTTAATGGTACCACAGACAGGGACGAGGAAGCTTTGATGATTCTTGTGCTTGCTTCATATGTAGGGATAATCCTGATTCAGCAGGTGGTGGTGTCAAAGACTCATTTACACGAATTTCAATATATTAAATATCCTTTCTTGTAATTTTCCCAAAGATTATCTGAACAACATGAGGGATTGCTTGTTTTTCTTTCTCCTTCTGTAAAGCTGTGTTTGCTCTTTGCCCATTAAGAGGCATGTCCATTTGTTTGGGGCATGTCCACACAGAGATACAAACATCCTTGATTTAAGTGTTAGTCAGTAAAAACTAGGTAAGAACTTGAGACTTTTCTCATGAAGGACCAGGAATTGTAGCTACACTACAGTATTGTCTGACCTGATTATAGCTTTTTAATATTGTGACCATGGGTATAAGCAATGAGTAACMATTACTGCAGGTGAATGCAGTCATTGTTTCATGAAATTTAAATCAGAGAATATGAAGTACTTTATACCTCTRATAAATTATCCCTTGTAATTCTTTGGAACAAAAAAGCAGAAGACTGTTTTTGAAATATTTTTATAATAATTTTTGCAGACAGAAAATGGTGGTCTGTTAYTAAAAAAAGGAGTTAGTAAAATGTCATGGTTCGACACTGGCACAATGCCAGTGCCCCCATGAAGATACCCTCCCCCTGGTGTCTGCTGTGAGATGTGACCAGGAATAAGCAAATCAGGCTCTCACTTAGTAACAAAGAAAACTTTATTAACTACACTACAAGGGAAAAAACTACAAGGAAAGAAAAAAAACCCAAGGAAAATGAAAACTGCACAGAAGCATTTTCCTCCTCCCCCCACCAAATTTCCAATACAATACCTCCCCCAAAACACCAACTCT
>JACDOX010000132.1:644746-871347 GCA_014549065.1 Cardinalis cardinalis
CCATTGGCTTGACCACAGGATCCCAGAAATCCTGTTTCCTGTCAAACCACCACATAATGTCAATTTTGAACAGATGTTACCCCAGGACAGAGCTATGACACTCAAAAATTTTCAAATAATGGAAAAAAAGAGAGAAGAAGAGAGGATGGCAGGTGTCAATGAACTCCTTGCTATCACTGCTACCTTCCTTGCTGTATTTGATGCTAAAATACTGAGTAAGTGGCTGCCTATGGACCACTGAATATGACCCAGTCCCCAGCTAATGCAGCTGAGTTGGCATTGACATTCTGTCGACCATAACACAGCTATGACAGCACATCTCCCAAGTCATGAGATGGCTTACAGATCACAAGATTATTTTTGAAGTATAATATTTTATTATTCTTTTCTTTCTCRCCCATGGCATCACAAGGTTGACTCTAGCTGTAGAGACACATTTTTCTTTTTTATGGGTAAACCTGGTGACAGTAACGGTGTTTCGTGTGGAGATGGGCCAGGTGAAACAACAATAGTTAAGCTATCTATAACTTGTGCTAATTTACTAATGAAAACAACCACAGTCTGAAAATACAGTGATTGTTGTCCTGACCACACAAAACAGTGTAATGCTTATGATTAGGGAAAGTTTTTATTTGTTTTGATCAGTGAAAATCATGGTGGTCTTCCTCCACGGACAGGGGTTTGGAGTTGTCCTGCTGTCCTCAACCTCCTAGGCAGAGTGAGTGAAGGTTGGTAACGGACAATAAAGGAGATGTGCTCCAAGTCCATGCTTCTTATAGAACCTGGAGGAGAGGTCTTAGTCACTGACACAAATCCTGAGTGGGACAGAATTGTGGGAAAGGAGAAGAAAAAAGGAGACAATCTGTTTGGCCAAGAGAGGTGCACACATCAATCTGAACCCAGGATAAATGCTAGAATTGSTCAGTTTATATTAGAAGCAAACCAAAAGTGAGTGAAAGGAAGAGGACATGATGCATAATGGATGAGGCCATGCACGGACAGAGGTGCTGATGACTCAGCTGAGAACATGACTCAGGTGCTGGGAACTCTGACTTTGACTCTTCACCACGATTCTGGGCGAGTCCCAACTTTTCTGTGAGTTTGTGTCCAACCTCTGAGTAAGCAGATTGAATTCCCACCATGCTCAATGCAGTTATGTTTACAGATGTTGGCTTCATATGTCACAGAATGTTTCACACACATCTGTAAATGTCTGGTTTGTTTGAAGAGATGCCAAAATATCTCCTTCTGTTACGAATTTTAAGCTGGAAATTCCAAGTCCAGAAGGGAGTAAGAGTGAATTGTGCAAATAAATGTCACTATCAGAACAAGCTACAGGACTCTTAATCCTGGTTAAGATCGCTGATCCCGTTTTTGAATATACTGAGCATGAGTTTCCTACTCTAAAGTGTCCCAGGAACTCAGCACCTCTGTCCATCAGACCACACGCTCCCCTTCTGGCATGTTAAGAGGTTATTAAACTCCACTGTGTAGTCTCAGATCAGCCAGCTGTTCTGCTTTAATTAGTTAGTTCCCTTGAACAGAGAAAACAATTTTCTTTCAGTTTATTTTTTGGCTGACTTTTCTACCTTCTGATGATAAACCACAATTTTATTTTTCTCCTCCTCAATTGCTCTTTCCCTTATGAGGATTATTCTTCTTACACATATTGCYCTTGGGCCTCTGAATCTGTCTGGATGTCCAAGACAGCACTGATCCCAGCAGAAACCTAAATTTATGCATGCATGACAGAGCTCACAGTGGGACCATTTCCTGAATTGCTGTGATATGTTGTTGTCTCATTCTTCAAAGCCAACATTTATTTGCTTGTGCCAACCAGAGCATTTCCATGTAATTAATTCCTTTCTGTAACTGGAACTTAAGAAAGAAACAAAATTCTCAGTCTGTCCAACTCTATACCAATATCTTATAGCTTTTGGGACTTAAATATCATTAGCAGTGGTGGATATGGTTCCTAGCATGTGGCTCTGTCTGGTGTGTGACTGCTCAAACAGTTGTGGACATGACCAKGTATCCTCCAGTCCCCCATCCTACAATATGTGATTAGCTCAAATTATTTTTTTRGTGGTGGTGTTAGTTTTTTTTTTAAAGTGCATATCACATCCTAAATATTAGAAATAAGTAAACTCCGATTTTTCCATACYTAACTGATTTAAATACAAATACTTCCCAATCCAGGGCACAATTCCACAGATRTCTGAACTTGTCTGTGTTGCAAAAGTAGAAGTAAACATTACCTTGTGAAAATAGAGATTAAGTAAAAAAATACACTAAAAAAGAAATCAAACTCAAACCTTAAGTTACTCTGCTGAACAGCTTAGATGACTGTATTCCCAGAAACTTATTCACATAGTTATAGGAATGCCACGACAGAGGTGACTAAGTGCTATCTCAGTGTGTGAACACCACACAGAAGTAATTCCCAAACTGACCATCAGGGAAAAAAGGATATCAGAAAAGGGAAATTTGACAAAATAGGAAAGCATGTAAAGCAGTGAACTGATATGTTTGAGTCAATGAAATACTGAACACAGCTGACTACCATGCCCAAGAGACTTTCAGGAGTCTGGACAGTTCTGGTGACTCACTTTGCATATGTAGATGGCTGGCTTAGGTGAATATCCAAGATCACTTTTCTTTTTTTCTAATACTAAGATTTGCTGTTTTTCATTGCCTGCTGTCTCCATTTAGCRCTCTGTAAACTTCAAGTACCAAATCCTAGAGACAGTAACAGCTAATATTTTATCTTTGTGAAATTTTTCTTAGTCAATAAACTTCCCAATTTACAATAGACATTAGCATATGAAATATTAATATGAACTGAAATTCTGTGCTTTCAAAGAATTCAAGGTATCACACATTGAAATAGATCATGMATTTTTTACTTTAAAAATAAGTCTTGCCTTCTCTCAATTTTGATAAAAACCTGAAATTTGATTAAGACTGTCTCAGATGTGCAGTTCTTACTTGTTTACAATGAATAAGAACTTCTTGGAAAGCTTCAAAGAGAGCAGTGTTTCTAGGACGCATAAACTAACTCGCAGTTTTTTAACAATCAGCACATTAAGTTTACTGGTTTTATAGAGGTTAATCTGAAACCAAGAAAGACTTGGAATCTTGGAATTTGTCTGACTTTTGAACTAAAACTTGGACTTTTTTCAATCACTTTCACATTTGCATCAATCAGAAAAACAGCTGGACTGCTATGGAAAAAGCACTATGTGTACTAGTTGATAATGTAGTGCTGCATGAAATGACATTGTAAAGTTAATACTGTTTTCTTCTAAAACCACAGTAAGACCAAACTGTTTCCTGAGATTGTACGCAAGCATTTTCAGGTTACATTTACCACTTGGTTCCTGTCGCAAATATTTTTGTGCTTCAGAAAACACATTTTTTGACTTGCATACCAAAACTTTGCAGTTCCTCAGAGAGAGAGATCAAGAGAAACAGGCGAGATTTTCTAATGTATAGAAAGCCAAKGCTAAACATGCTAAAAATTCCACACAGCGCTTTTCTGGTTCTGACAAAGAGACAGGAGCCCTTGTATTGATGAAAGAGAGAAGAGGTCAACAGACTGTGACAAGTTTATTTGTGCAAATGTTTCAGGAGCATAAAAATCCTGCTGTCACACAGTGAAATTACTTTTTTTTTTATATCACCTTGTAACATTATCCATTAAAATTGAATTGAAAGCTGTTTTCCTCTATAAGGACATAAGTCCTTGAGTTTTGTGGTTTTTTTGCTGGTAATCATTCATGACAGTGATTCACCTCTCCAGATGCCCTAAGAGCAGTGCCTTTTACAAGTCTTTCTGCTCTTCAGATAATTACCTTCATGGCTAAGGTGTAAATTTGAAAAAAACCCCACAAGAACAACAAATCAGTCAACCAATAGTGCTCATCTAATCTTACTCTGAAAGATTTCTGGTAGTTTTGGGAGCCATTTGAATACCACACTTCAAAGACAACTGTAGTAATGGAGTTCTTGAATACATTAATCTGAAACAGTGTACATGCTTTAGCCACTGTGTTTAATTAGGAAGAACTTTGAGGATTAAAAGAGTGACACACACCCTCAAAGCCAGAAGTGTACCTTGAATTTGACCTGTCACAGCACCCATCATCACAGAGCAGAGTAAGCCTTCCAAAATTTGCGGCKAACTGAGAAGGATGGCACTTGTTTCAGACATAAAAGAAAGCACACTACCCTGAGAGAAGACATGGTTGAACACAAAGCAAACTGCAGAAAGGTCTCCAGAACATCTTACTGTAGAGCCCTTTCTCCTCTCAGGTTTCTTTATGTTGTTCTACTAAAGCCACTACCAAGAATCATTTTCTGGACTTTATTCCCTGTACAATAGCACCATGTCCAAAGGGCATTTCCATAGCAGTGTCCATCTTGTCTGTCTCCTTTGATTTTACCTAGGACCTCCTTCGTGACAAAGTGGTCCAGGACAAGGCCACCTCAAAAGTCTTGGAAGTGATTAAATAGCATAAGAAACATAGGTCAGTGTTCAGGTCACTCTCTGAACCTCTTTAAATTTTATTATAAATACTTTTGTATGTCCTGTAGATGAAATATGGAGCCATGCCAGAGCATTCCACAATAGTGAAGGATATGCCACAACAGTTTTATGATGTCTTAGTTGAAACATTATTAAGGTTAGAGGTAAAATCAGAAATTATTGAATCAGAAATTTCARCTAAAAAGCAAAGAAAAATCCATCAGACTGAAACTGGATTTGAATGCTATTCAATTTTTTAAAGAAGTTCAAACTCCAACAATCAATTTGCATTCCACAAATTCTTGGAATAGACAGTGTCTTCTTTCCAGCATCAATGAAATGTAATTTGAAGATAATTTACCTGTTTGTAGCACTTCTCCCTTAACATTWTAAGAACTTCTCCTCTATGGAACATTCTTGTAAAAATGGCTGAGAGGAGAAAAATGCAAAGATACTTGTCACATTTACTGTGTAAAATTTTGAAGGTTATAGCAGCTTTGTGCTTAGATTTTCTTCTTGTCCGGAAAAAAAAGCAAAAGTAAGAACTAAATTTCGACACTGTATAAATGCTGAAAGTCTGTTCTTGCCTTTTTCTTCAGCTCTATATTTCCTATTGAAGATATACTATAATTCAACCCAACACTGAAGTGACAAAGGCCCATCATCTCCTGTGGCCCAGGATATCTCATGGTTCATACCCATGGGATTTAACATTTAATTTTATTTTTATTATTCCATGATTCAGTGGGGTACAGATGGAAGCTAAAGTTGTTCCAAACATATGCCAAAAAACCTACAATGAAAGTGTCAAAGTACTTTCTAAAGGTTTTGAAAGGAAATTAATTTTGGAAGTAGGGTAGAGTGACAGAGTGGATGCACTTTTTTCAGGAAACTTTTTAATGAAAATGACATATTTTGTTTTGGCATTTAGTTTTAAACTTTTCATTCCTTCTCATTTGCTGTATCTTGTCTTTTCCTTTCTTTTTCCTTTGTCCTCTCATGTCATGAAAAAGTAGAAGGGTTGGAGAAGGGAGGCCAATAAGAATTGGCAGAAAAAGTAAAGATGTCTATGGGAACAAACTGGAACTGTTGAATCAATATTTTCAGTGGATCACTTTAGTTATGGTCAATTATGTAGTGAAAAACTCAACTTTGTTAAAATCCTTTGTGTTCCTGCCCAAAAGATGTGCAGTCCTTGTGTGTTCAGCTTTGGAAAATCATATCACTGCGAGTGTGACAGAGTTTCTCCTTGCAATTTCTGTTCCTCTTTTTTTGCATCTCTGTTTTCCATGGGACAAATTTCAAATTTCAAAAGAGCAGAGAGTAGTCAAACTCATGCAAGCTTTTGTTTTTTAGCATCTCTCAAAAACCAGACACCAGACTGTGAATTTCCTTGTTCTTATTCTTGATATTTGAGGATTCCTTTTGGCATGACTTTATATTGGGACTATTGATGGTTAATGTTCTACTAATTCTGAATCCAGCAAAAGACGTCATTTATTTGTATGATGCTCTGTACTATTTGGCTTGGTAATTTATTAGTCAGCTTACTGTAGGCTTCAGCATTATGTAACAGCCATAAAGTTTAATTGGGTTCTATTTCCTGTACACTTTCTCATGCTTGTTTATGAAAGGAAGTTTTATCTCCTTCTAAGTGTAGAAACATCCCTTGATCTGGTAGACTGCACAGACAGCTGCAGGTAAGCAGATTGCAGACTCAGAAATTATAATTTGTCACAATTTTCACCCTTATGTACTTCCATAAATTACTTTGTGTTGCCTCTTTTGCTTTCTAGAAGTTGAAAATGATCATATGTAATTAGCCATGCAACTGAAAATGTACGATTTTACAATCATGATTGAGACACATTGTAATTGCAGAATAAATGAGGACCTCCTACAGTGAATTCACCAAAACACCCAAATGGAGGCACAGGAACCTTCACTGACTTGCATAGTGTTAACAGTGCAAACCCAGTCTAAAACAGGCTTGCATATGGATTTGTCAATAAGTAAAGGTGCTGCCTTGTGTGGAGCAGTAGATCGTCTTTCAAAAAACCAGAAATTATGAAGGGTGCCTGGAAGGATTCTGAATGGAGCTAAATCTGCCCATGTAGTCACTTAAATATGTTTGGCTTTCCAAAGGTACCTGGGATAACGAGACAAAAGCCTCACAGGTAAATAGAGAGATTTGGTCTCACAGGTGATGATAAAGTACAGGAGGAGGCAGTGTGATGTAGTTAGACACAGCTAGACAAGAGTACCTGAGCAAATAAAGGTCTAGAACAGCACAAATCCTTTTGACACATTTTATGTATCTGAAGACTGCACTGAAGTCTGTGCTGCATCTGTCTGTCCAGGCAGTTTCTGGCCTCCTTCACTCCTGTTGTCACAGCTGCATGGCTGCCAGAATGTCAGATCTACTTTATTTTCCTTGTGGTTAATGGAAATACCTTCTCTGTTAGGGTTTCAGAAGGTCAGCTGTCCAGTGAGAGGGAGCAGTCTCCTTGACCCTGCCACCTCTGGTACGACCCTGGCTGCCCCTCCACTGCTAYCATTATTCCTGATTTCTCAAAGGAGCAACAGGCCTCTTGTAAAACAGCCTGTTGGCTGCAAGCTCCTTGGSGTGAGAAAGGGTGAAGGGGCATGTTCAGCAGGGCTGCAGAGGACTGACAAACAATTCCAGATATCTCACTGACAGGAAAAAAAATAGGTTTATGGGCAATAAGTCTGTGTCTTAGATAATRTATCAACCCTTTTCCTTATAGCTATTCCCAGCACTGCTCACTTAAGGTCTAGGTTATGATTGCTTTACAATAACTCCATGTTCAATGATTTATTTTCATGAAATGCTCAGGGAATTCCCCAAGAAAATAAATATTTCACAGTCAATGTGGAACCTGCTGTGAGTCTTCTGGTCTGAAAGTACACATGTTGCTTATAACTGACCAAAGCAGTATTGGAAGAAAAAAGTGAATAGTGAAAATTATCAGCTGTCATATTTCATTAGGCTGAGAAGACTTTTGTTTACAGTGATTCTCATTGTTCACACCTCTAAACCTGGCATGAAGTTTGGGGTAAGAAAAGATTATGTGTTCAGGTTATAGGAGGTTGCTAAAGTTGCTTCTACATGCCTCCTGTTTATTCACATAGAAAATAAACAGGGTTTAATCTACCATATAATAACATTTGATAAATTCTCTGAAGCATGGTAGCAAAATAAAGACTAATTTTTTTCCCACTGCATTTTTAAAACAAATGTCTGTTATTTAGGGGAAAAACCCCAGTAGACCAAAATGATAGATTGTTGATCTCTTACAACGTTTTGAAGAATTTTTCCTAATCTYGGTGGTTATTTAGTCTTTACAGCTGATCCTGGGCTGGAAACAGTCCTACTTATAGCAGGAGGTTGAACTAAATGTTCTGCAGAACTCCCTGCCAAGAAACATTTCTGCAACTTTAGGAGAGCAATTTTTTGCTCTCCTAAAGCCACTGAGAGCTGTGCTGTGCTGTCTCATATCAGCTGGGCCAGCCTTCTTGGCTGTGAAGAGGAAATAAAAGGTACATGGCAAGGAGGACAATGTCTACCCCATTGTATGAAAAAGTAAATTAGGCGTCAGAGGATGAGTGTGACATTGCCCTTGCTTTTGGAGGGGCTCTGTGTGAGGAAAATMATTCGTCTCCTTCTTGCTCTGCACAAGGCCCTGTGATAGGTATGACTGAACAATTTATTTGTTTGGGCAAAAGGTGATTTGCAACCTGAGAAGCTGCTGGGGCGCTTCTTTCCAGCTGTTCTAAGTCCAGCCCACAGATGACATGAAATAAAGTGGAGGGGATCTTACTGTGTGGATTGAAGTGCAAGTCGGTGGGTGAGAACAAATTCAATATTAAAGCAGTCAGCCACACACCCACTGTGGATTTTGGAGAGCTCTGTCAGGCCTCCTGCAGGGAGCAGACTGTGAAATGCAAGGGATGTTTCAGTGAAGTTGGTGGTGTGGTCTGCCTGCAAAGATTATTCCAGACCGCTTAGAGCAAAGAGAAGTCAAGTGTTTCTTTTCCCATGGGATCTTCATTAGGAGACGTGCCCTGTTAGGTGTCAAGGGGCCTCTGGGAGTGGGAGCCTTGCTGCTTGGCTGTGCTGTGTCACTGTGCTCAGCTCAGGTCTCTGGCCCGTGGGGCTTTTAAGACTGGGCACAGGCAGAGCTACACAGGGAATCCAGGAGCAAGAGCATGGCGCTGACAGTATATTTCCAAGTATTCTATTTTGAAATCTTGAACCTTGTTAACAGGGCTCTGGTTCCCCCATCCAGTTTTTCAAAGTAACTGAACAAACTCACTGCGGTCCCATTTGCTTTGTCCCTTGTAGATGAATGTTTCCCTGTGTCCATGAAGTTTGGCTCTGCAGGGGACTGCCAAAGACGACAAGAGGATGAGACAGGTGGGTTTTTTTGCGACCAATTCTCATTGTGTCCAACAAGGAAATTAAATGTATGTTCAGAAGACAAAATTTAGTACTAGGTATGAGGAAATATTGTTCCAATAAATTCCAGCCTTTAAACCCTTCTTGACTCTGCTGTTTCTCATGATGGTTGTTTATTGCTTTTTAGACTAAAGGGCAAGCTCACACCATAAATATGTTCCTGGAGTCCCCTCAGCTAAAAGCAAGCTTCTCCGCCTAAATTTGTTTTAATTCCCTCCTAAAGCAAGACCCGCCATAGGGATGATTACTCCTCTGCACTAAATTTTTCTGAGGAAATGTCTATATTCCCACTTGGATTGTTTTTTTGCTAAAACAGAGAACATTACCTTTGCATAAAGAATGTCTATAGAAACTTCTATGTCACTTCAGTCCCCTTCTCATTTTTCTATATTGCAGCAGCACCCACAGGCCTTAACSGAGGAGAAGTCTCCATGGCACTAGACAGCATACAAACATAGAGGAAGATTCCAAAGACCTTGCAATCAAATAAAGCAATATTATGGTGCCTTTTCTTTAGCTACAGGAGAAGAGACTTAGGACCCAATTAGATTAAGATCATTCTTAGCCCCAATCTATGAGATTACATTTGCAGTCTCTTCCTGACACTCTATCTCTTAGAGAGCACTTGCATTAAATAAACCATATTATGGATTAGGAGRCAATATCAACTATGTTAATTCAAGTGGAAAAAAATCAATATGAGAACTAAACAAAACGTTATGATTGCCTTTTGATAAATCCAGTTATTTGCTTAATATTTTCTGTGTTTGAAGGCTGTTTGTTCATTATAGGTTTTCCTCATGTAGATATACTTTCAGAAAAAATAAAATTAACTGGAATCAGCTGAAATGAGGTGGGGCCAGTTCTTTGCTCTGATGATGCAGAAATAATARTGAATTTTTTCAGTTATATGACTACTATTATGGCTACATGTGCATCTGACCTGGTATCACTAACACAAAAGCAATTCAAAWAATGCACTTTAAATGTGTCTCATAATCAAAGCAGACTAATAGAAAAAGGACTAGCTGATCAGATATCTGTGAGGAAGGGCACAYGCTGTACTTTAATTCACAGTAAACTTACCTTTGAAGAAACAATCATAAAATCAATGATGCCTGGTTTTGGCACAMAGACTATTAAGGATGGCACTATATAAAGAATGGCTGTTGTATATGAATGAAAAACAATTATCTATTTTACCCCAGAAGTCCCAATAACAAAAAAATCTGTTTTGAGTAAGTGAAGTGAAAGAGGTGTCGTAGATGCATTTTTATTACAAACATCCAGTAAAACTAAAACACACAGAAAACAAMGTGTAGCATAACACAATATGCCCCRAAGCTACAGTAAAATATATTTCCAGTTACCAGTATGGACCCCAGAATCTTTTTTCATAAACATTCAAGGTATTCTTAGCAACCTTTTCCATCAATTAGTATGAAAGAGGTTAAGGAAGGTATAAAGACACATTCTAAAGTTGGTATGTGTCAATGAATAATGCAAGAAAACTCTTTTATCCCAAAAACTTAAGAGAACTAAGAATGAACAAACTCTGCCTCTCTCTAATCCTTCTCAAATGAAAATAGAGGCTTTCAAGTTTTTGCTAAATTGCCAGAACTGGGAATAAGGGAGTTCATTTATTGTTAAAGGAATTTAATTAAGCTTAACCTTTTAATTTTTCTCACACATTTAGAGGCCCGCCCTGTGCACAATCTGTGATCTCCATCAAAGCTGATGGAGAGCCAGCAGAGACACATCCTACTTACCCAGACTCTCCTCTGTYCCCATCTGCAGCATCAATATTTGCCTGTATAAGGTCTTCAGCTGCTCCTGTGACAAAAATTGTCCCAAGTCTGCAATAGTACCACAAGCAGAACAGCCACTGCTGTTAGTGAGGAGTAGAAATTCTTTTTACAGCAATGTTGAAGAGAGACACCTAATGTTCCCATCCTTGTCAACACTGACACAACCTGTGAACAATTGCAATCCTATTACTAGGACTTTCAGTATCTTCAGACAATTTTTTGTTGGTTCTGTGCAAAGCAGATACCTTCACCTGCGCCAGCTGGAGCACATTGATCTGTGGGCTCGGATGGTGTTCATCTCAGGTACTAAAAGATCAGGACAACTTCATTATAGGACCTCCCTAYGTTATTTGCAATGGCCTTTAGAGTCTAGATAGCACAGAGTTGACTGAAAACTGTCGAATGTTGTCGTTACTGTCAAGAAGGTTAAGAAGGAAGATCATGGTAATTACAAGCCTGTCRGTCTCACTTCTGTGCCTGATGAAACAACACAGAAAGTTATTCTGGGAGCTCCTGAAAAACACTTGAGAGACAAGGCAGCCTTTGGTCATAGCYAGCACAGGTTCATGAACAGGAATTCCTGCTTAACCAACTTAATTTTCTTTTATGACAGGGATCAGCCATTTATTTTAAAGTTAAACCAGTAGCTCTGAGGTCTTGGATTTTTCTCTCCCATCTCTCACCGTAGCCTTCTGGACAAACTGTCCTGCATATGGCTAGACATGTCCATAAAGCATTGGGAGAACAACAGGGTGATGGTGTTATGGTAAGTGGGGTTTATTTAGGCWAGTGGACAGTCAGTGGCCAGTGGGTGGACCAGGGCTCAGGGTTAGCACTGGTGCTCTTTAGTGTTKTTGCAAATGATCTGGACAGAGAAATCAAGTGTACATTATGTAACTTTCTACTTAATGYACAAAGTTAAGTAACTTTGCTGACATTACTAAATGAGGAGGAGCTGAGGACTCCCTTGAGGATAAAGAGGCCTTATAGAGAGACCTATAGTGGCTACAGACCTGGAGAGTTACCAACCATATCAATTTCAGCAGCAGCAAGTKCAGTTTTGGGCACCACACTAGAGGACAGACATCAAACTATATTGGAATATAAATAACCACAGGAGGGTGACCCACGTGGAGAAAGGTCTCAAGGGCAAGTCTAATGAAGTGAAGCCAAGCTCAGTTGGCTTTTTCAGCTTGGAGAAGGCTGAGTGGGACTTCACAGCCACGTACACCTTCCTCTTGAGGGGGTATTGGAGGTGCTATCTCCTCTCCCTGAGGGTGAGCTGCAGGACACAACCAAGTGGAATGAAGCTGCACTGGAAAGTTCAGGATGACTATTGGGAAAAGGTTCTTCGCTGGAGGACTRGTCCCTGGAACAGCCAGGGAAGTGGTCATGATACCAAGCCTGTCAGAATCCAAGGAGCATCAGGACAATGCTTTCAGTGAAACTCCTAGTTTCATTTAGTCCTGTGAGAAACAGGGAGTTAGACTTGATGATCCTAACAGCTCTCTTCCAGCTCAAGATATTCTGTCATTTTAGCATTCCACCTTTCTGTTTGGGAAGCTTATGGCTCAGTGCCACCTGCAAGAAAAGCTTGGGGACAGCGATGGGCACAAAGCAGACTGGAGAAGGAAATCCCTCCCTGACCCCCAAAGAGACCCCTGGCAGTTTCCCCCTGAAGGATGTGGGGGTGGMTGTCTTGGTCTCTGCTCTGTCCTCTCCTCACACCATCTCCTTGCAGATTTGCTACTGTCCCTTGAGATTCCTCCAGTGCTGCATAAGATTTGCAGCTTCTGCCAGTGCTGCCCACACTGGGAAGATGGAAGGGRCAAAGGGGACCATGGCTAGGGAGGTGAAGAGGTGAGGGAAGGGACTGCAGGTTGCACTGTTGAAGCAGAGAACCACGGGGCACAAGTATTTTTCTTACWCTTGGCCAAAGAAAGTTTTGTCTGTGATGTGTTCTCTAGACAAATACTAGGAGGCTCAGGGGGGAAACCAGCTCTCAAAATGTCTTGCTAGGTGAGCACACATCCTACTTCAATCATTCTCAGTGTCCCTTTTCCAAATTTGTGTGCCCATGGGAATCTTGCTGGACTATAACTTGTAAAGCTATCACAGATGTTTCTGCCTTTGGATGATAAGGCTATGCYTGGAGAAAGTGGGGTGACTTTAGGTTTCTGTGTGTGGTTATCAARCAGCTGGTTTAGATCCTGTTCTCATGATGCCCCTCACTGGAATTTTGGAGTGGCATGACTCAGCAAATGCTGTCTCTTTTTTTCTTGTGTATGCAAATAAATAAAGCAAAATCAAGTTTCACCAGGACTGAAATTTGTGCTGAAGTTAGTAACGCCTCTGAGTCTATTCCAGTTTTGCTACTGGCTTCAATTCCTAAAAAAGTTTTTAAAGAGGWGTATCAAAAATAGAGGATGATGCTGTCACTCAGATTACATTGGCGCTGGAAAAAATACTGCTTATCATATTTTTAAAAAAMCAATTTTATTCTTCAATTTAATGTTTGCTTTTTTGACTAGAAATTATGTACACAATCAGAATGTTAATATCCTACATATCTAGTTATAATGTCAAAGTGCATGATGGATTTKTTGTTGTGGAAGAGTCAGGTCAAAGCCAATCAGTAGGTAAAAAGGGATTTGATTCATTTGCAAGATGTGTCAGTAAACTTTACCTAATCAGGAAGTCAATGAATAGCT
This sequence comes from Cardinalis cardinalis, assembly GCA_014549065.1. Lineage (NCBI taxonomy): Eukaryota > Metazoa > Chordata > Aves > Passeriformes > Cardinalidae > Cardinalis > Cardinalis cardinalis. Next base: position 658,274 of record JACDOX010000132.1, read on the forward strand.
GTTAATTCACACACACATTTTTTCCAGTGTTTCTCTGATAACCTGAAGTTTAGCTGTTATAGGCATCTGGGTATKAACAACATATGGTAAATTGCAGCATAAATTACAAAATTATAGGGAACTTCATCAATAGGAAGTATATTAATTTTGTATGTGYGTCTGTGTGGTGTGAAAACACAACCAAATGAATGATTATGTGTAAATTAGTCATTACAATCTCAATCTATGTGTTGGGCATCCTGAGCTAAGGTCARTATAAAAGGAGAGGTGAAATCCAAAGCAGAACACAAGCACCCCTAGCTTAGATACAGTGTTCTTGGTGTACAGTCTAATCTCCCATGTTCAACACCTGCTGTTTACAGCGAGAAGGAGCTGCATCAGGATGTCAGTACAAAAATCTCTGTGTGTTTTGAACAAAGAGCTGCCCAGAGCTGGCCCAGAGCAGAAAGGTGCCAGGTCATCCCACCATGCTAAACATCAACCCTTGGTRTCCAAAATGTCTGTACAGTCCAAGACTTTCCTCTCTGTGGGATGCAGACCGCAGCAGGATCTGCTGGCAAAACGCCTAMAGGCATTCTTTGAGAACAGGGCAACACCTGCACCAATCTTTCCTGGAACTGGAGGCTGCCTGAGGATATCCAGCCTGTCAGTAAACCCACAGGGCTGTTTTTCTGCACCCGAGAGGAATATTCTACATCTCACAGCCTGTGGGGCTGCCTTGGCCAGGGTGTTTTCTGTTTTTCTGCTCACGTGCAGGTGCCTGCTCTGCTGCTGAGCAAACGGCTCATGGGCAGAAGGGAATATTTGGAAGGAACCAATAGGGCCTCTGCAAGGAGGTGATGAATCCCACACATCCTCCAACTTAGCAAATCTGATTTTAAACATAGGGCTGGAAATAGGTAYTGGTGCTGTTTTTCAGTGGCCCCTTTTGGATTATGACTACTGCAGCTACTGATTTCAGCACATAAATTTTGCATGTAAAAAAAAACACCTAGGGCTCTCACTGCTCAGATGAGTGCCTCAGAGACCTAAATTACATTTCTTTTGCCTTTGTTTCTATGACCTATTATCATTAGCTCTTATTAAATATATTCAGAAGCCCATTCTCAGAGACTGAATTGTGTTTGCCAACYTATCTTGGTCCCAAAAACTTAGTGTASTATTTCTTAGAGAGAAGAGGTAATMATTTTGTGATTGTGAAAACAAAATTAAAACATCTGTTTATCTTGGCTGATGCTGCCAAATTTGACAAAATTTCACTAATATTCATTCTCTACCCGAAAATGCACATTTTCATAAATAAAATTTTCTTTTGAGTGTTCCATTGATTTAGTTTTCCCTGGAAAACTTGAGGAAATGAATACAACTGTTCTGAAGTATGAAGATTACAGCCGAAAGTAGAACAAAACGTGCACTGCAACTTATCACCTAGATAAGAGATGAGATGAGATGAGATGAGATGAGATGAGATGAGATGAGATGAGATGAGATCAAATGTGAGGAAGGTAGTGAAGATCTTTTCAATCTGTTGACATCTGATAGAAATGGAGATGAAATATTATCAACGGTCAAGTTTGTGACATGTTTGTTTAACATACTGTTTGGTTTGGGTGTTTTTTGTTAAAAAAATATGAATACCAGAAATTGGAGAGATGTTTCCAGTTGTAATAGGCTATAGAAAATTGGACCRGTATAGCCACTATAAAATGTATCGTGATATTTACACAAATTGGTAGCTGTTAGCAGAAAAGCTGTAAAGAAGAGAGACGAGAAGCAGAAAAAAYACGCAAGACTTTGGGTCTTGTAACATCTGAAAAACAAAAATCTTTTTGAGAGTCTCATGAGAGCAAAGGTTCAAAAGAATTTAGCAAGGTCATCCTGTGTGCAATGAAGTGTTTTAGTTCACAATGTTACATTCTTTCTAAGAGCTGAAATAACAGAGCTGTGAGGAAAGCTTGAATAGCTTGTCAGAGCTGCCTTTGGAGCAAAGAGCATCCAGCTGCAGAGCACCAGGGACCTACAAACCTGGCACAGGATTACAGGCTAAATATAAAATCAGGATTATTAAAAACTGACTCGGGATGATTGTGACTCTTGACTCTGTGTGATCAAATAAAATGCAAACAGTTTTTACCATATTTGAGGCTTAAAAAAGGGGGGCTATATTTGATGCTTAAATCTTCCGTATTAAGGTTTATTTAAAACTCAAAATGTGTCTGCTGAAACAATAAGGATCTCTGAAGGAATCAGGCCTAAGTTTTGTCTAGAAGCTTCTATTCATTAAAGAAATTACAATGGAAGACTCAGTTCCATGTCTGTCTGACATTTTTCAGTAAATAAATTGTGATAGTAAAAACTAGGCCAAGTGCTAGAAAGGCTTAATAAGGGTATGAATACAAAATGGCTCTATTTGAATGGTCATGTTCACTTTCCCAATCTACTCCACTGTAGAAATTCTTGTAGATATGAATTTGTCTTGGTAGCTGCATGCAAATGTAATTCAAAAATGCACTTTTAAAAGAGACAACATTCAGCTATTCAGGAATCACTGTGAAGCAGGAAAAAAAAAAACTCAAGCAAAAAAGCAAAACAGTGAAGTACAGCTAAGTACAGAAATCCTCTCTACTGTATTTGACTGCCTTTACTATGAGACTGTGAGGAATGGAAGTGGATGTTCTAACAGAGGAATCGGTACTGTAGGGCTAAATCTGTTTCATGGACTGCTCCAAAGCAATTGATCCTTCTTCACACACAGAAAAGAGAGTAAATACCTGCCCYTTGTGTTTACTATGCTTAAATTAGTTTTTTACACGAGCTTTTAAGCAACAGAGAAACAGTCAAAGTAAGAGTACACCAATGCAGCATATGCACAAAAGATGTGGATGTAGCTCAGAGTGTAACTATGTTTTKTTTGTTTAAAATGGACCTATAGGACCACTTTCCTAATAAGACYAGTGAGGACATTTTAGAAGAGCTGATGAAGAAAAAGAACTTATCCTGCATGCAGAGTAATAGGTTTCCTGAGACTGAATGTGCTGATGGTAATAGAGAAAGCAAAGTTCATACACTTTTTTTTCAAATTAATTAGTTTGAAAAGTAGTGCTTTTAAACAACCTCGGGATCCTCAACTCTACSTGAGTTGCAAAAAGCAACTGTTGAGAGCAGTTGCATGAACAGGTTAGTCAGGTTCCCCAGAAGAAGATCAGCTGGCACACCTCTTCTTCTGGGAGCAGAGGGTCACAAAGGCCAAGGAGCAGTGTGGGGAAACCGGCACAAAAGCTGCTACTCATGACAATTTTCTAGAAAATAACAACTGTAATCCTTATAGTCACCAACCTAGCATATCTTTTGGAGTAGTTCCCTCTTTAATTATTGTTTATGCCCTTCCCTTGGTCTRAATTATGCCACTCTGGCTTTGTCACCTTCATTCATACATTCTTCCAGTGGCAAATCCACTATTTTAAACCCCAAGTTATTAAAACATTTCTTCTTCAGGAACTGAACAATCTCTTCTATTAGATTTTTAAACCTCTTAAAATTGTGCAGCTAAATTGTTGAGGTATGAGAGCTGAATTTTACTAYGGCACCACAAGCTGCAGGATAGCAATTCCCAGTTCTCTGGGGAGGAATGCCTGCCCAGCGACATTACCTGAGAACAGTGCCAGAACAAAAAGAGAGAGTGGCTTGTGCAAATGCACCCCTGCTTATGAAATATCCCCACTGCCCTTCAGGCCATAAGTTCTGCTTCAGCACATGAGGATTCAGTGCCTGGCTGGAAACATGGGAATCCYATCAAATGAAATAAACTTGCTTTAGTGGAACAGTGAGGGCAACCTGAATCTGAGATCTTCAGCTAGTGTAAAGCATCCAGAGGCTCCATACTGAATTGTCTTTATTCAAAATTTGGCACATGGTCTTTGTAACTTTAAAGAAAAAATTTTTGAAAAGTAGTCCAATTAAAATAGCAAAAACAAAAAACTGTACCGACATGGAATAACATAATAAACTGGAAGAGAGAGGTTGCAAAAGAGGAAATCTGAATTCCGGATATTTTGCAAGCGGTGATTTCCCTTCCCCTCCCTGCCCTTTGCTCCCAACACACAGGCTCAAACACCCTCCTTTTCACTTTCCCCCAGAAGGAGAACAGATTTTGCAATACTTCCCTGCTGTAGTGAATTCTTACTGACACGAAGAATCCCRCTAAGATTTCACAGATACAAGGAAACTTTACACAAAAAGGGAGCAGGAGAAGCAAATGAATGGAGCTAAAAAATGTTTGGGGCCATTGAATGTCTTTGCTCTGAGTGCATGAATACTTCATTTGCCTTCATTTTCCATGTTTAACTTGTTTCAGAGTGCTTTTCTGAACAGGACATTGATGGCTATTTGCACTCTACATCTCCATGGATGACCTCACAGGGAAAGTGCCACTTGACATAACTGATATTATGATAGACACTAAGCAATCTGTAGAATACATTTTTAAACCTTTAGAGATTTTGACCCATTGACCTGACAAGACTCATCAAAAAACCCCAGAAGAACATCTCTTATTTCTTCTGATCCATGCAGTCATGTGATGAAAGGTAATAAAAAATGTGCAGTGACCACAAGACCAGATGAATTTGGTCGTTTTCGTACTGAATTTGAGAAAGCTGTTCTGGTGGAAAACAAGCCCAAACAAAATGAAATCATCAAAGAGGCACTTTTGATTTTCTGTTAGCTGGTAACAGCTGTCCATAAAAAAAGAAGCAAACAAATGGATTGATCGGACTAGGAACGTGCTAGACTGACAKATATTTGAAGGAGTATGTCAGTATCTGCTGATAAAAATATTATTCACAGATACGTATATTTCTAAAATTAATTTATTCGGCTAAACATGAAATCTGAATTATAATGCTCTACATATTTGCTCCAGTTTCTGGACAATACATTTTCTCAAGGGCATTCTGTTTGAGGAAGGGTTGTGTAATGAATAGCTATGACTTCCCTAAATTATTTCTCAAAAATTATAGTTAAATTAACTCAAAAAATTTAGTATAAGAAAGCAATATGAAGGAAGAATTTCATAGTTGAAGCTGTTTTGTTTCTTAATCGTTTAGTGAAGTGGAAGATTTTTAGTTGTTTTTATGAAGGAAGTTGGAAAGCATCACATGYTCTTCCCAGATGTATAATAACTCCCTCCTGCCAGACAGCCCTGGCAGTCCAGCTCATGAGAAACTACAGTGGGATTTCCTGAGGTTTAGAGGTTTGGTTTTCCCCAAGAAGCTCTACAGTCCTTCCTAAATTCTCCGAATTCTACAAATAGATAAAACTAATGTGCTAATCTCATTATCCTGACTCCCCCATACATTTTTGAGATTTCCTGTATTTTACTGGCCTGAAAATGTTGTCATGGCATCTTCCTTCAGAGTTTTTAACCACATCTATGTCCAGCTCTTGCTGCAAATACGTACAATATATACTTCGGATAACAAAGTGGCATTTATCTCATTTTGGAAATTATTCCCCCTGATACTTTGATTCCTCAAAACTCTCATTTGGTTCAGGCTCATGTAAAACACAAGACTGAAGCTTTGGAAAGCTGTTAGCAAAGCCAAGCTTTCCCTTGTCCCTTTGCAAGCGGGCAGAGGTAGCTGAGGTTGGCGGATGTGTGGTGCATCCTGCCCAGTGGCAGATGTGGCCCACAGTGCAGGGATGTGTCTGGATGTGTCTGGATGTCTCTGGATGTCTCTGGATGTGTCTGCTGCTCCGCTCAGGATGCTTGACTGCATGGCAGCAGCACTGCTCTGGGCACTGGAGAGCACAACCTCTGCTGAAATTCACTGGCTTGGAGGTGTGAGGGCATTTCTTTCCACATCAGGACCCCAGGTCTCCTGGTTTCATGGATCCATCACTCTGAGATATGTGGCCATCTCCTCGGCTTTCCAGCTGGAGATGTACTTCAAGGTGCTCACAAAGTAGGTGGCTGGGGTAGGAGCTCCCTCCCAGAATTACAACAGGCAACACAAAATATCTTTACCCCAAAATAACCTCTCCTAGCTTTAATTTCAGAATTTTCCATAACATTTTTTAAAAATTACTATTAAACTGATTTTGTTACATCTGCAYATAATTATGCTTTTAAAGCCGCAGGATTCAATCCTTGGTTCCTCTGTTAGAGACACAGATGGTCTGTTTTTAATTTCTTTGTTGCATCTAGTGCCTTACAGATATGAATCATATCCCTCACCACCTGCCATATAATTGTAAGGCAATATAGTACATCCTCATTCACCTTTGTTGCATGATGCTGACATAACTTGTACTATGTACTCCATGTAAAGAAAATCATGTCTGCAGCCAGCACTGACAAGAACCAATCATACTGCATCACAAAGTTGATTCATCACTTTCAATTCTAAAAAATTATTTTGCTGTGGTTTGTTCACTCCAAAGAGAAAACAGCAGTCCTTTAGAATGACAAGAAGTCAGTAAAAACAGAAGAACTGGTTGTTTTCCATACTTTTTTGTTCATAAAAGGATATATTGATCCATTGAAATTAAATAGTGATAATTAGTAGCTCTGATCTACAAAAAGTCTAAGCCCTAAAGGCTTAGTCTTGAGGTTCTCACACATGTAATATATTCCTGTTATGGGAATGAGCGCACAGGTATATTCCTGTTATGGGAATGAGTGCACAGGTTGTATTTACGCAGCGATAGCTGAATCTGGCCTGGGGATAATGCAGGCTTGAAAAACTCCACTTAATTCAGTTTACATATAAACCTCAGCTGCCCTCAGACCAGGAGGCACTGGTGCTCTTGATGGAGTCATGGGCAGCTCACTGTGCTGTTACTGAAGGGCTGGACACACGTGTAGGAGGGCTGGCACACATGTGGGAGGGTTGGCACACATGTGGGAGGGCTGGCACACATGTAGGAGGGCTGGTACACATGTGGGAGGGCTGGCACACATGTAGGAGGGCTGGTACACATATGGGAGGGCTGGCACACACGTGGGAGGGCTGGCACACATGTGGGAGGGCTGGCACACACATGGGGGAGGGCTGGTACACACATGTAGGAGGGCTGGCACACACGTGGGAGGGCTGGTACACATATGGGAGGGCTGGTACATGTGGGAGGGCTGAAGGGCTGTGGGCAGCCCCTCTAGGACAGGCTGCAGTGCCCCACGTGCTCACCCTGACCACCCAAGGGGGCTGCCAGCCCCACACACTTTTCTTTCTCTGATACTTTGAGCCACCAGGCCTTTGCTCACTATAACACATTTTCAAGGGGAGTGAGAGGCAACAAATACTTCTGACCGCTGTCCGACATCTCTCCCAGGGCAGATGCAGGCAATGGATTTAAATTCCCATAGACAATGACCAMAACTGAAGAACTGAAGCTGGATCTTCCCCACTGCAAAATGAAGGCAGTAATGCCTTGTGCTTTTTTAAAATATTAAAGCACTGTGGCTACTTTTTTTTTTCCTTTTCTTTTTTTTTTTTTAATTAATCCTTTATGTTTTTAGAGTAAAAATATTGCCTTGGGATCAGCTTATGAAATCCCAGGCAATGAGAGCTCCTGACTTGGCTTAGGGCATGCAGGTGCCCTCAGTTGGCACCGGGCAGCATAAGCTCATCCTTTCCCATTTCCTGTGGTTTTTATCCTTATGATAAATCAGCTTTTGAAAACCCATTTGGAAACCTAACACTAGAATGTACAAGTGTAATACTGTTTCAGAAGACTGCCATATTATTTACTGGTAAAATTCTGATGAGAGGTGTGGGGTTTTCTTCTTCAGAATAATTTCTTACATTTTGCTTTAAACTATGCTGGAGCAAAGAAACTGCTGCAGCAGGATGCTGAAAGCTTCAGGGACAGAGTGTCGTTATTCATTCTGATACCTTACCRTAAATAATTAACATATTTTAATGGTTTAAAAAGAATGCAGAAGCATCAGTTTTCATTCATCTGTAATAATAAAGAAGGAGGAGGAGGAGTGAGCTGACAGGAGGATATGAGATAGTATGAATTAAAGTTAATAAATAATGCCTACAGTGTTAGTCATCAGTTTTGCCTTGCACATCTCAACATCCCATATGCTGCACATTGGAATGTCTTACAAGCATTTTGAAATAGGCTTGTTTTATGTGGAGGAAAAATCATGGATTGTATTTAAGCAGATTTTCAAAGAAGTCATTTTAGRTGGGAATTAAACAGAGAGAAATTAATCTAAACATAATTTTCTCTYACAGTGTCTTTTTTTTTCTATTTTTATTTAATGTGATATGATTCATAAGTATTAGATGGGCTATGACTCAGTAAATGTCATTTTCTTGGCTCTGAAGGGAATTTTGAGAGTTGATCAAAATAATATACAGTCTGCCTGGAACAAGTAGGACAAGTACTGTATATCTGAAGGCCAGGTCTGTCAAGATAAATCACAAAGCCTCAATTGCATTCCAGGATTAAAAAGGGAAAGTTGTTGGGAAAATCTAGGCTAAAATTTTAGCAATGCTCTTACACTAGGATATTTTCTCTGACTTTTCTTTAGCTCTTCACTTGCTGATACTGCAGAAGCAGTAACTTCTGTAAACTATAAAGGTGTGCCCAACATTATGTGACTATGGCATTTTTCATAGTTGTTTTCAAACATCCTCTTGCCTAAGAAACAGATTTATTTCCTCTGACCTCACTGATGTGCTGACTGTAAAGCAGGACGAATCTTCTTCCATATCTCCATTGCCTTCCCTGGACCATGCCCAAAAGGTGAGAATCAGCTCTGACCTCAGATGGGAGATAGACACAAACTGCATGTATTTTATCAAGCTCTCTGTGAGTTTTGGTGGGCTGTGCAGCAAGCACTCCATAGCTGTAGCTGGAATTGAGAGGCTGGTGCAGGCTGTTTCCAGAGTTTTGTGGTGAAACGCTCCACCTTTCTATAGAGTTTGGAAAGGCAACAGAGGAGGATGCAAGAAGATGTATTTATTACCTCTTTTGTTGCTTTCTTGTGTYTATTTGAATAAAAGTGAGTTTTATCTTCTTCCCTCCCAAGAGATGCATCAGTCCTCAAGTCCATGGGACAAGTAGATTACTTGAGMAATAGCTGGGCAGCCTTCCCAAAGAGAAATTCTTCGTTTTCAGTGAAAATATTTTTGCCTCAAAATTTTCAGTTTCCAAAATAACAAAGCACTGATGAAGCCTTTTCCCATACAACTACAACTCCCTCACTAAGACAAACAATATGAGAATTCAGTAAAAGTAGAGGAAGAGTAATAATGTCAGAGATACCAGCTCCTACATACTTAAATATAATTCTTCTTTGATGACTTTCTTTTGGTTTCATTCTAAGAGAAATGACAGTAATTATCAAGGAAATAGATTTATTTTCAAGCACTTAATCTGGCTCCTTAACACAAGAAATTACCCCTACAAATGGGTAATTACTACAAACATTTTTGATTCATGTTTCCTGGAAACTGTGGCTGATACTCTGATACAATTGGAAATGCTGTTTCTTGCATTTGCTTTCTACAAATGGCTTCTCAAACCATTTGTCCTGACATACTTGGAGACGTGAGTTTAACACTTTCACCCTGTGTAGTTGAATCTATGTCTGCCCACTCATTGTCTGAATTCTTTGATTGCTATACTATTATCTTATGGAGGAATGAAAAAAGGGGAAAAAAAAACCAAAATAGGGAGGGGATTCAAGAATACTTCTCCTTTGCAAGCACAAAAAAGGAAAAAAAATGGAAGAAAATTACTGCCTTCAACATATTTTGTAGCAGAGCCTGATGGCCTCAGTGCATCTTTGGTGCCACCTTGGAAAGCTTCCTGGGTTTGGGACTGTGGAGATTTCAGCAGGAAAGAGGCCAAGTTTGGGATGTGGCTGGGATGMAGTGTGATGGTTGTGCCAGCCTCCTCAGCCCTGTCAAGATGCAAGGCAGTTCTGGACATGCTCAGAAGCACTACAAATGCTGAGTGGGTTGGCTATTAAAATCACAGGTTAAAGTTATGGGGCTTAAATTTTGCTGAAAACCCATTTTAGAGCCATAAAGCTTTCTGGGAGTGGCAGGAAAGAAGAAGAAAAGGAAGACTTAATCCTCATTTTCCATAGGTTTTGGTTAGCCAAAGACTCTAGTATCAAATTTATTGGTTGTTTTGCTTGGCTTTATGAAGCAATACCAGTTGGATTGGTACACTCCTGCCAAATTCTTCATGAATAGACAAYGACATGAGAAAAAATTGGAAAGTTTTGTGTTAAAGGAAGGTGATTTTTCAAAACTAATTTCCGTGTGATCTTGTCCCAGCCACTGGGACCAGACAAAGGCCATTTCCATCCACTCTTATGCCTTTGGCAGCAGGCAAACACATCAGTATTTCAAAAGAGTTTAGCAAGCTCCAGAAGCTGTTTTATTCAGTCATTAAACTTCAGGAGAAAACTTTTATCCCTGGAAGCACAGAGACAGACAGCTGTAACTAGATTAAAGAGAATGTCATTAGCATTGATTAAATGCACAATATTTTTGAAATGTGTTTTTAGCTTTTGTACGGTGGGATCATATATAAGAGTGCACTTTGTGATACTTGAACCTGGTAAAGAGAACCATCACTTCTTGTAGCCTTTGGCAGCTATTCTATGCTTCGTTATCCCCTGCTGTCCTAGGGACACTTAACAACCCAATATACTTAAATCACCTGGAAGTCCCCCGTGGCTGGTTTTGTTCCTTTTGGTAAGCTGAACTCTGAGTTTTGGGTGGCATTAGCAGGTAATGCAGAGGAGTTGCAGCCCCCTTACACACCTCTGGTCACATCAGCTCAGCACTGCCTTTACTGCCAGCATTACATGCAGCACAAAGAATCAGTCTCTTCACCAGCTCAGCCTCCCCATACAAGGTAGAAGAATTGACAAAATAGAAGGAACCCTAAAATTCCATCTCTTATGAGAAGGATGTGTTAGTGCCAGACACATGGAAGGCTGCCACGATCCACCCTGCCAGTGGAGACCTCTTAGTCCAGGCATAGGGTGTATGCAGTGAATCCTGGGGAAAGGCGTGACAGAGGCACGATGAATTCACACAACACCACCAGAAACCCTGGGCTGCCTTGAAACCTGTAAGGCAAGGCAAGGAAACGACATAGCCCCAGTGAGGAGAGAGACGTGATGGGTGTGCAGAATTCACACAAAACTTCTCCAAAGATCGCCAGTAAGGTAACAAAGGAAATGGCTGGTGTGGGGCTGGGGTGGAAGAGAAATACAAAACCTAATGGCTGATGGTGACCTGTGACCTAAGAGAAGTGTAGATCAGATTATCAGAGGTTACTTGAATGGGATCACAAAAGTCAGTGTCATGATATGAACTAACATCAGCAGAGTGTTTGCTTTCACATGTATATTATAAAAGTGCTTTAAGTRTGTCCATGAAAGATATGTAAATTACCCTGCAGCTGAAAGGGGGTAATGCTGTAAGGGGTAACTGTAAARTAGGAACTATGCTGTGCATTCATATCCCCAGCATATGTTATGCATTGCCTTTATTGGAACCATATGTGCAAGGCAGTCCTGTTATCAGATCATCCTCTCACTTGTGTGTCAGAGCATGTATTTTTATTTCTTTTAAGGCCAAAGCCATAGCTGAAGGGTATGCTGTGATATTAGAAGAAAATATATGAGGAGAATGGAAGAACAGACAAGCTGAAGCTAATGGATATCTGACAGACAGGTGCTGTCAMGAGCCATGTATGAGTTGTCCATCTCTGTGGAAGAGGTAGCAGGTCAAGAGAAGGGGGATTTATCCCAAACTTGCAAATAAATTATAGTGTTTAGCTAAGAGAGATAGTCACCTTTTACTGGTTTTTGCCCTTCTCTGACTGGACAGGAATCATCAGGGAAAGAAAGGAAATTTTGTTTAATGAAGCTGTGAAGTTATTTCAATCAGTTACTGGTCATAGGAGAGCTGAGAAGACTTACAGGAGACTGTAAACACTGTCCTGGTTAGTGACCAGGAATGGGTGAAAATGAGAGGACTTGAGGAGCCCCTCAGGACAAGTGAGAGAGCTGCAGAACCTCCAGTGCCTCAACTCTGACAGGCATAACAGCAGAGCAAGTAACTTCTTCAGTGGCATATGAGGACACTACAATTACTGCCTTTTGAAGAGACACTGGAACAAAATTTCTAGTTCAGACCTGCTCTCATGCTGTGTACTYAAGCCTGAAGGAATTCTTTAGTTTAATTATATAAATTGTTTTGTAAAACAGAACATGAGAAGTGGCATACAAATGGCTGACAGAGTATGAATGGCCATGTTGTTTTGATGGATTAAAGGAAAAGGAAAGTTTATTTTGGATTACATTTTGAGAAGAGCTATCACTCAATTCCAGACAAATAAGGAAAGATATGACTGCATCTTATTTCAGCACTCTTTTGTAAATCAGTCAAAAGATTACAGACTTAATCCAAATCCCCCCAAAAAATTCTCTATGATTCCTCTTCTGATCCAAATGCTTAGGARAAGTTCTCATGTCAGCACTATGCAGTTTGGTGGAGAAACATGCATTATTGTGCCATGGATTATTTTCAGATAGCACATAGTAGTTATGGCTTGTGAATTGTCCTGAACTCAGAAGAAATACTCATTTGAGTTCAAAGTCTATGCCAGAATATGGAATCTTCTTACAGATATATGCTTTAATGCTTTATTTTTATAAAATTTTATAAAGATTTATGCTTTATTTTTATAAAAATATTTAAGGGGAGACTAGAAATGTCAAGATTTCATTTCCCTGGGTGCACCTCTTCAGTTGTGATATGTCATATTCATATCAAGCTTGGAAGGTGCACTGCTTGCAATTTCAGTTTTGGAATTAGGATGCTGARAGATTTTAGCTCCAACATTTTAAAAACAGAATCTTAAAGAGCGGAGGAGTTGGTAAAAATAACTTTTTGGGCTGTCCCAAACCTCCCCCAAGAGGGAATGATTGTAGGAAAGGTCTAGGTCCATTTTTAGATGAATCATAAATTATACACCCTATCTAGTAGTTAAAGAGGGAGAAATGCAGAAAAATGTAACCTTTTGACCCTTCCTTCCCCAAACAGCTAAAGTTCTCAAGAAAACATGAACTACTATAAATATTAGTCACTCCCCTTAGAGCTTAATTTGCTGCTTGAAATCCTGTTAGTGCTTGCTCTTTGTGCATGAAAGAGAGTATATGCCACTTAGAGATCAGGACTTGGGGAAGATATCCATAGTATGGAAGGCAATCYTTGCTATACATGATCACACTCAGAGGTAGGAGAGACAGCTTAATTTTTAATTTGGATGTTGATCCAACAGATGGAGTGGCAAGTTWGTACCAGTAATGAAGTGCAAAGAAAGAATAAAATCCTCTTACAACCTCATGGTTTTATTCCGAGTTCATAAAAGGAGTTTGGTGGGAAAAGAGGGAAGGAGGAGAATCTCAGTTGTGATGTAGGAGTGTTTTAAATCAGACTGAGCCATGCAGCACACTTTACATTTACAGCTGAGGCAAAACCTCAAGTTAGAATTAATGTTGCTCCTAAGGACTGTTCTCACATTTACGTAGAAATCAAAGAGAAAATTCCCATCAGGCAGATGAGGGTCCAAGCTCTGGGATGAAGTCCCTGATGAYTTGACTATGATGCTGGCAGCTGAAAACATGCCACAGGCATGCCCAGGCAAACGGGGAAGATTTGCCCTGCGCAGGCGGCCCTGGCACAAGGGCAGCAGTCTGAACTGCTGACATTTTRGAGGACACTTCTCATGGCACTTGAACTGGCAGCACGTAAGCTGTCTTTTTATGAACTACAGATCTCATTAATAGACAGGGACTTGGCTTAACGCAGGTCTGGTTGAGTTTTTAAAAACAAAGATAGCCATGTAACACATGCCAGATGCTAGACATGAACATACTCTATCCAAATAATTTTATAGCTTAAAAATACATGCTCCTCCTTAACATTGTGCATTTTTTCATTCAGACACWGCTTCCACCCACTACATTTTCCATCTGTGTCTTTACCTTACTGACTTGTCTCAATGTAATCTTGTATTTGTTATCAGGATTGATTTTATGCTAGTGAAATTCGCTGTATCTTTGTTCTTAGCAAAGTATTCCTTAGTAAAGTATTTCTTTCTAACAAATATGGAATTTAATTGCTTTTAGATCTGCTCTGTTCTGCTCCTGTAACAAGSTACAGGTATGACAGTTTTGTTGTGTGGCACTAGCAAACGCCCAGATCCTTCTTTTCTCAATGAGCCAATCCCTTCAAAAGCACAGTAGAGCATTTTGTTAACCCAAGTGTCGAATTTCTTGGACATAGTATTGTCACRCATCTCTCAGGGAAATAGATTCTGTCAACCTGCTCTCAATAAACTATGTCCCATATAGTTACATCCGTTTTAAATATTCTTGGAAARAAACTGTTGGGAAAAATATTTAATAAATGGGCATTCAACACAAATAAAGCAGAAAGCTACTGGCATGCATTTATTATTGTTTGGAATAACTTAACTTGTCAAAGGAGTTGGCAAAGAATTTAAGTAATATTTATCTTTAGGGAGTAATGCATAATAAAGCCATTCCACATTTTTCATTGCTTGTTTTTTTTTAATTGGAAATGCTCAAATAGAAACTTCTCATAATATTTAGTCCTAACATGTTGCTAAGACTGAGATGCAGGTTGATACAGCAGAAGATGTATTAAAACATGAATCTGACAGTATTTACATAAAATATTTGCATTTAAAATATTTTAGGAGCTGAAAATGATGATTCATGTATTTGACTAAAAATGATGATTATAAAGGCCTTTTGATTCAATGGTGGGAAGAAACGAGTCCATTATTTTGCATATAATTTTCTGAGGGTATTCTAGGGGACAAGCTTTATGTTCCTTCTTCCATGGAAAAGCTTCTTTAAGGTGTTTCAAATACTTCTTCCCAGTATTAAAACACCAGATGCATAGATACTTTTTCTGAATAAAACATGTTTGCTCTAATCCTAAGAATGATCCATAAAGAGGTGGAAACCGGTACTTAAATGTTTCAGAGGAAGCATCCTGGAGCCATTTTCAGCTGATGAATAACAGTACATAGATTAGAAGTCCCTTCAGAAAYTATCCATTTGAATGGTTCCAAGTTGCAAGAGCAGACATGGACACAAAAGGAAGGAGTTAACTTCATACCTCTCAACTAGCAATCGAGCACTCAAATCTGAAACCAAAACCGGATTCTAGTCCTCAGTTTCAGATGTTCAAAGTAGAGAGCTAAGTTCGGGTATGTTGGCAACAAAAATAATGTTCTTAAATTATCTTCCTGCGGGAGGTTGGTATTATTCAGCCGATTCTTACATGGTTTGTCTCTCAGCTAGGCACAGCTGGAGATTTGCAGCTAGGCTGCCAGCTTGAGGTGAGGGGTGTGCTGGATGGAACAAACAGAGCAACGTGTCACCTACACAACTGCACTGTCTGGGGGACATCCCTGCAGCTGTTCTTGACTTAATGCATTTAGTATTTAGGCAAACTCACAAAATTCAAATTATCTGACAAAACCTTTTTTTCAAGAAATTTCATACATTTTAATAGAGCAGTTTCAATAAATGGATGGTTTGGCTGGCAAAACTAGATTCATTCATCAGAATTGAAGATAAGGAGGCTGGTGAGGAAAGATCATTACAGTAAAAGACACAGGATAGATTTTCATTCACTAGTTTATTCAAAAATATCAACTAGGACATAAACAATTAGCCATGAAGTAGTGTTACAAAAGCTTAACAAACCTAGCCAGGTATTAACAGATTAATAAAAGGATTGTGGTGTCCCCTGATCAAACCCCCGCAGCCAGGTGGATCCCCAAGTTAGCCTGTAAACTCAAGTCTACCCCTTATTGCAGAAATAACAAAAAGAAGATACATAATATAGCAAAACCAGGGGCACCACAGGCTGAAAAAACTGTGTGGAGCTGAACCACACTCTGAGCATCTCACTCCTTCAGACTTAYGGTCACACCTGCAGGTGTTGACCTGAGCCACCAGCCCTTGAGGCTGACAAATGTCAGTGCACGGTTTATTAAAGTAAATAAAAGGGACTCTACAAAATAAGAGAAATCAGCAAAAGTATTTTAGATTTTCCAGTGATCAAAAGCTTAGAATTGTCTGAGCATAAAAGGGCTACCAAGCCAATTCTCATTTTCTCTGTCTGGTCTGATGAAGAAAAAAGTGCAAATTTGTACAAAACATACTACTGATTTTTTTTTCTCTGCAGACTTGTCTGCAGCAGTCTTCAGAGGGTATTCATGTTAAATAGGCTGGCAGGCCCACCACTTTCTCTGGTAAAGAGAGATAAGGCTGTCCACTCCAATTGCTCACCCTTTCAAAGGGATGCCTTCACCATCCCCTGTTTACAGAGACAGCCTGGAACCAGATACCTGGCAGGAGATGGCTGCTGGAATAGAATTGTATAATTCTCCTAGTCTACATATCTGCTTTCTTTGGGGTCCTCAATCTGTTTCGGAGAACAATTAAATAACATATTCTGACAAATCTGTAACCTACTCTGGTCTGATGACAAGGGTAATGCTTTTCCCAGTTCTGTCAAAAGGCAACAAATTCAAGACCCAGAGACAGGATTAATGACTATTCCTAAGCATAGAGCAGAAATTTGATTTATCTAAAAACCTATTGGCCAGCTGGCCCATCCATTGCCCTTCTCTCTGCCTGCCATTCCTAACAGACAGAATACTTTTGCTTTTTTCCTCCCAGGTCCAGACAAACCCCTCTGAGGTTGCAGGACTGCATACTGCTGCTCTGAGAATAGAGAGAGGGACCTAGATTCAGAATATACACACTGTAAACTGACTGCACTGGAAACAGCATTGTGACACAGCATTGTATGTGCATGCACATGCATACCCTGTTTGAGCAGCATCTGTCTAGAAATGAAGTGAGTATAAAAGAGAAAATGCAGTGGAAGCCTAGACACATACGTATTTGTCTGGCTCCAAATTTTCGTGAGTTTATTAGCACAGGGTTGAAAAAAAGTTTTCCACTACAAATTGCCTGCAATGAAAAAAAAGTTTTTAAAATGTCAAATCATTTCTCTTTAAGTGACTCTTTCAGGGGCTAAATTCAATCCTATTTTTTTCCATGTGGAAAGAGAAAGGGAAATGGAGGTTAGGGGATGCTCCAGACATTGTCACTGGCAATGAGGCCTGGCAGGATACATCCCAGACATCCTGGCCCCAGTGCAGCCAACAGAGCATCCTTGTCCAGCAAATTAGATGCAAAATGCTTTGTTTTAGTGGTGAGAGGCTGAAGGCCTGAGCACCCTGAAGCACTGCTGCACTTCAGCCCATGCCTTTGCCTATGGTGGGGGACCATGCTTACAATTCGCATGCTTATATCTGTGCTCAAGCATGTACAATTGAAGATGCCACCAGAGACAAATTTTAGACCTCAAAATTGCAGATAACTGTGCTAAGCTAAAGGTCACTGACAAGACACTCTGKCAGCCAGCAGAAAAATAACAATATGCTTGTAGAGAGTATGAGGAATGTTTCAACCCTACCTCCAGACTTCGAATTTTATATCAGTTCATAAAGGCCACAAAATCTTGGGCTTTTGCAAGAGTAGAGGCAAATGGCCAGATGGAATGTGCCCCATTAGAGCTGTGCTACTGGCCTTGTTCTGTGTGATGATCAAAGAGGAAAGAAATGGAAACAAACCCCAGATTCAGTAATCCTACTCTTCTGTACCTGGCAAATTCTTAGGAACTTAGGACAAATCTGACAACTACTCTAAGCATGCTAAATAAATAAAAGCAGTGGAGATAGTAAAGMATCTCAGCAGCATCATTACAAATAGGAACATATCCCTTCCACTGCCTACAGAAGTAGCCCTGATAATTTTACGTCTCTTAATGATGGAATCCCTCTTCCTCCTCCTCTCTGCAGAAACATGTGAAGGGAGTTTCTCACAAAGCCAAGAGGGATAATCTCTGCCTATAGTTCTTGCCTGCAGTGCTATCACATTCACTTATCTTGAAATTAGAGATGGAAGTTTACGCCCCTACCTACTGTACCAGGGAGTTTAAGGTACTACTAGCTGGAAAACAAATGCACAAACAAACAGCAAACCTCTTTGTTTTGAGTCATCGATTTAACAGATTTAATTTGAAAGTACTTCTGTATTTTGAGGTAAGTTACAAGTGTCAACACAGGTGTGCAAATAAACCAGTCATTCTACCTGTGTATACACGATGAGAATCAAAGTTAAGAGAGTAATTTATATAGTTTTGTTTTCTTTCATTTAATTAATATCTAACTAAGATACAAATGTAAAAATCTCACTACACTTTCACTTAAAGTGATTTAATATCTTTTTCCTTTTCTACATGTTTTTATACTCATTTATTGGTTACAAAGGACACCATAGTAAGTGTCTACACATTTCTGTTTTGCTTGTCATGCCGTCTGTGGTAAAACTATTGTGTTGAGGTTCCTTTCCTCTTAATTGTGCATTGAAGTAGCTCTGGGGGTTATAACAAAAACAAACTGCATCCAATTATTAGTGCATCAGAATTAATGTTCCAGACTAAAGTAAACTTTTCATGCCTCAGATATCATTCACAATTCTCTCCAAGAGAGACGTGTGGAAACGTCTGTTTGTTTGGATGCTTTTTCACTTCACTCTGAAAATCACAATGGACAAATGAAACTTCACCTGGGAAACAAATGAAACTGCTGATGAGTTCAAATGAGCATGTGATTGATTTCATGTGAAAGTGGCTGCTGATACAGATTTAGAAACACAATGAACTTAATGCCCAGTTTAGGAATCTTGCCTGAAGTTTAGCCTGGCCCAGATTAGGAGACACCTTTCCTACTGTGAACATTTTCTTTTTTTTTACCTAGTGAAGAATAGTCTCTGTAACTAATGAAGGTGGGATAATGACCAGGTAGCTGTGAGTAGTGGAAGRAGCAAGGTAAAAAAGAAGGAACTGACAAAAAGGATTCCCACRGGTTTCTCACCTTTCAGACAAGACAGTGGGAGAAAATGCTTGCATCTAACATGTAAAATGTTCTGTGCATTTCTTTTTTGTGAGGGCACAAAAAAYCCTTTAACATAAGCAGGGCCCTGATGAGAAGCAGAATATGAGAGGCACTGTGCATTCTAGTCAATGTTTGCCACTGTCTGCTTTAGTTTCAGTGAAGTAAATGTCCACTTGTTTACTGGAATGACCAAAAAAATGTAAAAGCTGTACTATATTGTGTTAATGGCAYATTTAATGCTTTCTATATAGCCTCCTGGACTAAACCTGCTTTGAGAGAACTAAAATACTTAATTTTAAAATTGAAAAAAAAATTTAAAAACCATAAGTATTAAGGTTCTATAAAGTTATTAATGTGTTATGAACAGCATGGAAGAAAAAAAAGAGTCAACTGTGAATTTTATTTTAATATTTGGTTTTTTGCTTTAGAGCCTGACTCACATTTTTAATGAACGGCTTCGTTTGAATTCTGCCCTTAACCCCAGTAAATGAAAACAACCCCGCAATACCCTCTCCAATTACTCACTTTGCACTAGGAAGCATCATGGCAGGATTCCTCATCACCTCATTCATCCTCCCCACAAAAACCCCTCCAATAACTATACCTCTATCCATCAAAATAACCGCCCTAGTCGTGACGGCCCTAGGAATCGCTTTAGCACTAGAAATTTCAAAAATAACTCAAACACTCATCCTTACAAAGCAAACTCCTCTGTGAGTCTTGTCCAGCACGTTGCTGTCTCTTGATTACTTTACAAGTAAGTAGCAGAGGTGGAGAGAGACCACATTGTTTTATTTGAGAAAGAAACCAAAGCATGGGTCTCCAGATAGAAACAAAAAAGTATAAACTACAATAAAAATGGCAGCAGCATGATCCTGAGAGAGTAAAAAATTAATTTATTGGTATGCTCCTGCACTTTTTGACTTCCTAAAGAACAAATAATGCAGAAGCCAAATGTTCAACTTTTGATCCTAGTCAGTGTTTCTTCCCCTCCAGACTATGTTCTTACTCTGTAGGTGTATGTGTGAAGTGTTCGAGTAAATAGCATAAGCTACATTTCATGTGATCATTGCAGAACTCCCTGTAGGCCATGTGGGTAAAAACAGTTATTTCACAGTAACATCCAGACAAACTGAAACAATTCATCACCCAAGCAAACCAACAGAAAACACTTAGAACTGAATGATCCAACCACCCACAGCAGGCCGGGCTGCAGACAAGCTCCAAGAAATCAATCAGACCCTTGAAAATCCTCCCATGTGGAGCAAAGTACAGACATCCTGGCAGGCTTGAATGAACTCTGAAGGCATGACTGTCCCACTGCCCATCCTTTCAGTTGAGTGTGTGTCCCCTTGCTGTACTGTGCTCTTTTGTTCTTTTTATCCACTCTGTAAATTTCAATATCCTGCCCTATATCCCCAAATAAAGTAACTGAGGAAACTCAGTCTCACAAAATGGGGAAGCATACAGGTGATAGTCCCTGTCTGGTCAAAAGGCTGAATTTAGATACTTACACAGGGTATGGAGAGGTACCTCTACATYTTCCCACTGTCCTGGTGGATGTGCAGTAGCATCCTGATAAAACTTTATTTTCCCCCCTACTGTGGCAGAATTACGTTCCTTCAGTTTTTCCTGTTGAGCTTGCTACCTGTTCTGTCTAGRAAAATAATTTTGATTGACCCAAAATCAAAARTAATCACTATATCACAATTGTAAAGGCATTRATTTAAGAGAAAAACTGTTGSACTTGAATTCATAGTGAGAGGAGATCTTAAYAGTGGCTTACAGTCAGGCATYCMATAGCCTGGAGRCCTGGCTAGTCCTCCTGCGAAATAYGTTCCCTCGGCATCAGAGCTCTYCAGTGCTAGGTCTCTGGAAATAAAGAGCATTTAGAAGAGCAATAAAACATAATTTATGCACAAAACACTGAACAATCCTGCTGTAAAGATTGTAGGTGAGGAGTACACAAATACCCACCCACTGAAATGTATAGGACAGCTGGAATTTGTCAGCCTTCCCTGTCAGCCCCAGAGAGCTTGCAGGTGGTTTTGGCTGAGACCACTGGATATTATCCACCCTCACCTCTACTTTTTTTTTAGAGGTGGAGCTTTCCAGAAATCTGTTCTCCAAAAGATCAGCCAAACAACACCAGCCATGAAATCCTACATTGACTCCTGGACGTGGGTGTTGTGATGGAGCTGACTGGTGGTTGTGCTCCCAGCTCAGCCTAGTCAAATTGTCTGTGATACCCATTGCATTGCACACTCATGAAAGGAGCTAGCTGAGGCTGAGGGAAATATCTGGGATCCTCTGAGGCTGCACACAGTTCATGGTGCCTCTCAAAAGCTGTAATCTTAAATGCACTTTCAAAATACCATGCTTGATTGGTGGTATTTTCAGAATCCATTTTGGCCCTGGTCACCATGGTGGCAGGTGGATGATAAAGCCTTCYGCATAGCCTACAAATACATGTTTACGTACAAATATTACAAATAAATGCTGCCTTGTTTAGCCTATAGGTGTTTGCACAAACTGAAATTTCCTAGGGTAGGCTCCAGGACAAGAACCTGGATAAACACAGCAGTTCTCTGTCCCTAACGAGCTAGCAAACATCARCATCAGAGATTACGGAACTGCCCTGCTGGTGCCAAACATGGTGTAGAGGATTCATGCCCAATCTTGTACTGCATTTAATGCTTGGATGAATGATTTGTCACAAGGGAAAGAAGAAACATTATGCTGCCCTTCAACTGACAAATGCTAACATGATTATTTCAGAAATAAGCGGTACATCTAGCAGTAACAGTGTATCCAGCCAGCTACGCAAAGGCAGAAACAGCTCTTTCTGACTGGGCTTGGAGTTCAGCCCTTTTCTGGTACAGRCTCTTGAACAACAGAAATGTCTTCTGTATGGGATGCTACTCTGCATGTATGCTGTACTTGGGATCAGTGAGGCATTCAGCAGGAGCAGTCTTTCTTCTTGTAACTTTCAGTAAGACTTTGGCCTATTTTTAAATCACTCACTCAGGAAAACTTTAGGCTCAGATTAAAACTGAAATGAGGTTTACTGCTTTACATCAGCAGGCAGGTGGAATTCCCATCTACACAGTCAAAATGGAGCTCTCCAGGAGAGCCTTGATGACTCCCTTCAAAGACAAGTGCCAGTGCTTATGGATCTGCACACTTCAGGGAGGGTGGCATCAGTTTTCAAATGCCTTAACATTTGCCTAACAGCTCACAAAATCAATTCCAGTCAATTAAACAGAGAACCAGAAAAGAGGGATTTTTTCTGTCCTCAGGCAGTGGGACTTGGTACCCAGACAATTGAACTATTCYGGTACAAATCTGTGCGGAATGAAGATTACCATCTTAGATGATCCCCAGATTTGTGGCTAATAGAGAGGTGCAATACACACACAGTTTGGATGTAGGTACTGTGTGCTGAAATTTAGTGAGATGGGGTCTGTGTAGTTGGCATTGATGATAGGCAAAAGTCCTGAGTATGTTTTTTTTATTCATATTGCTGGGAAAAACTACCCCCAAAGAATTTAATGCTGTACTCTACTTACAAATTATTTTGTTCTTGTTTAGATCTTATAAAGCCCAAAGSCCACTGGCCATATATACAGCCACAAGGGGCTACCAGTTCATGTAAGGACAGTCTTAGAATACAAAATTATCTTGATAAATTAAAGCACTATGTCCTGAGTGGGGGAAGAAAGGGAAAATACCAACAAAACAGAAGCCAGACACAATGAACTTAGCCCAAATACAAGATTTCCTTCGTCAAGGACAACCAGCTGTACCAGTTCAAGGTGGAGCACATGAGTCTAGGGAACAGTCTAGGAAAAAAAGGGTCTGGAATATGAGTGCAAAAATAGACGTGAATTAATGGTCTTGTGAAAAAGGTAAACAGTGGCTCTATGAACAGGAACTATTTTACTGGCCTTAGTAAAACCACATTAAATTGTTAAATATTTTATYTGTGTTGGGGAAATCAAGGGAATTTACTTCTTCCTTTTCATTCCTCCCCTTTTCAAATCACTATGAAGCAAGTGAAGAAAATTCAAAGAAAAATARAAATACTAGAACAGAAACATATGTAGAAATATTACCTCTGCAGAGAGATTCAAAGTGTCAACAGTATTCAGTCTAGACACCAGAGGACCAAATCTTCAGATATGGAAAAGCCAGCAGGAGGGGAATAATCTCTTTTCCATAGTGGCTTTAGATAGGATCAAGAGTCACAAACTTCCTGCGACAGCAAATCTTGTTTTCAGCTGAATCTGAATATGTGCCGAGGGGAGGAAGATGCCCATATTAAGAACAGGCTGGGCAGTAGATGTAAGTAGCAGCATGAGCACACTGGTGGGTGATGATCTCTTGAAAAATCATGGTTAGTTTTTTGTGATTTCCATATATATTTCCACCTCAGTGGTGTATGTCTGAAATCCTGATAGAACTAATTTAGAGGCTCTTTACTCACACTTGGAGCATGTCTCATTCAGTGGTGATTTCTTACCATTCTTTTTTGACACTCAATTAACTAATTAACTGAATCCTTAGTGATAACTTTTCCTGATAGTGCATATTATGTGTCACTTAAGTCACACACACATTACAAAATCTCTGGTATATAGTATCCATATCGTTACATTGGTTTGGTTCCCAAGACAGTGCAGTCAGTTCTACAGGCTAGATTCTTCCTTAATCCTTCAGCAATCAGAACTTTTCCTTCCTCGTAAGACTTTTTCCCTCTACAGTGCTTAGAAAGTTGCCAGTGTAGATTGTGGCCCTAATCCACCAGGGATTTATCAACTGCCTTTTGACGGGTAAAAAGGGTTTAAAAATGGTGGGAAAATCCTGAGTAATGAAATGTGAAAAAAGCAATAGCATGAGCGTCTCTCTCTCATTCAAATGTAGAGAACAATTCCTAACCCATGATTTCCATGACACTCTCAGCACAATCACCAGAGAAGAAATAAATATACTGTGTTGCTTTGGCACTCGAAGATCAGGTCTCAATTTGTGTTTCATTAAGACAGGAAGGACTGAGAATTCCTGAGAGGCAGAGAGAGAGATATATTCTCCCTTTGTCTCTCTCTCTATACAACACCTCCCTCTGTCCATTGGAAATGGGGAGTCATGAACAGCCACGTCCAGAATGAGCTGCACAGGAAGAAACCAGTGTTCCCCTTGCTCTGGGATTTCTTTCTGCAAGCGCTACATAGAGTCTTTCTGTTGCTAATGAGACAATAATACAAAGGAAACTACCCAGAAATAGATGAGCTCAAGTAACAACTTTTATTAACCATATTGCTGTTGTTCGTTTGTTACTATTCTGACCAGCTGCTGCCAATTTCCAAAAAAATAAACCATTTGCTTGTAAAATAGTAAAACTGCAGTCTGCTCTTACACAGATTAGCTGGTAGATGTAAGTGTCGTATGGATCAGTCTAGAATGCAAGAAACTCATTGCATATCAGATACAAAGACTCAATTTGCAAGTCCTCATGTTTCAGTGTCCACTCTTTGGCTTTCATGAATATTAGTCTATTTTTTCAAGAGTGCTGTGTGCTCTTACAGCCTGTTTCAAGCAAACCTTTTGCACTGAGAAAGAGTAGAATGACTAATTTATGTCAAAATGCTTGGGAGGGACAGCAAGGTCCTCAGAATCTGCCTCTTGATAACCTCCAGACATGATGCATGAGTTGGGCTATATCATGTAATCTGTGACATGTGTAAAACAAGGCAAATACTATCATTTATTGCCAAACTCTATTTTGGGGGATAATTTTACTAGCATGATGAAGTTCTGAGACTACAGAGCTCACAACAGTATGATTATCTAGACAGAAATTTTGCAATAGAAACCACACAACTCCCCAGGTAAACTGATTCTTGTCTTAAGTAAAGGGTAGAACTGTTTTTGTTTGCTAAAAAAATGGTCTTTTAAGCCAAGCAGCAACAAAGATGAAAGTTTTTGTTAAATTGTGTTTCTTCCTTTATTCTCTCTAGTTTTTAAAATTTCAACAAGTTTATCTACCTTTCTTTGTACTTGCATTCTGATTTTTTTAAAAAATTTTCTAACAAAAGAGGCAGGTACCATTTTGCACAAACCAGACATTGTCAACAGTGCTTCTCATTAGGTTAAAAATAACAGCTTTGGTTTTCAGCTGAAGAGGAAGTGTTCTTAAAAAACGCCCACAGGTCTCTGAAAACACCACTTATTTTTACATAGTGCGCCTGATTCTCATATTATCTTGATCAAAAAGGACAGACAAAGCAAACCATAGAAAAACTTTTAAAATCATCTATCTTTGCTTTATAAGTAGGCTCAGAATAAGAATCATCATTGCTACATCACCAGTACCTCCTCTGATCTCTTCACCCAACAGTTTTGCTCGTTACTTCCTTATACCTTCTGCTATATGTCCATGCAAAATGAGCAAGTATCAATCTCTGCTTCAGGTAATGCCCTTCTCAAAACAAACTTTCCCATATTTGACAGTACAGGAGGCTTGATTGGCATGTGAAATGTAACCCCAGGCTGGTTTCACTAAGTGCCAAATAGGACGAAGGGAGTTTTTGACAAAGCCTTGGGGGAACGGAACGGAGATGGCCAAGGTCACTTTGTTTGAGTCATTGCACAATCCTTACATGGTAGCTACTTCAAATATATCCTTAATGTAACAGGAGAACAACAGACACCCGACACTCTGATAAACAGACCTCACCACATCCTGATTTGCATCCAGACTCTACAGYTAAGCTCTGTTCATTCCTTTTAGCTGTGGTTTCTTCACACATTTCTTGGAGGCAGAAAAAGAGTTGTTCAATTCACAAGATATTTTGCAAGACAAGTCCCCAAATTACAAGAAGTTGAGCAACATTTTGGCAAAGATTTTGGYATTTTCTTTCCTTCTATCATGCATTTGTCTATCAAAGTAGATCCTCTCCATGACTCTCCTGTCTGCAAAAATGACTCTGTTTGCTGAAGGAGTCTTCACCTACTTTTAATCCATCCTGAACTTTGCAGCTTCCTTTTTCTTTAATTTTCTGTACTAGATGATGTCTTTTCCTTTTTTTTTCCCCTCCCCAATGATTTTCTTCAGCCTTTTGAGGTTTTTCCTCTTTTTTTTTTCATCAAGACATGTCATAGTTCCTCTAACCCTCCAAAGGCTTTAGCAATTTTTAAATTATTATTACTATTATTTTTTTCTTCTTAGCATGTCTCCTTAGACAGACATTTATGAGTAAATTTCTGTGTTAATGAAAAGACAAGCAAGTATTGACAAAAGCCTACAAACTAAAACCACAAAACTGTTTTCCAGTTTTTCCRTTTCCAGTAGAATTTTTGCATTATTGGTAGTTCTAAGAGTGCAAAGGACGATTTCCTTATCTGTTATCCTTTTAGAATTACATTAGTGAACAGCARTCTAAATCTCTCGAAATTCTGTGGGAGAACTGCAGATGGAAGCAGGAATAGGAATATTATAGTTATCCTGATCTTGTTCAGTACAAGCGGAAATGTTTTGGGGTGAATTCATGCCACAGACAATGAAAACCATTAAGTGACACCTGAGTTTAAAGAATACAAGGAACAGACCTACACACTAAGAACTCTTTTTCAGCATGTTTGGATAGCATGAGTAATGGCCATTGTTGAAAAGGCAGCTTACGAGAATAGAACACTATCACTTTTCCAAAGCAGTTAACTAGCTCTCTTCATTTCCAGCAGGAAAGAAGCAAAATGTTATTTGAAACAGAAAACAAGCTGGAAGCCTACATAACCAGATTTGTAGAAATGATGCAGAAATCCTTGTTTTGAGAATAATGTTAAACAAAGTCCTACACTTACATGAGAATTCTTTGTGCTTGCAGGTGTGCATGTCCACGCATACTTTTGAACATGTCACTGTCTTCAGTGACATATAAGTAGTCAGGGTAGCAGTTCGCAGAAATATATTATCATTTTAACAATTTGTCTTGATATCTAATATGTTCATCAAAAAACTTTCCAGGCAGAGCAGGAYTGGGTTTTATTATCTCAGACAGATGCTTTCACTAATAACGTCTAGTTKGATAAGATSAGAAACATTTTATATTTTATGCACTTCTTATACATATCTTTATGCAGAGGATGAGTACAGGTATATCTACTCTGTTGACTGTTTTTGATATGATGTAAAAACTTTTAATTAATTATTTCTTTAGATTGCTATTTACTTGTGAGGGATCATAGATGGTACAACTATATCAGCATTATTATTATTATTATTCTCTCAAGCCTTTGTGGTGACTTTTAAGAACAAGACCATGGCATGAGTAAACAATTACAGGTACTATTCTTATTTCAATTTATAGTTTAACTGTAATGTTGTATGTGTGTCTAAAATGCTATTTTCTTAAAAAATATGAAATTACTTTAATTTTTTGTAGAATTTTCCATAAATGTGACCCAAATGAGCATTTGGAATAATCAGTTATAATAGTAAAATTAAAATCATGTGCTTTGATCTTACTCAAACAGTAAGTTTCACAATTAAAAGAAAAAAGAGAAAAGTAAATCAATCATGGAAATATTACATCTATATCCATTTGTCTCAGTAGGGAATTCCCTATTCCAAGGTTTGTCTATTTTTTACCAAACTATTGGTATCATACAGATAATCAGTAGTATTTCAAAAACTAGATATTTCAAAAACTTGTAGTACAGAGCAGCTTGGATGGCGGGCTTTAATTAAGCAAAGTTCCATGGCTATTTTACCCTTTATTTTCTTGAAATCTAGTGCATTCTATGCAATGCCTACACAGATATTACTGGGGATTTACTCCAAATATAAGTTCCTGGCATCATGTGGTTCGTTACACCTCATGGCTAAGAGCTCCAGGACATACAGCACGCACGCTGAGGAGCCAAAAGCCCAGGCAGCGGTAGTGACGGATGTGGAGGATAYCCAGGAGGATAGCAGTCCTCCTGGAGGTTCCACTGCAGCAGGGGTGGGCTAAATGGGAGCCAAGGAAACCTTGTGATCTGGACTCTAACAGCCCTTACTCACTCTTTTTTTTTTTCCTCAGCAAGGGCTGTGGATTACATGGATTACATGATTATTCCCCTGAGGGAGCAATCTAATGCTCAAGGCTTCCTAATAGACAGRAGTTGCACTCAATCTGCTCCTAAGCCGTGAGGGGTGCCCCAGTGACCACTCTTTGGCAGTGGTTATATGTATCTATCTGCTTGCACACGTGTGTTCTGCCCTGTATGGAGTTGTGGAGTCTGAGCTGTGAGGCAACAGAAGAACCAAAGGATCTGTGAAATATCCTAATTCAYGTCTGGGGCAGTGTTCAGCCAACGAGAGACTCTCCAGTAAAAGACTTCCTCACAAAAGCCCATAAGCATCTTCCTGCAGCACCTGAGATCTTTGCTGAAAGAAAATGACACTGTGTAATCTGTCTCTTGGATCTACTCATCAATAGGCATTAATATTTATATAAAGTGTTTTAACCATCAAGTAAACTAATCACAGAATCACAAACCACTTCACTGAAGGGCATTTTTATTCTTCCGTGGAGGAACAAGGACAATGTTTCTGAGAAGTGCCACTGAGGTTCACCCTCATTGTCCTTCCAGGTGCTAGCTACCAGCTCTTAGTACACTGTCACTCAATATAAAACATGACTCTCTGACTCTCCACTTAACCTGACCTTGGTTCTGACATAATATCAGGAAGTTGCCTTTTTAAAGCTCAGCACTTCTCATCTAACAAAAGCAGTCTTCATCACTAGTACTTCTGCTCAAACATATGTGGAGATTAAAAAAAAGGAACAAACCCACAAAGAGAGAAAAATTCATAGTAGGAAACAGTGAGTGAGCCCACTGCTTTCTCACATGCCGAGTTCTTTTTTTAACTCTACTGTTTGAATCTCACGTGTTCTACCTTTGTTCTTTGTCAAGGATTTGAAATAAGATATCCAGAGAAATTATCCAGTCTGTGTAATATGTTACCTGCTTTCGGGTTTGGTTAGATTTTTGTTTGTCAATGTTTTTTGTTTGTTTATTTTTTATGTTGGAGTTTTTGTTCAGTTGATTGATTGGGTTTTTGCTATACTTTTCTATGTTTTGTTGCTATGTGTGCTTAAAATTTTGCGCAAGCCTTTAGCTGAAAAATTGAGCTGTTAAGAGTGAAAGGCTACTTCCCTTCTCCTGTGTCACACCTTCACAGAAGTATTTGCACTAGCCAGAAGTATCACACATCATGCCTCCTCCCTTTTTTACGTTTTTCCAAATTGATGGGTTGAAAACCACACCACTTAGGGCAGTATTATCAGAGGTACAGAGTGGGAAGAGGTGATCATTACCAGGTACACACAGACCAGGCCTGGATTTCTCATATTCTTACAGCTTCACCTGTACACCTTAATACACAACAAAAGTTCATAAGGCCTTGTCTGCTCATTTTTGGACAATGGACACAAGTGGCAACAAAAGAAATTTCAGCCAGACAGAAGGAAAAAAGAATTTCACAATGACAGTAGTTCAGCGCTGGGACCAGCTGCCCACAGAAGCTGCAGAAACTCTCTTCTTTGACGTTAAAATAAATATTAAAGGCCCTAAATGGACAGATATGACTGAAGTAGGCCTTGCTCTTGAACAATAGGTTGAACTGCAACCCKCCTTTCCCACTAATCCATTCCCATGAATTAGTGTTTATCCCTATGGTTTCAGAATCAGACTGTGCTGGTGGATAGCAGAAATAAAGTAAGAGTGCAAGCAGGTCCCTGGGAATAGGTCAAGCATGCTCTGCTACTGTAGGAAAGATGGGAGGTAATATTACAGAAGAGATTCTGGACTGGCAAGAGATTGGGGTGGGGGAAGGTGAAGGGAGAGAAGGGTAAAGCCAATAATTTTCCCTTGGCTTTGCCTAATTGGGGTATCGGACCCAGCATGAGGGAAGCAAGGCAGGAACCAGCAGGCACACTAATTACAGATAAGCTGATTCCACCTCAAGACCTCTAGACATGAATGAGAGATTGGTGTTTTCTCACAAAGTTAAGAATGAAAATGCAAACTACCAGTCACAGAGAAAACATTGGAAGCATATCATGACAACATCTTTTTAACTAAAGCTCAGGAAAAATACATAACTTTTGAGTATGTTTTTTAAAAAGAGGATGTATTTCAAGAAACAGTTCAAACATGTGGGGACAAAAGCGAACAAGAAGGTTTAGAGACATAGGAAACTTTGCAACCACATATTTGGTAAGGAAAAATTCAGAAGATAAAGAAAACAGCAGCGAACACAATGAAAGAGATTGTGTCACATGCTTTGAGCACAAAGACTGTCAGACTAAGAAAGCTGATACAAACAAGAACATAGAATTGCAGAACCACAGAAAGGTTTAGGCTGCAAGGGACCTTAAAGATCATTTAATTTCAACATCCCTGCCATGAGCAGGGAACCTTATATCACATTGCTCAGGGCCCCATGTAATCTGGCCTTGAGTGTTTGTCCAGGGATGGGCCATTTGCAACTTCTCTGGATACCCCTGTCCAGTGCCTTGCCACTTACACAGTAATGAATTTCTTCCTAATATCCAATCTAAATCTACACTCTTTCAAGCTGCTAAGATGAGAGGCAAAGAGGGAAAAAGTCATCTTAGATCAGGAAAACAAGAGGCTATTTATATGGACTACATGTTTGAATTGGGTTGGGCAGGAGTAAAATCATCCCAGGGCACAATTTATGACTGGGTGAGGTTCAAGATGATTTGAAAAGAGCAAATTAATTTGAAAAATTGAATTTGAGCAGCTAGGACACTGGTGACTAGCCAGCATAGTATAAATTTTTTGGAAAATGCTAAAATAAAGGTTGATCTATTATAAGCATCCCAAGGATAACACAGAAATAAATAAAAGAAGTGCAGATTTGTCAATAACAAACAAACAAAMAAAAAAATCTTGGTTTTATCTATAACAAAAAACCCCAGTTTTTTGACAAAAGGAAAGGTATGCTAACTCAAGGAGGATCTGTCTGAACCACTTACATTAGTAAAGATATTTAGATTCAGTATCTGTTAGATCAAGGCTAGTTTGAATTGGAAAGCCTGGGATGCATTAATCATGGATTTACTGTCACACTGTGTAGTTATATATGAGGTAGTATTTCAAGAGATTGTCTTGAAATGTCTGGGATTTAAGAATAACCAGAGTTTCTGTTATTTAAGTATTGAGGATTCACATTTGACAGCAGTTCCTGACAAATGGAATGTTTTAAGTTACAAAATACCGTGCAGGAATACACTAGAAAAAGTTGGTTGTGGGTTTTCAGACAAGGTATTTGCTCTTACCACTGGTCATAAACTGTGCCCAAAGCAGAAAAAGTTTCCAGACTTACTGCCATATCCAAATGAAGTTTCATATTTGAAGCAGAGGGAATAATCCTTTTGCTTCATGGGCTGCAGGCAAGTTCTCAGCTGTTTCCCATGAGACACAGAGATCAAGTGGAGAGTGCAGAGAAGAGCTACAAGCAGGCCAGAGGTCTAGAAAATGTGACCTGTGAGGAGAGAACTGTATTTGTTTATTCTTATAAAAGAACAAAAACTATGGCAAGACATGATAATAGCTTTTGAAAATGCAAAAGAATATTTCAAAAGGGAAGGTAATAATTTCTACTGTGGATAGAGCAAAAAAATAATGGCTTCAACCACCAGCTGGTACATTTGGGATAGACACTAGACTTATTTTGTAATAGCAAAGACATCTGGGAACAGTTTATCTCAGGAGTTTTCAAAATATCTCTATCAACATCTATAGGACAGAATCAGGGATGCTTTATGACTATGTGAATGGTTTAAAAATATTTGATCTGGCTTGGAACAGAAAGGTAACCTCTTTAAATCTTCTTCRTCCTTCTTTTCACAGCTTTGCTCTCTCTCACTGTATGAGAATCATACAATGATACAAATATCTCCAACAGACACTTTGATTTGGAGAAGAGATAGTAAAAGCAAGAAAAAAAGGCACCATGATTATTTGTTTGAAGTCAGAGCCTCTAAAAATAAAAAATGTAAAATAAGAAATGTAAAAGGTATTTGCTTAAAATGTGATATCTTTTAGGGAATGATCTCCCCTTAAGTGATTCTTCAAACCCCTGTAACCATGAGACATCTCATAGGATGAAAGGCATACCCTGAATTTATGAATAGGTATCAGATTTTGTACAGCCATAAATATGGGCTTTTATAGAGGACACAGTTCACCCTTTTTACTGTAGGTCAGGTATCAGAAAAGAGATCTTGCCAACTTGTCCTTGTAGATGATGCTTCATTCTCCAATTATCTGTTTACCCCACTTATTAACAGGGGCAATAATATTCAATGTCTCCAAAGTTTGTCACCTCTGATGAGGAGAAAGAAGACAGTGCTTAGTACTCAGGTAGTCTTTGGTCTGAGAAAACAGTAAAACTCTCGTCACCTTCCTGCTGTGGTAGAAGGTTATCCTTTAAACACTGTTACGATGCCAAAGGGTAATGTTAAAAATCAACAGCTTCAAACTTAAAGCTAAGCACAGTGGGTAAGAAACAGTGTCTTCAATGTGTCCACTTAATGGGGTCTTCTCCACCGTATAAAAATATCCTTCATGCCTCTGCTGAACCACTAAAATTGTAACTTAAAATCAAATCCCCAACTTCTTGCTGGGTTGTCTTTAACCCTACTACCATGGTTTTTCCTGAGCCCACTTGTGGGCATACATATAAGCAGATCATGCAAATTCTTGTGCTATGATGGCCATATCATCATAAAAAGATGATTTTTAGATGTAGCATAGATACAATCATAGTTTAGATAGAAGTAATTGATAATAAGTATTTGTTAGCACAAAAACCACTGTCAGCCCTGTAAACACTTTCAATAATTCACTGCTACAAACTGTGGTCTGCGGTTTTTGCTGAATTTTTAACTGTGCAAAGGCCTTAGTTTGCAGGCAAGAGAAATTAGGCTCATCCAGTTTCCTTCTGACAGTTTTTAAAGTGTAAGGCAACTCAGCTGAGTTTTTAGACCAAAAAAATCAATGCCATAGAAATAAAGCCTGTTGTCTTAACAGTGCGGATTTGTGGGTTTGCTCTGTTGTAGYGGAGTCATTGTTGACAACATTAAACCGGTGCTTTCAATCCCTCCCCAAGCCAGAATTTTGGTTAGAAAATTTGAATGGCAATTAGTTTTAATGGGAGCTGGTTAGAGACTTAGGGACAGAGCTGTATCTTTGTCCTGGCCTTCCTCTGCAACAGCAGGCACCTGCAGGGAGAAAAAACCCATTCCTGTTGGGGGAATGAACAAAGACAAACTGCAAATCTAAGCATCCCCTTCCTCCTGCAGCCTGGAGCATATCATCTGAAAACCTGAGAGGACAGGTAATTCCCCTTAGGGGAATCCCCAAAGGGGAATCCTGTTGGAGCCAAATGGAAGTCATCATGGACAGCAAGGGAAGAAGGTTGAACTTTAAAAATAAATGGATATTACTATACTTTATTAGTTTGGTTGGGGTTTTTTTTTGTTTGTTTGTTTGGTTGGTTGGTTTATGTTTATGTTTTTTGGTTAGTTTTGGGTTTTTTTTGTTGTTGGCTGTGTTATTTTGGGGAGAGGGGTTTGGTTCTGCTGAGTTTTTAAGTTTTTTGGTACGTCTGTTGTTTYGTTTGGTATTTGTTTGGTTTGTTGATGGAATATTTTGGATGAATAAGATTGTTGTGGAAAAGATCATGTAGGTTCAAGGAATTACTAATTAGCTGAAGACCATACTTCTCGGGAAAATACCTTAAATATTTTAGAAATTAACTTTTTCTTTTAAATTTTCCTTAAAAGAAAATGAAACAAAGAATAACTACGTAATTTTTGACTGGTGTATATGATCACTCTTTTTGAAGACTTGTTCCTAGATAAGCAGGCAGGTGAAGATTTGCTGGGAGTAGGAGAAGGTTAAAAAAAAGTCAGTAAAAAGAAAAATTCAGTAAAAAGAAAAACTCAGTTATCTTCCTAATAGGACTGTACCAGGATAATGGGGCTTTTACTGCAGCACATTAACTGAGGTAGTGTTTGTCTCCTATGGAAATTCTGGCAAGTTCCAACTGTAATGCCAAGAAGCCAGGAAACTCCCTCTCATAGCAATGTGTTGCAAGCAACAGCCAAAAGTCTTCTACAACAAAACTGCTCTGGTGGTGATTGTCCCTACTTTCAAGGGAGGATCTGCTAATTTGAACACTTCTTTGCAACACAGAGCAGTGTGGTGTGGTGCTGCAAACACAAGAAGCAAAGCGATTAATTTTTTATCCCCTTCTTTTCCAAGACTCTGACCAGTGCTTGAAGAGGGCATGCGGCCCTCTTAACAAGCTAACATTTTATAATGTGACATTGTTAATCTTCAAAGTAAAACCCTGCTAAACATTGCATCAGCTCCTCTGAAAAATGTTTATTTCTRGGGTTCAGATATTTTGCATGTGAGTGGTTACAGACATGAAGTGTACCAAGACCAAAGCAGAAGGAGGCAGATGATGCTTCACAAATCATTCTCATATACAAAAATGCTTTGCTCTTCTAACGTTTCTTCCTTCTGAGCATCTCAGACCATTTTATAAACAAGCATTAATATAACTTCAACTTTCCTCCTGTGCTGGTTATACACTCACATTAGGCTGGTAAGTACATAGCTAGAAGAAAGAAATGTTCTACAACACTGACTAAGAACATGCATTAGAGATGGAAAAACTCTGCTAAGAGGCTGGTAAACCGTTTAGTTTTCTGCCTTGTTCTGAAAGCATGTATTCCTCAAACGTGGTGTAGTTTCTCATCTCAGCCTGTCCTGATTTTCCACAGCTCTGTCAGTAACATTTCCATTCTTTCATTGAGTGATATCCTCAAAAAACTCTAGATTTTTTTTGTTTTACAGATTCCTACTAAAACACTATGTAGTACAAGTCAGTCCCTGCTCAAGTATAGCTTTTCTGCTGTCAGAAGCTAGACTCCCCATGCTTTGTCATTGAGTTGCCCTTGAAGAAAATGGTTTTGTGACCAGCTGATCAGGCATTTCTTCAATATCATATCAATTTTAATGTCATGGGTAAATAAATGAAAGATCAAAGAAAAAACTGTTTCAGAAGAAAAAGGGGAGGTGTAGTTTTCTATTTGAGTAATGATTTATTAATTGAAAATATTATCAGTGGGTACCTTGAACTTCAGCCTATTGCTGACGTTTTCCCACATCTGTGTAATTGTGATAAGACAGTACACAGCTATCTTTGTGTGGTATTTTTCTCAATAACAAGAAACCTGTCATAAATTTTGGATCTGAATAACTAAGCTGCACCACACTGCCTGACTTATTATATCTTGCTTAACACAGCAAATCAAATTCATCTGGAAGTTATCTGGTGTTCGTAGCCAAAACATTTTCATTAGGTTTCTTGGTAGATGTTAAAGATCAATTCTGAAAAATGAAGGAGTTTGACTTATCTGATAATTATGTTATATGTAGAATATGCAGTTTATTGTAGAGACTATGGATTTTAATCCATGTAAACCCCATAAACATTAAAATTAGTTATGTATTATGTCTTTAGCTAGCTCAATGAGAACTAGACATTATCTAGTGCTGTCACTTAATTCTTTGTAAAGAGTTGCAAYTTGATATATAGCTGATGAAAGGATTTTGCTGTGATATGAAAAGATTAACAACATGTCATCTCATACTTCTGCTATTACACAAAAAATATTCCCTCGTATTTTCACATCTCCCCTGGGCCTAAGAAAGAGCTTCTCTCCACATCAGGTTTCTAAGAGCTGGGCAAGGCAATTGTCCTGGCTGTGTAGCATAAACCTTATGCCTACCAGCCCCARTGAGATAGCAGATAACTTGAAGGAAAGCTAATACTGAGTTTAATTTTCTTTCTTAACAGCAAGGATGTTAAGAAAATTATCAGGATGCAAAATTAACAAAAAAGTTTTTTGCTAGCTTTTTTCTGCTAGAAAAGCGTCATGGAAGATTTTGTTCTAGGAAATCATTATTTTCTATCATTCCAACTATCAATCTGAATTCTCTTTGTTTTGGAAACATCAGTTTCAAGTACCCTGGAAGAAATTCTTGGCAATAGCTGTTATTAAGAACATATTAGCTAACGGTAATGTCAGTTCTTCTGACAAAATTTTACAAATGAAAAAGTAAAAGGCAAAATAAAAATCAAACTGAGTTTTCATTTGAAGGAGGTATCTCCCAACCATTGAAGTAAAATCAGCTGGGACTGCCACGATAAGAGATTTTTCTTCTAGGCATTGTAAACACAATTTTCTTGTTTCACTTAAGAACACCATGTGCTAAAGCAACAGAAATTTTTATGCCAATGATGATAAATCTCTTTTTTTCCGTCTCATAGCAAAACACAGAAACATTCTGTTTCATGATTTCAACCACAGGGGCACAAGGGCTAACAGAGACTTTTCCCACAAACAGCTCTTGCAAGAAAATTTTAATCTCTGCTGATAAATCAGAATGTTTTGATGATTAGCACTGACCGCCTTCTGCTTGGTTTTCTGGCTTGCTGCTGCTCAGGACTTTTTGCTTGTGAGAAAACTAGATATATGTCTGGCTAGTCAAAAGGGTCCATATGACATATATCTGGCTATTTGACTGTCAGTCAAACAACATTATCATATTGAGATCAGATCTTGTGCCCTACCTGCTCTTTTTTTCATCCATGAATCACTCTTTGGATCCCTTTTCTTATTTAAGAAGAAAAAATCTCCGAATTACACTATGGCATGAGCTGTGCTGAGCCCATGTAACATCTGAAGCAAGAAGCCCTTGCCCAGCACAGATTAAGGGCTAACTGTACCAAGAGATTCAGTTTCAGGTAAGAAAGAGTGTTTGAGTGAGGGGGTGGCGAGAAAGCACCGTGTTTTTGTGATCATCTAGAAAAACCTACCCAGTCAAAAAAAGAGTGAAATTACTCAAAAGCCCACATTTCTCTCCTGGGCTATTTTCAGAGCGACTCTCACTTCCTGGTGACTCTGTGCTTCTGGCAGACTTTCAGGCAAAGGCAGGCTAAGCACATATTTGATCTTTGCACCCATTGAATAAGAGTGGCAGGATCTCCTGAACATATGTGGACTCAGGAATACCCAATGGTGATCAGGAATGTTCCCCAGCATTACAGATGAAATCAGAGTAAATGCCATTTGGAACCACAAAATCTCAGCTAATTTAAGCTATATCCTTATTTGACTGCTCAAATGGAAAGGAAAGTTTTAGATTTTTTTTCTTAAAATATCCTCTTCCTCCTTTTTCTAAACACCYTTTCATCTCATCTCATCTCCTCTTGCTCACAGACTACATGGCATAATATTTTCACTTCACCCAGCCACCAAAATTACCTATTTTCTTTTGAACTCACTTGACTTATGTTTCCTCCTTATTTCGCAATGTTAATCACTGTGGACAGATGTCTTGCCACCACCAGCCTGACAATTTACTTTTGCTACCTGGGATCATTTTAGTGCATTATTCTGAAATGACTTAAGTCCACTATGACTCATAAAATATCCTATAATAGACTTGTTTTAGAAGGACTGTAATCAAAATTTTTTGATAAACAATTGCCAGGTTGAGTTGACTTCATGGACATATTAAATTTCTTTTTTAAATAGTGCTTCAACAGAGATATAATTTGAAATAAATGATGTATAGGTATTTTTCATTGCCCAGACTCACAGGGACCTTTATCAAAAGCTTTAAACAGATAGCCTTGTAAAAAGGATGAATATTGGATGTCTGTACCTTCATGCAGTTGCTTTCAAGATAAAGTGATTCTGATGTAACATGATGTAACATTTCTGATAGTCATGCTTTGCAATGCTAATATCCTAGTGAGTTTCTCCCTTCACCCTCCCAAGTAAAAGCCACTCCCTGCTGTAATGATGAACTTCATGCAAAGCTTGGCCAGAATCTCAAAATGAATGTCATGATGGACATTGTAAGGGTGAGGGGACTTCAGGTTTGCCCAGATAAAGAATATTCTGTCCAGGTTCTGCACAGAGGGGAGGCATTTTATTTCTCCAGGGCTCAGGATGCCTCACTCACAGTTGGGTATCCCTTTGTCCTGGACCCTTTCCTCAACATGGGTGTCTCACTTAATTACTACATGGAAATAATTCTCTTAATTAAATTCATATTTGAAGGGTGGTGACAAAAAGGGTGGTGATTACGGTCGTCACTCTAATGAGATTCTAAGAAAATTTGATTTAGTGTATGTATGCATATTATTCCTTCCCATGGGGTGCCTCAAGCCTGAGCCAGCTCTGGCTAGGCCCACAGCCAGCTAGGTCCCYATGTCACTGTGTCCAGGAAATTTTTCTTTCTTTAGAGTGAGGTGTATTACCCAAGAACAGCAGTGCCCTGGCTTTTGGCACTCAGACAATATCTTTGCTGACTGTGTGGTTTGCTGTACAAAATAACCTTGAACTTCTATCAAAATTTTACAAGGGTTAAAGACACAAATGTGTGTGGACAACTCTAATGTTGCTCCAGAGACTCTCTATGTAAGATCTTGTATTTGTCACAGGTAAGACTCCTTACTATAGTCTTACTAGAGGTGACAGCGCTCGCTTGCTGCTACTGCAACCCCTTTCTCAAGAACACTGCAAGACACACTGTGCCAGCTGCACTCAATAAAAACATCTTCCTTATAAGCAATCCTGCTGGCATTTAAAAATAAAGCCACTTCTACTTGCTTGGAAATGCCAATATGCCTTTTGAGAAGACAGAAAGGAAAAATATCCATCTGGACTTTGTGCTGTGCTGATCAAAGGAGGGAGTGAGCTGGTGACCCAGTGTTGTGCTTCTCATAGGCTGTCTTTCAGCTGATGTTGAGCAGAGCTCTCACTCCAGTGGGACTGCATGGTAGGCAGCTGGTTTTCCACACTATTCAGGGAAAGGTGGCACTTGCTCCTGGTGAACTGGCACAGTCACATTGCAGGAGATAACAGCCAGCTTACATCCAGCCTCATTGCCTCAGGGACAAATTAAGGTGGTACAGGGAGCAGCAGTGGAGAAGAAAGGCTGAAAGTCTTGGCTACTCTGCGCCTTACTTCCCTCTTTTGGGAGGTGAAATTAAATATATGTACAGCAACATTTGTGTTCAATGGCAGCTGTGGTTTATATCATATGGCTTAGACAGATAAAGAATAGAGCCTACATGTATCAACAAGTTTTCTATGAAACACCCAATATATTCAACTCCAAGTATTCATAAAGCCATTTCACTTAAAAAACGATTCTACATTTAAGGACTGTCATGTAGTGAACTTTAATCCTGAACTTTTGGAGTGCACATAGTTTTGGCGCTCAGTCTTGTAACAGCAAGAGCTGGAACCACTTAAACAAACAAACCTAGATTCTCTCATGATCACCTGACTACAGATTCGTATTAAGAAAAATCCCAACTAAAGTATATCTTAAGCTTAGAGCCCTCCATTAATCATAGCTGGCTACCCTGTCACAGTGTCTATATATATAGTAGATCTCCCTGCCAAACTYGCACTCTAAACACTTCTTGCAAAATGCAATGTACTATAAGCACGGCCCTCTCAGTACTGTTTCTTCTCTCCACTTGTTATTAGAGGAGAACACTTTTGTTTAAGTTTGAAAATAAATTAGTGATTCTCTTGGTCCCTGATGACTCCTCTGTATGCTAGGACCAGCTGGAGGGTAAAAGAGAGAAGTTTCACAACAGCTTAAAGAGTCTGAATAGCAACAGAATAAAGAGCAAAAAAATCTTCATCCAAAAAGTTAATCTTCTATTTGACTTATCTATTTAAAGATTATATCAACCCCTTTGAATTTCTAAAGGTTAGGGAGTGGAGAAAGTTTCAAACTTAATTCTCTTCAGTGTGATAGATAAACTTCTTTACAACGACAGCCCCAAAGAAGTCTGTTATCACATGTGACACCTACTGCATTTCTTCAATTAATTTTTAGTGCTAACAGTGGAAAGAGAACAATTACTAATGGTCTGTAGAAGCACAAAAAGGAATGGATGTAACATAGCAATTATACAAGATATCTTTTCACTTAAAAATGAAAGCTGAATGAGAAAAACCCCAAGCATTAACTTGTATTGACCTGCTTGCCAAATTATCAACCCAATCAGACAAAACCACACAGCCTTAGAATATTAACAGAATTTTCCTGTAAAGTTTTATAAGCAAAGATTTTGGATAAATTGCTGGCAGAATGGCTTTCAGAAACACCACAGACTTCACAGGAAAACCAAGTAAGTAGATTTTAACTAATTTCCAGCTTCTAGCCACTTCTGTGTTTAGGAAAAACAGGGACAGGCTCAGGAAGCTCTGTTAGATACAACTTGACCCTGTGCCTGACCTGATCTTGATTCACTAAAGGCAGTTAACGACAGGGAATTTTCTGTGAAATTGCTGTTTGTGATTGTTTCCTGAAATAATTACACAGAAACAGAATTCAGACCTGCACTTGACAAAGTAACATTTTTCTAGCTGAACATGAAAGGCCTCATCCTAACCTCTAAATTTATTTCACCTCCTATTGAAACCATCTCATTGTCCATAAAGTAAGTTCATGAGAGAACAGTTCCAGACACCATAACTCAACAAATCCAAAGGCTATGCATAAAGAGCAAAGAGGCAGCCTGGTTTTCAATCCACTTCACTCATGCTTGCAAACATGTCTCAATATGTCTATCCATCTAAGGCTGCAGAGGGAATACTACAGGAGACAGCAGCAATGCTTCAGAAATCACCATAAATTAAAATTACATGACTTCCAGCCAAGGCCCATCAACTTCATACTTTCAGAGCAATGTAAATCCTGAAATCTCTCTCTTAAGGTTTTGGAGGATTGAAGTTTTATCTGTAAATGCACATCGACCATTTTTGACACACTAAAATGCTCCAGAATTGTCTTTGAGGTTATTCTACATATGCTCCTGTAAACCCAACTCAATCACAGAAACGAGTCCTGTTCACTGCAAACAAAAAATTTGGGAGTGGTTAATTTCTATCTTTGAGCTTTCCAGTCAGGAGCATATTGCACTATCAGTAACTCCACAAAGTCTGAGAATTTCTTTAGCAGTGAGCCAGATCTGAGGCTCACATCTCTTGTACCTCCCAGCCCTCACCGGCATCAGCATCAGCTTCTCTCATC
This sequence comes from Cardinalis cardinalis, assembly GCA_014549065.1. Taxonomy (NCBI): domain Eukaryota; kingdom Metazoa; phylum Chordata; class Aves; order Passeriformes; family Cardinalidae; genus Cardinalis; species Cardinalis cardinalis. Next base: position 699,557 of record JACDOX010000132.1, read on the forward strand.
CAGCTTGGCTCAGCTCCAGCTGCTAAATATATTGATTACTGTCAGATTTCTGCATTTCCACAAATGTTTTCTTCTCCTTCCACAATAAGCTGGGAGATTCAAAGGCTGGTGCTAAAGGAGGGATATACAGTCACTTCCAGGTTCAGTGTAATTACTGGTGCAAAAATGCCATTGTACCTTAGTGGAAAAGGGACAGATCCAGTATCAGTGCAGGAAACAATCATGCTTGGTGACCACTGAGTTGTTGATCTGTGGCTCTTCAGTTTCTTTGTCACTTAGCTATTTGAGAATCAACTTTGCCTTTTTTAGGCAGCTAAGGGTAGTCAGGGTTTCTCAGCGTAGAGCCTGTGCAGCGATCTGCGTGCAGCTGGGAAGCCAAGGACAAAGAGCAGTGTTCTCTTAACCTGAGATTTACTCAGCCAAAGTGTGAGAGAGCCAGAATGTACTGAATCTCTGGTTACAATGCCAGGCTTGACTATTGGCTCAGTTTTCTGTCCAGGACTGGGTAGAATCCAGTCCTCTCAATACATGTTTTTCATCTTTCTGTATGTTTGTAGAATGCGTTCTGAGAGTCCAAAGCAAAAACGCCGAATTTTCTGCCTTCCTAGTTTTTGTGGATTTTTTCCCTATTATTCTTTCCTTATTTGGTTTTAGGCTTCACCATGGCAGGGACTACCTTTATCTCATAAATGAGAAAGGCTCTTCCTTATGTGAAGAAAAGAAGAGTGAAAATAAATCAGTAAATCAGTAAGGATAAAATGCCTTGGTGTCATTCAGACCAGAGCAAAATAAAATGCCTGGAATGCTGAATAAAAATCTACTTCTGTTATAGGGCATTGGAAAATATAATCTAGCATTYTGGTATGAGCATCTCTTAATGAATTAAAAGGAATAGTTCCTTTCTGGACTCTCCAAAACTTATAAACTTAAAGACTGGTGCCTATGAAAATTCTTTGGGTATTTAAAAGTGCTTGGAAGTAATATTTTATTTTTTTTCCCCCCTAARTATTTTGAAGGTTTTAGTTTTATGTTTTTTGGGGTTGGAGTGGGTGCAGAGGAAGAGTAAGCTTTGTCACATGGAGGACATAAGTATGCCAAGAAGTTTCTGCAGAGATATTTTCTCCATTTCCCCTTAGGAAAGGCCTGCCAGTCACATAAGATCAGCAGATCTTTTACCTAAAATCTTAGTGCCACAGCTCTCTTCTTTCCCTCTGCTTAGGTTTAGCACAGCTCAGCACAGATTATTATAGACTATTAGTAAAGCGTTGACAAAAAACCCACTAATCTGATCACAGTCTCCAAGAGTTCAGGTCTTGATGTTTGTATCTGTCATAACCCTACACAGACAGAGAAATAATGTGAGGAGATGATTTCTGAAGCAGACACAGGAATTAAATATTCAAGTTCCACTGGCTCTCAGTGACATTTGAAGACATTTTTCACCTTTGGAAATCTGATTTTACATCTGTCTTCTTCCCTGTTTTGAAAAGAGACATGATAATTATTTTCTAATTTCCATGTCTTTTAACTTCATTTTAAGATTGGAATTAAAATAGCTGCCCTTCCTTTTCAACACTGCAAAAAGAAATGTCTTTCCTTGCCCTCCAAAGTTTTTATCATATCACCCAGGGCACCTCAATGCTACTGCATAATTGTTCTAAGTATCTTTTGGTGATTTCTTTGAAGATACAATATATAGTACCAAGCTTCCAGGTAAAATTTGAAAATAAGGACAGACTACATCACAAAGTGAATTTTTCACTAGACAGGTAGTATATAATTTTAACTTGCAGTTCAAACTGCTGAAAAGACACAATCTATTGTGATAGAGCTATTAGAGTTCACCCTGGCTCTCAGCTGGAAGTAACAAGGTAGGCAGTAAAAATGAAGGCGACCAGGTGTGATCTGTGTCTGTCATTTAAACAGTGGAGCTGTGCTTAATTAATCCTCCATGTGATGCTTTAAAAATTAATGGTCATTTTATATTCATTCATTTGCAATATAAAACCATTAAAAGAATTTTTGAGCTAACACATCCATGCTTTTGCTGCAAACTTATCAAGACATGCTTAATTTGAGTAGTATGAAAAAGAAGTACAGGTTTATTAAAAAACATTCAATAGGCAACAAGGTAAAACAAATGCATACTCTGTAAAACAATATTTTCACATTACTGATCTAATGACAGAGAGCACCACGTTTCTCATTGCCCGACACTTTGTTCTCGTGCAGCCCCACTGACATCTGCTTGTGGAATATGATGCTGATTGGTGTGAACAGAGTACAGAATCAGACATTTCCTAATTAAGGTACATAAGAAGGAGACACAGAGAACCTTTCTCTCCTGACATACCAATTTTCAATGTCTCAGGTTCTGTGCTGCTGGGCACAAATCTACTAGCAGCTCAGCAATGATGTGGCTGTCCAGCCCCAAGGACTGTACTTCTCTCCCTAACAGATCTTCATTCTGGGAATTCAATTTGCCAGTCAGGTATTATAGAGAAAACACTCTAAGCCCTCACTATTTGTCAGATAAACAACTTAACTCTCTGTTAGTACTTGCCTGTACATTTCAAACTTTCCCTGCTGCCCTTTCATTGTTTTTTTTTTTTGGTTGTTGTTTTGTTGTGTCAGTTTTACATAATCTGTCATGGGAGCTTTGAGGCTTCTGCATCAATTAGGAATTCTTCTTCTCAATTGAATTAAGCACTTCCTAGCAGAGATTTCCTCACTATTTCAATTATAAAAGCCTTATTATCTTGGCAACTTTCACCACCCAAGTGTCCATAAGAAATTATACAACCATTTAAGCAAGATTTCCTGCTTATCTCAGATGTAAACACTATGATTCATTGCATTTTAGATAGACACTGCTAATTCAAACCAAGTTTTTGTTGGATCCATGTAAAATACATCCTTTATGACAACAAACAACTGCAGCATTACTTTTATTCATGGATACTAGCCAACACAATCTGGCTTTATCATCGTTACTGAGACTGTAGAGTTTTCTTTCACTTCCCCAAAATGCAGCTGAGGAGGTTAAAACAGCCTGCATCCATTGCAGTCTTTCTTCATGGAAAGGAAAGAACATTTCTATGCCTTCAAGTGTGCCTCCCCGTTTTCACCACATCTTGGCCTGCTCCCCATTGCTGCGGTCAAGAGAACTGTTAACTCCTGTCTGTCATAAAGACAGACACTCTGCAAGGGGCTGGGAACCAGGAAATTTATTACTTTGCTGCTGAACTATATGCTAGAGCGGATATGCAAAGGAAATACCCAAGTATTTAGAAATTTACTTTGACTCATCTCTAGTCAGCTAAAAGCTAACACAGAAAAAAGACAGGGGTTTGTTTCCGTCCCCATCAGCAATCTTGACAACCTCTAGGGATGCTTCTGATCTGTTTGTGTGCAAAAACAATCTCAGGGATTTCAAAGGAGTAAGTTCTGGTTTGTTTTTGTGTAAAGAAGATCAGACCCATGCATACATCCAGTAACACCGGACCCTACTACTACTATTTAAAATCTAAAAGTGCTTCAGAAAACTAAAAAACCAAATACTATTTTGCTCACAAGAAATAATAATTTAACATAATTTTCCTACACTGGTGAAAATCCCAAGGACAGAGATTCTAGCATAGGGTTTACTCTAAAATGTTGCATTGGTCATTTAAAGCAATTTTACATTGGCTTGTCACAATGATTTTTCTAATAGAGACAAACTAATCTTTCTGGATAAAAAAATAAAAGCAGGAAGAACTYATCCAGTTCTTCACACAAAAAAAATAACTATGTATCTTCAGAGTACAAAAATTACTAAAAATTATTGTCAAGTTCAAAGCTTTCATTCCTTTAATTACAATCAGAAATGTTACTGGAAACAAGATAGTGTTTTCCTGTGATTTTTTAAATCTAGTTCTTAGACCAAAATGGTCATATTACCATTAGAATTCTTAAAATKATTTAAACCAAATTAACAGTCTACTGTCATGAAAAAGTTAAGCCCCTGCTCTCTGGTTAGGAGAAACTCTAGACAAAGCCAAACTCTATATTTGGGATACATTTTACTGGACTCACAGAATAGAGACTATCACAGAAATACAATAAAATACCACAAAAATACAAGTTTTCCCAAGCTGTGTGTAAAAATTGCAAACTGCAGCTGTGCTTAGATCTCACTGCTCCCTTTGGATGCAGGAGCATAGGATATGGTCTCAGGAAGGAAGCTTTTCTCCTCCAAATGGAAAAATGCATGTTGGTCAATTCTGTGGGTGGGGAATCTGCCTGCAGTTTAATCTGTGAGGTATAAAGCTGGTGTGGTCCCATTTTGCACATGTACTACCTAGTACAGACTCCAAACTTTGTGAATTTCTGCCGTTGAAGGGGAAAGAGAAACTACAAAACAACAGAGGAGGGTGTTGTTCATGGAACATCAATAGAAAAGAAAATCTTTTCTGTGTAAACTGATTGATGGGTTGAGAGCCTGGCATTGAAGCAGACACTGGTGAGGAGCTGTAACATCCATGTCCTTTATTCCTGTCTGTTCAGCACAAATTAAGATTTCTTAACTAGTGCCTGAGTATTTCTTAAGTGAAAAACTAATTTCTAATATATATTTGATCCAGAGAAATGGTAGTTTTGGTTAATTTTATAGATAGGTGCAGTAGCCTCAGGAAAACTGAATGTTCTAGTTGGCATTGTTTACCTTTTTTTTTTTTAATGCATTTAGGAAGAGAAAGCACTAAACACAAAGACCAAATATAAAATGTAAGCTCAGAGGTAAAAATCAAGTATGACTGTAATCTGTAATTCTTGGGGAAAGGCTAAGGAGGAAATATATTATTCTGAGACTTGTAAATAAATCATGTTTAATAAAACAATAAGGCCATAGTCTCAGGTCCATAAATTATCAGTAAAGCTATTCCCTCAGCCTGGATCATCTCTCTGAGAGAAAAAACAGATAAATATTCATAGCATTGGTTATGAAATTCTTGCAAAAGCAAATTAAGCAAGTTGGCAATTGACTTGCTGTTCTCAGTAATGCACTTGCTCCAGGGAATGGCTGGGCTAATCCAATACTCAATTGATTAATATATTAGCAGCTGCCAAATGTGTTTTCTCAAGGCACCGGGACTTTCTCTATGTGTACCAAGTCTGGTAGGGACACGTGTGCAAACCTGGTATCTCWACTTCAGTAAAGAGAGGAAATGTCTGGGGGGAAAACCCAGCTTTGTTCTCATCTGCTTCTGAAGATTTTATATGCGTACTTGTGATTTTGAGAATTCACTCATGGAAATTTGACACCTGCAGTACATGGTTACATGTACATGTCTGGATATGCATTTGGCTGTGCTTAGACAATAAAGCTATTAATTTATTCACTTATTGTGTCTAGTGATTACTACATGGACACACATTCTAAATGAAAAACTGTCTTTAAGGGTGAACTGCAGTGAGGTTACWCAGTATCTGTGAAGTACTGTTATATCCAATCATGCTTTGCATAATAGCAATTTACTTCATGTTTTCATTAAAAATTAGGCCATCTTATAATTACAAACTTGAAAAGTAATAAATAAAATTAACCAATTGATTAATTAATTAAATATGTCATTTTTATAAGAACATCTACCCGGGTTAGCATTCTATGCAGCTGAAAAAATCTTAAAACCAAGCTAGGCTCCACAATAATAGTTTTCATTAGTGTTTCCCCTCTCTAATGTCCCTTTTAAGTACATTAAAGAATAAGGATAAAGAATTTATTTTCAAATTTAATTTTTAGTTTAAACAAATCAAAAGTGTAGATGGAAACCTTTCCTCTTACCTAGTTATGGTCCTTTTTGCTCCTTTCCTATGTGCTATATTTATGGAACTTTTTACATAGTTAACCATTTAAAAAAATTCCAAACCAGACAGATTTTTCCTGGCTATGGTCTTTGTTAAAAAGACACCACGCAGTGGAAGGAAAGTGGATAAAATTGCATTCCTACACTATTACCACCTTCCCTATGACACCAGCCTAAAAATCCCTTTGTATATTTTGACATTATTTTTCCTTTTTTTTGGGATTTTCCACCCACTTCCCTAGTAGAAAGTTTATGCATCTAAACATCTGTGTTTTTCTTTTTTTTTTTTCCCAACACTACATTGAAAATAAATTATTTACTGAGCTAAATAGCTAAATGTTGTTTCCAAATGATTATACAACAATACCTGAACGATAGGTCTGATTTCATTCTTTGTCTAAATGCAATATTTTCAATCATTCAGAAATAATTGTCATTAGCCATTTGGAAAAAACAATGTCAATATACACACTTTTGCTTTCCCACTCTGTATTCTAAAAACATCTATCTATAGAGCTCTGCAGTTTGCACTCCTTAAATCTGAAAGCAAAACCCCCCCAAATCCACAACACACCACATTGAGACCAAGATAAACTGCATGACCTACATCAGACAAAAGTGAATGCTGGAATTATGAATACTTTGGCAATTGTTGACATAAGTTCACCTCTGATGGCAGGAAAACAAAAGAAAGGTAGAAACTTAAACAACAGTCTTTCTTTTTTATCTAACTTCCTTTGTTAATATTTGATYTTAGACTCCATCTACTAAGCAATTTTCACCTGTGTTTCCTTTTCCTTATCTTGAGTTGTGAACTCCTGAATGTATTTTTAAACTAAGAAGTCATCTCTCTACAGAAGGAGAGAGGACAAGTCACCCTCTGGAAGAAACATCTGGCTTGGGTCCATGTAAGAAAATGCCTCCTATTAGGCACTTAAACACTGAATGTACAAGCCCAGACACAGCTTCACAATCCTCACCTGCCCTCTATAGTTTGTAAGGAGGTTTCACACTGCAGTAGATTGAGCCTTACATGATGAGAAYTTACAAGAAAATTTGAAGGACTTCAAAGAGACTGGTGCAAATTGAAGCAGAAATAYACCACCTGCTACAGCTCAGTTTCTAAACAAATGCCTATGACATTTTATGACAATACAAATAACATTTTCAGGCAAGAAAAATTAGTGACAAAATTTGGCAGATTAATTTTTGATGGTGCATGGGCCACTGGAATGTATATTATTTCCACTGACTAATGAAGAGCAATTCTAAGAATCTAAGAACAAAAATAATATCATTTATAATTAATTACAGTCATGAGTTTTGTTCACAGGAGGTATGTTGCAAACTCATGTGAACATTATTTGCCTCACTACAACTCCTTCCTGCAGTAGTTTACGCATAGAAGGACCTATATGAGTCAGGTGATTTTCCTTAATGAATTTGAAAAGTTCAGCTTGCTCCCATTCATTTCCRCTGCTAGTGAAACGTTTAGGCTTTCTGTGCTCTTTTGGTCCGTGTTAAGTATTATTTACCACTGGCATATCTGATTGCATCTGTGTGCTTTCTGTAGGTCATTTCTGAGTTTTCATGTGGTTACGACATTTTTCAGCATATGAGTCACTGCAAGAAGTACAGTGTGTGCACTGGAGTCAAACCAGGGAAGGACAGCTGCAGCAGATACAAGAGGAAGATACCAATTCTCATGACACTAAATGAACTAATATGGGGACTGTTCAGTTAATTWCATCAAGATAAACAGAAAAGAGCCAACATATGCAAAGATTAAGGCATTAGGCATGCTCATCAGTCACCATTCCATCTCTGAAAATAGGGTTACCGTGGCTCTGTCTGGAATTTCCAATGTCTCTGGAGGCTGGGGCCTGTCAGGAAGGCTCTACGTATGCAAAGAGGTTCAGTGCTTGAGTTGCACAGTYAACATTGCCTGGAAATATCCAGCTTACTCCAATTTTAGGTTAGCTGAATCACCATATATCAATATATGAATGACAAGAGCAGATACTAGGCAGCTATTGAAAAAATATTCTGACACAACCAGGGTGCATTTCAGTAATTAAGTGAAAACTTCAAAATCATGTGAGGGAAAGGTCTTGGGAAATTCAGACATATAATAACTTGGGAAAAAGAGTAATCCTGTGTGAAGGATGCAGCATTACAGAGAAGAGTGTACAGAGTACTTTCCCCTTTTCAAACATATGTGATTATTCTGCTGCAACACAAATCATTAGGATGTAACTATCTGGGTCAGTTGGAGGTGACAGCACACACAGAGTCCTGCTTGTCTATGCTGCTTGYCTGGTAGTGCTTTTTGCTGTCTCCAAGGCACAACCTGAAGGTTTTCTAATTAAATATCACCCTAAGGACTGCTTCCAAGACTGCGTGCAAACTGTGAAACTGGCTCCCTCTACCACACTATCCACACTCCTTCAACTCTCTCYAGGAAGAATTTGAACACCCAAGGCYCCCATGCTTTCTTATCCCACAGCCCAGTTGCTAATCATGTGAGGTAATTTCATTTTCTGCGTCATACCTGAAGTTCTCATGTTCTGTCAGGCAGTTTGAACTGTAAAAGCACATACTAAACAATACCTTGGGCTGCAAAACACACGGTCCAGAAGAGATCCAGAGGTTGTTTTACTTGGACATGAGTAGCAGCTGCWGAAGGTATTATCCCTAAAAAGTGTGAATACATGGCAGTAGCACTGTCTGGCCTTAGGCTCAGGGACTGCGTACTGGCACCCTTTATCCAGCAGGATCCTTTGGGCAGAGATGTGCACTCTCATACATTTAGAGGTCACCTGCATCAGCATATTCTGTGCTAAATATTGACCTGCTTATATCCATAAGTTCTTTCTGATACAAACACATGCTCCCCTTTCCATTCTGGAAATTGCCTGAGCTATCCTGCAAATACTCTGCCAAAAATAACATTCCAAGCATCATTTTCATGTCAAGAATAACATCACTGTGGTGTTCATACCCTGAACCTGTGGATCTTTCCCTGTAGCCTGTGAGGGTRTTTATAAGCCAGTGCAGGTGTTATGATGGGGAGAAGCCAGGAAATCCTGTGCTCTCTGTCTTCTAGAAAGCCAGTTGGATATTTCTGTTCTATGTGCAGGCAGATGTGGRTGTGCAAATTGAATGAGTTAAAACATTTCATTGACCATTTACCTCTGCCAGCAATGGGATGTGTGGGATGCACTTGTCATGTTGTCAAATTACAGCTTTAACTCAGTCAATCAACACCTACAATATTTGGAGACATTACCACTGAAATTGAAAAACCATATGGAATATGCTAATTTTCACTTGCTTGTTTTTAAATTTTCCATTGAATGGCTAATAACTAATGTAATCTGTTCAGCAGAGAGCCACACAGATTTTACCATGTGACTAGGTCAAASCTTTTCAGAATCTAGGATATTTTTCAAACCATAACAGAAATCAAGTATAATCTACCATTGAAAATTGAATGTGCAGATTCTGGCCACTGAAAAATCAATTTACACCACATTAACCAAATGTAATAGACAAAATCTGAGAATATAAAAAAGTCAATATCCTGTTTCAATGTTTGCAAGCATACCAGCATATTTTAGAGGCATTTGAACATCAATGCTATTAAAAAATTAAGCAGTTTTAAAATTTGTGATAGGGGCATAGGGCAAAMAATAGCCCATAGGAAATTATATAGGATGCATTTTTTTGGTATTTTGCAAAAAMAAATTTAAAATTTAGTAAATCAACTAAACTCTCTGTATAACACTTGTAAAAATTTCACAAGAATTATACTTGTATTACAGAAATATAGAATCTCTCTTCATCAACATACCATAGTCATCATAATAATAATCTGAATTTTCAATCTGTATCTACTATAAATACTGCTGTTATGGTGATTTACTTAGGWCATTTCACTTTAAGCCATCTAGATGACAGTAATTTCCTATACCTAGTTGTTTTCAGTATTACTTCTAAAATTGAAGTTTTTATATATTCTTTCCCTAATTTTTCACAGAACGACTGCTACAAATTTATGCTATTGTATCTCATAAAAAATAAAATCTATCCTGATCTTGGTAAAGTTCTGCAAAGAGTAATTTCTCAGGCAGATTTCATCACAGAGCAGCCATCGTACACTGTTCTCATTTTATAGTGGATTAAGTACAGGTAGTGTTAGCCCAGATGATAATAGTTAATTACTCAGGTTATGGATGATGTGAGAGATTTAGAAAGTGTCCTGGATATAATTCACCCACAGTGTTTTATAAATAAATGCACRTGAGTTTTCATTATAGAAAGAGATCTGACAATATGCATTTGCCATGTGAATTTTAGTTCTCATACAACTTGCTTTTGAGCATGCCACTGCACACTAAAAAGCCTTTGGAAGGAGAACTAATGTACAGTTTTGCCCTTTCTACAATACTTTTCCCTATTTTGTCCTATTAAATGACCAGTTTGTCAGCCATATTGAGAACCAGAAATGTTCCAGCTCAAAATCACTAGACTTTTTGAGTCACCTTTATGAAATAAACCTCATTTGTCTGAGACTAAACATAGCAATAAATTTAAATAATTTCTGATTGAGAGTGAAAGCAACATACCAGCTCTTTATTTTTGCTCTTGGGGGTCACAGACCCATAAAAATGATGCTTCCCTTCTCTCTATATTCATATTCTTGACAGCTGGAGAATAAGAGGTCTGTCTTTAAAAGTTCACATAAAGTGTGAGCTAGAGAAAAATTACTGACAAATTTACTCTTCACCACGTTTTCCAATGGGAACTTTGCTTCCCACAAAAGGAGGACAGGACTTGGCTGGAGGGATAATTCTCTCACTTTTAACAGAATTGAGACATTAAAAAACTCAGGTCCACTTCCTCCACATACGATGAAGGAAATATGAATTACATGAATGGCTAAATTTAAGAAGAGAATCCGTTTTATTTTCTATAATCCCCATTTACTAAATAAACGCCAATGGGGAATGACTAAATAATGTTATAGCTTTACTATTTTACTGAGAACAGCTGTGTTTTCCTAATTCCAAGCATGAATCAACAGTTATTTATTTCATATCCCCTAGCTATTTGAATTCTTCAGAATTAATCTCTATTTTCTAAGGTATGTTTACTGTAACAGCATTGTGGCATGCCCTCATTTACTCTCTGGATACAGGATGCACTGCTGTGGGGACTGCTCTGTCCAAATCTTGCCTCTGCCTGCAGTGGTTCATACCAGCATTCCAGATTTAGAGGATATAGCCTTTTTGGAAAGTGAATTGTCTGTTAATTAACTTCCCTGTCCCTACTTGAATTAGGTCTCATCCTAACAATAACAAAACCACTAATTGTTAAAAGAATATCCTCTTAAGCAATCTCATCAGTTTTCATGAAGGGCAAGTCACTATTTTTCTACCACCATTACTAAGTCTCATCTATTTTTAAGAAGAAAACACACAAGTTTTTTTTAGTTGGTTAGGGGTTTGGACTTTGTTGGTTTTTTTTCTTTGTTTGGGGATTTTTTTTTTGTTTGTTTGCAGCTTTTGCTCACTTAGAATTGTACTACTGCTAAAGTATTCTGTTCCAATTAGAAGGTGGTTTTTTAGTACTTTTGCACTAAATACAGTGTGTTCCAGACACCATTTTCTGTGTCTTGAAATAACTGCCAACAGATTGCAAAACTGCAGTGAAATAAATTAAGAAACTGAAGAATACTTTAAAAGACATATATTTTTGCAGGAGGACAGTGCCATCAGCTAATCTTTATACTTTATATAAAAAGATACTAAATTATACCCTAAACCAGTTCAAAAGTCAGAAATATTTTTATTAACATGTAACTACATGATATGGATATAAAGTTATCTTTTTAGAACAAAAAAAAATAAAGGTATTTTTCATCATGCCCATGGTTTCTGAATAATACAGATGGACATAAGTGGCTGTGGACGCAGCCCTGATGCCAGATGAGTCACACAGAGAGCAGCTGGGAGGGAGGTGGAGCAGAAGCTTCACGCACTTGGCATCCTCCCAGCTGAGGAGAGCTCCAGCTGGGCCCTGTCTGCTTGCACGAGTGGCACAGGCCACGACACCCCCGTGGTGCCACACAGGCACGCTCCTCCTGTGGCTGCTAGAGCCCACCAGAAGCATTTACAGAAGACAGCACCTACCAGTGGACCATAAAATAKCTGGTGCTGTCCAGGCACAGCATCATTTGTCACCAAAATGGGTTACTAAAGCACAAAAAACTCATACATAAAACACCTCCCCCACCCCCCAAGAAAAACTATTAACAAAACCAAAACCCAGAAGGGAATCATAGCAAATAAATATTCTCAGAACTGTATTTTTCCTCTAGAGCTGAAGAGAAAATTGTTATAATCACCTTCCTCTGATCTGAAATAATTCTTTCCCTTAAGAAACAACATGCTTTCCTCAAAAGCAGATATAAAAGCCTCTCAAAATAATTTGATTTGTGATCCAGGRAAGTTAGGTAAACAGCAAACTGCTCTGAGTTCACAACTCCTCTCCTATATGAAAATTTGTCTTAGATTGCCCCATCATTTATCAAAATACTGACAAATCGCTGTAAGCATATGCACATGAACCACAGAGCTGGAGTTCTTCTCTAACATCGCTTGTTGTGTACTCKGGGCTTCTCACTTTTACGTGAGACTATAACTGAGCTACTGTATTGTTAATCCAGTGTCATTGCACCCCTAGGGCTTTGCAAAACAAAGTATAAATATTTTAAAACAATAAATTTGATCATACAGAGCTCAGGGAAGAAGGATCTGGTTATCAGTGGCAGAGATTACAGCTAACGTTCAAATGTTGATTTGGTATCAGTGTTATTACTTGAATCTGATAGAACCAGGAAAGTGCTAAATGACAGAAATGTTGAAGGTGTTTATCTCTCAGATAAGGCTTCAGCGTCTGCTTCACAGTCTTAGGAAGGTTTTGAAAAGTGGAGTGTGGCACATTYTGGATCCTTTCCTTGTGTTTTTTTCATTTTGGATTACTGCACAAGTATGGCCTGCTCTTGATTTGATTTAGACTAAAGTCTGAGGTGAAACCTCACTGCAAACTCAAATAAGACTGGGTTAACATATTGAAAAGTGGGCAGGTGAGAGGAAAAAAAGAGGAGACAAAGAGAAGATAAAACCASAGATGTAAGTGAAGAGATAGGTGAAGAAAGAATCAAGGCCAGCCTGGAGATTGTCCTGGGCAACCTGGTCTAGTGGAACATGTCTCTGACCACGGCAGTGGGTTTGGAAAAAAAAAGGAGAAAAGTAAAAAAGGAAAAACAAGAAATTATAACTAGGCATTTTGTTTTTCATCAGACATAATACATAGCAACAWTTTTTATACAGTGAAATTCAAACGAGATACAGTCTGTCTTAGTTTTACAATATAAAATCCTCTGACCACAGTATTTTGAAAAATGTCTTGCAAATATGATCAAGATTTYTCTAAATTTAGTATCATCTAGTCTTAGAATAAATTTTCTGGCTCTGATTCCATTGTACCAAAGGGTGGATATTCTTTTAGTAAGTAATTGAAATTGAAGTGCTTAAAGTTTATTTTAAGCTTTCTGATTTTTTTCTGACTACCTGCTAAAAGCTGAGTGTTGACATGCAAATGTTGAACAGTCCCACAAACATAGCAATGTAAGCAGTTTCTGAAAATAGGTTGGTTTGTTTGTTTTCCCCCCCATACCCTTTGCTAATTTTCAGTGACACTCAGCCATGAAAAAAGCAGAAACCCAGATCTGTAGGTGATTCTCCAACTTGAATGGAGCATTGTCAACAGAGAATATTTTAGTCCACAGAGAAATTAGAAAACAGGAAAAATGCAGTCTGGCATACCACAGAGGGGGCATTCAGTATCTTGTATTGAATGGCATGATTATAGAAACCTGTCTCTGTTTTTACTTGCAACTCAGAAGACCTTTCTCAGGTCTTCCTCAGGGCAGGTGGCATCATCCTGTTAACCAACTGACCTGCACAGAACACCCACAACTCCAAACAGATTTGTTGAAACTGAGCTGCCATTGTTTCATCAGTCTTAAACTAACCTAAAGACTTTCTCTCAGATGTGATTTTAAATTACTCCATCTTCATTTCTCTAGTGGTTATGTGTGGGGTAATTTTACAGAGACACACACCTTCAAAGTATTTTAGGCAACAGAGAGCCCAGTGCCTTCGAGACATCTGCCACTTCAGGGCTAGTGTGCTAGAGCTTCTCTCCTCTCAAAGTTCCTCTTGAATGTACTTTCCAGTGGACAAGATTGCAGTATTTACATTGGCAACCAAAATGCCTTGCCACTCAAGGCAGCAAAAGGAAAAAGGGATAAAAATCAGTAAAGTCCCATTTGGATTGGATAGGACTGTGATTTTACTACAGATTCTGGTTCTGGCTTTGCTACTTCATATCTCTAAAATTTAATTGAGTATATAGTACAAATGATTCATAGCTGGATAAATGGCAGTATAGTAAATAAAAGTTTTCTGTCTCCACCTTCAAAATGTGTATTTCCATAACAGGACTCTACAATGAAAACAAAGAAGAGGGCTTTGATATTCATGAGAAAAAAGCAGTCTCGGATCTTAGAAATGCCTCTGTTTACTGAGATTTTAAATCATATTAGGTATTACTGTCTGTGCAACATTTCCACAAAGTAGAATTCTCATACAAAGCTTGCTTCAACGATTTTCATTTCAATGTAATAATCTAATCTATAAACTGCCGTTATAAATTAGTGATGCTTTACACAAATGGAGGTAATTTAGAGAAGCCCACAGATCACTAACAGGAAAATATCTGTGATGAGCCTTGTATTTCCTGCTTTGAAAGAACAACTATCATATTTTAAAGATGGGTGCTATTTGTATTTAAGTGCGACACAGTATTGATAGATGTATAAATTATATTTTAAAAGGAAGGCTTTGATGCGTGTAAAGTGYTTCGTACAAACTTTTACACAGATAATAATGAGTTCTTGAGAATATTAATGCATGTTCTTTTTCTTTTATTTAGGCATAGCTCATAACAGACTGAGGAAAAAGATMTGTCATGACTGAATAACACATGTATTCTGTCTTCACATAAGCAAAACCCAAAGATTAATAGAAAGAGCAGAACCAGGGAATTTGTTGATAAAACCAGGCTATGTACGGCTGTCTGGCACTAAAACATGATCCAGTTTTCATCCATGACTCCAATCCCTACCTTGAAACAGACATGAACCAAAATATCCAGCCAGCCAAACAAAAAATACAGTAGTTTTAAAAACCAGGTCCAAATTCATGAGACCTATTTCTGTTTGAGGCACAATAATTTTAATATGCTAATGAAATTAATTTACTGATGCAATGTAATTGACTTGATATATTTCCTTTGCTACTGATAACTTGTCTGTGTGCCTATTAATTCCACGGCGCAGCCAGCAGGAAATTCAAGGTAAACACATTACCACAGCAAATTGCCAAGACAAACCAAGAAAATAATTAGTATCATGCAAAACACAGACAATCCTAGACCCTGCACATTTTAAGAACAGCCTCCAGGTTTGTACAAATTATTTAAGGATTAAAGCATATACTTGTTCCAATAGAGATAAAAAACACAACAAGGAATGAGGTTACGAGTCCCTGCAGAGTACTAGCACCTGCTCCCAGCTGCTGGAGTGCAATAAACAGGAAAATTATGTTTAACTCACTATGAAGAGACTCAAGTGTGGCTAAGCTTCTAAATATTATTCTAATGATTTAATAAGATTCACTTCATCAGGTTACCTTGTAGAGAAGTCAGGAACAATACATTCAGTTATTCTCCCTGCCTTCTGTGGAGGCCTTTAAAAACACTGAAAACACAGGAATTTAAATAAACTGGCTTAGATGAGCTGCACTGATTGTTTGAAGGGATAGATGGCTGTCTGTGGCTGTGCTGGTCCTCCCTGAGCACAACAGCTCATCCTTGAGCTTACAGATGTTTGCAAAGTCCTTGGTGCAGTGTTACCTACATGGCCTCACAGACACCTACAACAGCAGCTCTCCTGCTTTGAGAGCACAAATTCCACCTGTAGGCATTTTTGCTCCATTGGCTGTGAATGCTAACCAGGATTTCACCAGATATGTTGACAAGCCAAAAGGTCATTTACCAAGAAAATTTGTCCTGCTATATCCATTTGGCAGTCTTAAACACTTTTCCTTCCCATTTGTTACCAGATCATTACTTTTGGCACAATTTCCRTATACTTTTTCCATAATTTCCAAAATATTGGCGTAAAAAATCAGACGCTTTAAAGGAACAAATATGTGAATATTTTGGCTCTTAATCTTTATAAAGATATAAGTTTCCACTGTGATTCTGTACCAATAGCCAGACTTCCTGGAATACAGATGAGTGACTGCAGGAATTTTCTTCAGTAGYGATCCAGCTCTTTTTATGAGACTATGGATATTGCAACATAATTACTGTGTTAATAATCAAGTTTGGCCTTCCACAACACATTACTTTCTTGGATTTGATAAATGTCTATTTTTGCCATCTGAGCATCTTGACATTCCTGTTATGGTTCTAACAGTTTTTAAAGAGTCTGTCTATCTAATTACTAAGTACTAAGYGGAAATCTTAATCTTGAAATTACCACATAAGCATTATGAAGGGAAAACAAAGCATTCCTTCTCACACAAAATCTTGCCTCCTTGCAAAGGGAGTAATAAAACTGAAAAAAATAGTCCTGTGYGAAACCTTCTTACACATTGTAGAATATTCCGCAAAGTTTCTTCTGTTGGATTTACAGTGCCAGTTCATGGTATAGAAAGCCAGGTGAAACTGAGGTAAACGCAAAAATAACTTGCCTAAATACCAGCCTCCTAAAACCAAAGCTATAACCCAGCTCACAGCGAAGTAACCARGCTAAGAGTAACAACATTTTATACATCCCTTGATGCTAGGAATTTTACAGAATATTAATCTCCTGGATAAAAACTTGCTGTCCACTTAAACCAGGAAAACATATCYTACAACTAATGACAATTCTGGCTCCAGTGTCCGGTTTTTACTAGAGGTACARTGGAAGAGCATGTCAAAACCTTGGGAAAGTCCAGCGACACTTTTCATACACTTTTCATACAATTTTCATACACCATGGGCCATGTGCACATGAGTTGGCATTACACAGTGATTAAGCCCAAGGAGAAGTGGTGGCCATTTGCCCTCTAGTTTGGTCAGAGCACAAATAGATGCACAAGCAATAATAGCAACTCATGAAATCTGCAGAGATACACTGGCTGCAACTACGTTCARTGATCCATCCCGATGTTCCGGCTATCCTGCTGGCACTGCAGCTTCCAATCTGGCATTATCCTTTCCCTTTGCTCTCTCATACCTTCACACATTTTCTTTTACATGTCCTCTGAAACTCATTTCTGCATCAAAACCTGCCTCTGACTGTATATTGTCTGGTTTTCCAGGAGACAGATGAGCAAGACTGAGAACATGGAATGAGAAAGATCTCAGTGCACTGGTCAYTCCCAGGGATAGGAGAAGCCACACCCATAGTTTGGGACCACAAACTTACAGACAGAGACAAGGAACAGAAGGGTTCTGCAGAGATTGCCTGGTCCTGCCCATGGCATCTGGTCTGATATCTGCCCAACCTGTTCTCACCACAAAGCTACAATCAGGGAATCTCTGCAGTTTTCCTACAGAAACATTTCCATTGCTTCGCTCTGGTCTCCAGAACTTTTTCCCAGTGTGCATTATGAATCTCCTTCGCTGCAGTCCATGCCAACCACATCAGACAGGTTCTAAAAGGTACTTGGAACAGGATCTCTTGCCTCTCCCGCATCTATCTCCACAATCTTTTGCATTTATACACTTATATTGTTCTGAGTCTTCTCTTCCCTGCAGTRGGGAATCCCTACTTTCTTCAATTTTTACTTACAGTTCAGGCTTCTTTTCATTACTCAGTCAAGATGTGCAGGATCTCCTTGGGAGTCTCCACCTCTTTCTCATATACTGCTTTAAAAGCAAGGCCTGAATGGGAATGTAGCACTTTTGTTGAGGTCCTGAAATGGCTCTCTGTTCTCACGAGTTTTGAGATAACAAAGGTTTTATAGGACTAAAAGTATGATAACATAGTCATTCCGTGTATTTTCCCCGCTGTTTTATTTTACTAGAGAGGTATTCTGGTTCATTATCTGTTACACTTGTGCCATTCATGTACTCCCAGTTTTAAGTAAGATGGTTATTTAAGTTCTGGAAATTAGACCACTAAGTTAATGCTTTCTTATCTTTTCTGCAGATATCCACAACTTTAAACAAGCAATATAATCAGGAGAGCTTCAATGTCAAACAAGTACTGTAAGATAACAAGAAAATRGCTACTGGAAGACCATTAAATACCTTGTTTTGGAGGATTGCTCATTCTGGCAGTCTCTGCAGCAGGGGGCAGATTCTGCTGAATACTCCAGGGGCTTTCTGTTATGGACAGATGACCAGAAATTCAGTGAAAAAGTTTCTGCCCATAGGAAAGTACAGTTTCATTGAAAACTGAACATTGCACGCTGATTGATACTTTTAGTTTGATCATATCACAATAATGTTGCTGCTTCAGTAGAGGAAAACATTTAAGTTTGACCACATAAGTATTTCAAGTTGACTATCTTAATTTTGAAATATTGACTGTCTTAATATTAAAAAACCCCCACATAATTTAATTCTGAAAAATGAACAGCTTTTCCTGAAACTTCATTTGTTCATCGTCATCATCGTCATCATCTCGTATCATTAACATCAAGTACTCCATGTGGCATGAATTTTAATGTTTGAAAAATTTTGTTTCACTGGAAAGCTCTACTATCTGTTTTAATTTAAATGAAACAAATTACCCACAGAACGGAAATTTTAGCTTCCACCCACTTCAAGCACTGTGATTTCATAAGTAGTTCATTAGAAATTCTTTGTATTGCTTGTTGAATGTCTGGTGTCAATTTTAGGGCATGATATACATTTTTTCTCAATTACTGTGCATTCTTAATTCAAAGCTCAACCAAATAAATTTCTGAAATCCAGCTTTTTGTCATTATGAATATTTAATCTCTTGGCCATGTTTGTCACCATTACAG
This sequence comes from Cardinalis cardinalis, assembly GCA_014549065.1. Taxonomy (NCBI): domain Eukaryota; kingdom Metazoa; phylum Chordata; class Aves; order Passeriformes; family Cardinalidae; genus Cardinalis; species Cardinalis cardinalis. Next base: position 718,563 of record JACDOX010000132.1, read on the forward strand.
AACAGAGTGAGCCAAGCTAAGCCTGGACTGCTGCACAGCCACACCTTCCCTACTTGTAAGTAGCAGCACTCAGCACTGCATCTCAAACCAAGTTAAGGTGTTTATTTAATTCCTTTTGGTTGCTGTCACATTACTTTTCAGCAACTTGAACCAACTGGACAAGCTGACTGTGTAGCTGTGTAGGACTACATCTAGTGTTGTTGTGTGTTTACCATTCTTATCATGCACATCCAGTCTTGTATGCAAGCTTGTGTGAAACAACAGAGCCAACGCCTCAGAAAACAAGTGAGTCCTGAATACCAGGAAAGCGAGTTGAGTTTTCTTCTCATTTAATTCTGCTGTAAGTTATTCTATGGAAATATAACTATAAATACACTTTCCTTTTCAGCATAGTCTTTCTTAATGAAATGCAGATAAAAAGTGAGTGGTCGGCACTCTGTCATCTGTCACAGGAGTGTCTGCCAACCCATTTCCTTTCCCATCAATGTGAGCATTTCTTCTTCATCATATATACAGTCATTGTGTATTCAGACAGCAACAGCTTCACATTTGGATTCCCAATTCACACTGTGTGGTTGTACCAGGAGTTTACCAGTCTCTTCTTCTCAGACCAGAGCTACATTCAGTCCTGCTCATCCCAATATCAGCTTATTTCCTGTTCCCCTTCAGCTTTCTTCCTGATTGCTCATAATCATTTTATTGGGCATCTAATTTGTTCAAGTTACCTGAGGGCTGTGGGTATGCTGTTCTACTCATCAGGATAGTTAAGCTGAAGGCCATGAGTCTACTCCTCCTCTTGACTGTAGGCACACRGTTGAAACAAGTCCAGAAAGCTCAGCAGCTATTAGGGCAACATTTTTATTACCATTAATACCTGACATGAATGTTGCATATCAGTGATTGTGGAAGAGAATAAATGAGGCTCCTTCTTGTAGTCCAAAAATACCAAATTTTGCCCCAAAGCTATTGGAGGCAGCACAGTACTGAATGTCCCTGCACTAGTACTGGGAACTGTAACACCCATTTCTGACTATCCAACTTTTTTATGTAATGCAGAAGAGGATCAGAGATATTGCTTCTTTCCCCTGTAACCAGAGGGGGAATGATGGAACATTCATTATAGTAATTTATGTCACTCATATACGCATTTAAACCAATAAAAAATTCTGCCAAATATTCTTCCAAAGCCAAAGTGTGCTTTTGAGGAGATTTCACCAAACACATGTATTTTTTTTTAAACAAAGCCTCAGGAGAAGAATCCAGGTATTTCTTTTGAAGTTATATAATGCCTGGGAGTTACATATCATAATTCCTGGCTCTGTTAGTGTTTGTTATTCATCCTCTATACTGAAGGCTTCTAACTTGAGCGGATTTACATTGGACCAGAGCCCGACACAACATATTAGCTCAAATGTAAAGAACTTGTTTGGGTTTTGTGGGGGAAATATCTATTGAAAACAGAGTTTTTTAAAAGTTGGTTGTGATCAGTATAAATTAGCATTTAGATTCTTTGGAACTTTTTCATTTTAAAAGAGGATCAATCAAACATTGGGAAGCTTATCCTAATTTTCTAACTTTTTACATATATCTCCAAGCTAGTTTTTAGTGCCTGTTGTTTCTCAAGACAWAGCTATCATCAGAGAAATCTCATCACTCAAAGGGATTAAAARTAAAATCTTAAAGTCAATTTGAGAGATTAAACATTTTTATTTAAGAAATATGTTCTATTTTGCCCTAAAWACTCTTTATCATTGAAAAGACACTTTAGAACATACTGAAAAAAATTCTAAGTGTTTACATTTTTCATTGTTTGATTTTTCTATAACTTACGGCATGTAAAGTAAACTGTTATCTGTTTTCTCATAGCTTTTCTCAACTTTGGCAGTCTCATTGTTCAGAATCAGCGCAACATCTGTTAAAGTGACTAAGGGCAGAATTCCAAAATATCTTACCCAAGTAAAGAAGCCCAACACAGGAGGACTACCCTATAGCCCAGGACAAGAAACAGATTTCTTCACTGCTTGGAATACAAATGGCCCATGAATGCGATTGCAATGGAAAGCAAGGGGTGCACCACTGAGTCTCATCTCTAAGGAGTTCCTGTTCCCAAAGCCTCTACCATAATTTTGGGGTATTTGTTGTTGCAATCAATTGGGAATCACTTGAATGGAGCCTGTGCTTCAGGAGAGTCTAATCTGATACTTTTGGGYGTGGAGAGAGACTTTGTAAAATATTCAGAGACAGTTTTGCTATTGTAGTTTAATACACAATAATTCACCTGCCACTTCTATCAATATTATTTGCTCATATTTACATCCTTCATCTGTTTTATCACCAAAGTCCTTACTTGCACAGACAAACTCATGGATGRCGTGTCTGAAAGGCAAAGAGAAATTGAGGTCATATACTGCTATCACCAAACTACAAATAATAAATATTTTGTCCTATTAAACTATAAATGCTATAAATAATAATTCATTTGAATTATTATTTATATCAAATTCTGTCTGCACCTAGGTAGATATTATGTGTACTGTGCTTTGTGCCCAGAGAATCTGCCTCTTTATCACCTGAACAGGCACCTTCTCAATGCACCCCATTCTGCCTCACTGGATGTACAAGAAAAGACCAAGAGAAAAGGCTGGGTTTGTTTGAACTGGACTAATCTAATTTCTGTCTTCAGGTCATTATAGAGGAGATTGAGTTGAGTTTTCTCAGATGTGCATGGTGAAAAGATGGGAAATGGACATACGTCACAACATGGGAAATTCCCAAGAAATATATTTGAAAAATATATTCCTATTCATTGAAGGTGATTGCGTGCTGGAAATTTTCTAGTGATAACTTGTATGTTTGTCACTAGTGCACTCATTTTTTAAAGATAAATGATTCTTCTAGACTTTACTAAATGTGTCTTTACTCAAGAAGTAGAAGGCAATTGTTTTTCTCATAACTCRACGATAAACCAAGAGAATCTATGATCAGCACCTCTGTTTTTGAGCAGTCATGCTACAAACCTTTGCGACTGCCCTGAGCTTCTTACAGGAAGGAGGAAGGTCTTCCTGCAGTCTGTCCCAATCACAGTAAAATAACCAAGATATGACGGAAACTTCAATAGAGGAGGAGAGGTCACTGAGAGCCAAATTGGGCCATTGTGTAACCAGGGAAAGATGCCATATCTTATACCCATTAACAGTTAGACAAGGAATTTGTCCTGCAACAGTTCTAGAGAATTTTTGAACTCTGGTCTGGGCAGACCAAGCAGGGGCAAGCACTTCCACTAAAGGAGACAGCACTGTGGGTGTGAATTCTTCAGGTTACCCCTTCCTATTCCACCAATGGAGCATAAAGTGCTCAGGCTCAGATCTTCCATATTTTCATCTGGGATTGATTTTGGCCAAGCAGTAAAGACAGCAGTGTGACAGGAWAAGTTGTACAGTGACTAAAATGGCTACATTATGGATTACATGGTCGCCTTTTAATTTCAAGTGAAAAATACATCTTTAAGAGACCTAAACTTTTACTGATATGTAGGCAAACTACAAGTGTGTGTTTGTCTCAGTCCCTATTTTTCTCACTTAATGAAAACTGAATCTGAACTTTTATTTCTAGACAGGTTATTTCTTTGAGATTGTTGCAAAAACGAGCTTCCAGATTTGCTTTCATAATAATAGTTTCAACCAAAGACAAAAAAATTGCCTTCAAGAATCAGCTTTATGCATTTGGTAACTTCTCCAGCTTTTCCTTGATGGCAGTTACTGCCAGCTACAGAACTCAGAGTTTCTGATAAGTGTGCAAAGACAAGAGAGCTTATTTAAATTGTCCCTTGGGGGAAACTACTTTAAAACAACAACAACACCAGAAGTACTTCTGACATCTAGCAGCTTCTAAATTTATAATCAGTTTAAAAGCTAAAATAATTCTACTTGGTGTTGYCTTGATAGATGATATACAGTGACATCCTACATGGCAAGATGGAACAYATACTAGGCAGTGGAATTTGAGCAGTTTAAAAGCCATGTCTAAACTGYTGTATCAAAAATTATGCATTTCCTATTCCCCTTGGGTGTACAATTAGCTGTAAGATCCAAAGACATGCCAGAAATAGCAGAACATCACAAAAACAACAGTCACAGTAAAAATTTCCATACTCCAAATCCATCTGAACGGGTAGACACCACAGACCCTGTCAACTACTCCTCCGTAACTTCCCTTGGAAGGGCTAAGAACAAAACCTGATTTTGTTGCTCTCTTTTAGAGACAAAGGAAATATACTCCAGATTCATCCCAGGSAATTTCTCCACTTATTTGAAACCATTGGTCATTTACTCCTGACAGAACGCATACACCTTAACTTTGCTTTTCCTGGATGGTGATGGGAAGTGGGAATTAAATGCTTCTGTTCTCCCAGGCCAGTAGTGGCTGTTTTCCATATTCCACATCATAATGTCATGGCTGATTTCACAGTTCAAATACTGAGTTTATAAAAAGAGAATAGTAAATATGGAGAACTACATCTCAATTCAGAATATTTTGGAATACATKTTTTCTGATCATAATTGCAGAAAAACTCTTGAAATGTGAAATGAAGTGTATATATTTACTGTTTTTCTACTAATATCTTGGGTTCAATTCTGGGAGCTATATGAAGATGCTGGCACAATGCCTATGCTCCTCTTAAAGGTTTTCATGACATGTAGGAACATACCTAGTGAGTTTTATTGCTGCAATTTTTTACCCTGTTAAAGCACACCTTAAAGCAGAAATGCTTCACTATACAAGAGCAGACACATCACATGAACATTTTTTCTGTACTGGGGACCCATTTGTGAACAACAAAATTTTACCACACCCTGAAAATAAGTTAGRTGATCTTCTACGAAGGATTATGGGAGAATGAGTGCTATATATTCTGAAAATGAAGATCACTTGACGAAACTGTAGGGAATATTCTTTGCTCTGGGAAGACTCTAGAAGGTGATTCTCTTGGATTTTATTTTGCTTCTATCCAACATATCTGTAGAATGAACTCACATAGTTTYGGACTCTATTCAAACCACAAACAGTGACATCCCTGTTAGTAACATCTCTAATGCTCTGGACTGTAGTGGGTCCCCCTCCCCACACAGGTGATATGAATATTCCCTACCAGCTTGGGAATACCAACCCTCACACCTCAAACTGCTTCCAGTCCAATGCTCAGCCACCTCCTTAAAGTATTGTGTGCCATWCAATACAAACAGAAGAGATATAATCTATTTCATAATTTAAAGAGTCTCTCGTGCTTTTACACAGCCTATTTTATCTTACAGCACTCCTACTTCTGCTGTTCTGGAGTCCCTCTCCCAACTCACATGCATCTCAGGAACAACCCACTCAGTTCCAAAACATCCTGTTCTATTAGTAGTACAATCTGTTACTACTGCCAGGAATCAAGCAGAGGTTTTCCACTGGTTCTCTTTTACTTGCTTTAAATGGGTGCATGGTTATCTCCTGATCAGAGGTATAAACTGAGCACAGCAGAAGACCAGGCTTGAAAACCACTCTCAAGCCTTAATTTATGTATGTGCAAGGCCATTGCTTCCAAGTCAAAACTCAATTCCCTGATAAAGAGTAATTTATTAGGCTGTTCAAAAATAATTATATAAGTCAAAGGTGACTTCTAATGAATATTTTCTCAGTGTGAACATGACTAATATTGTATTATATTTTATAAAATTTTATTTTAAAATCTAAAATTTTCATCACAYTATGAGAAGATAGAGGACAAGGAGATGGTAAAAAGATGTACCAATTAAAATATTTCATCCTTATTGTTGTTGTTTGTTAGAACTGTTTGTTAAAACCATTTGTTAAAACTGAGATGAGAAACTACCAGACTATGAGATTTTGACTTTCATCCTGCTTTATCCTGCGGGAGACCATTGCCATAAAGCCAAAAATCTCTCATTGTAGTCAATGTGGTGAATTTGACAGAAGGGCAGAGATTTCAAAAGGTTGAATTCCTGTAATTCTGTAATTCCTGTAATTCTGTAATTCAGTATGGACAGCCACAAGGGAAAGTGTGCATGACTCTGTCTCACTGACCAGACTATTTGCCATGTTGTGAACTCTAGGCCAAGAAGTTTCAAAGTCCTGATGCTCAAGGTACCATGGCCAGAGAGCTGTCTGGGTAGGGTGCATTCCACCACTGCTGTTTAGATCCATCAGTTTTGCACATGTGACTCTTTAGAATCCTGCAGGCTATTTTTTTTTTTAATATTCCTCTAACCAATGGAAAGAGCTGTCAAGCGAGCAAATTTTTCAGATTGCTCTGTTTTCYGGGAAGGTAAATTCATACATGTTGAGTGAGGAACACTGAAGGTGGATACCAGTGCTTTTTCTGCAGCTGTAATTACTGTAAGCATACACCCACAAACTCTTTGTCCCTTTCCGAGAAATATCTATCTGATTCCAGTATTTACACTCAATAACATTCTTAGGCTGTGGGACTCAGGACTCTCACATGATCCCATTCTTATTAGTTATGTGTCTTTGAGCAAAACCCCTGTTTCTACTCTTTCCTCTTGCCCCGTTTAATGAAAGAAAATGTCAAATTATATTTTTATGATACATGTCTTTCTGAAATATRTTGGCTTCTGTAGCTTGATTCTGAAGGTWGGAAAATTGAAGAAWCACAGAATGGTTTGTGTGGGAAAGGACCAGTAAAGGTCCTCTAGTCCAACTCTCTGGCAATTGGCTGGGACATCTTCAACCACAGCAGATTCTCAGAGCCCTGTCCAGCCTGGCCTTGAAAGTTTTCAGTGATGAGGCACCCGGAGCCTCCCTTGAGCAACCTGTACCAGTGTTTCCCCACTCTCATAATAAAAAAATATTTCTAATATCCGGTTTGGATTTACCCTATTTAGCTTAAAACCATTGTCCCTAATGCTAAAAAACCCATGAATGGATTTTGAAAATTCAAACATCCTTGAGGCCCTGAGAGTCAAACTATCAAATTATTTTATATACAACACTGGCATTCTTATTTGGCAAAGACTCAATGTTTAATAGGTTTTGATAATTTGAATGATGCAATAAAAGTCTTGTCATGGGAAAAYGCTCAACACAGCAAGAATTCAGTGGAAGTACGCAATTATTTTGAAAAATTCATTCACCAGTAATCAGTTCCTGATTTGTGCTAGGAAAAACTAATAATGAACTATCAAGCAAACTTGAAGGTCATGGCCTGTAATGCCCAAACCGTTCTACTTCATATAATCTACTGCAWTTATGACAAAAAATAATAAGACACACTCTTTGRCTCTGTAACCAACAGTTTTGATATTTTTATTTGGCATCTCTACTCTCTGTGGGCTTTACTTTGGCTGAACTTCACAAAATTGAAAAATATTTTCAATTTCTTGAAAAAAGAAAAAGCAAAACCAAAACAAATGAAAGTTTCTTGCCAGGCATATTTCCCCCCACCCAGGGAGTTTCCCACAGCTSTAATTTTGAATAATGAAATATTTTCTTGTAGAAATATTCTGTATTATTCTATTAAACCAATTAAAAAGTGACGAATGTTGCCCTGTACCACCATTCTTACCACCTCAGAGAGGATTTTGCCTTGCTATTATCTATAACCCTTCTGCAGCAAATCTGGCTGTRGCATGCTGTGACACCGTTCAAATCCTCTGGCTTCTCTCCTTCATTCTCTGCTTGGAAACTCATGAAAGTTCACAGATTTTCCAAAAGACACAGCAGATGTGAATCCCTGCTTTTCACCATGTAGGGTGCCCTGGATCTACAGCARCCTGTCCCAAACCTATAGTCCTGCGCATAAACCTTTGTTATGGTGCCAGCCTTTGGTGAAGCTGAAAATGACAGCCTAGAAGATTTATCTTGAGCCTAATGAACATGCTAATCTGCTTCTAGRCCCCAATACTAAAGAGTTTGTTTGTCTAAGCACCACAGAGGTCAAAGTGAAAACTATCAAACCCGTGGAGATCTAACACCTAAAATCTTCTCCTACTCCTAGAAAAAGCCACAAACAGCCTGTCTTTATTAGAACAGCCATATCAAATACTCACTTTCCTATCAGCCACTCTGTGACATCTCAAAAACTAAAGCAGATGAATATTTGTGTTCRGTTGGTGCAGCCTCACAGACCAGCKGCTTCAAGCAAAACAAAACAACTTCAAATGCAGTGAATGTAAGGCTGGACCATGGGAAAGTTTAACTGCCTGGAAAGTAGACAAACTAAACTTTTCAAAGCCTATCAATTTCCTGTTAAAAATAAAATAAAATACGTCTATAGGACAACCCTTCTKCCCCCTCCCCAGCTCTTGCAAGTCTGTGAAGTACAGTAAAGGCAGTAAGTAGTTCCTCACTGCTGTTCCTGGCAATGCCCAGAGTTCCCAGATCCCTTATCCCCAGATACTGGCACCTCTGGAAGGCTCTCTGATTGCTCTGTATGAGTCTGCCTAATAGTAGCTGGATTTTTACAATATTCAGGTGGCCCTTTGTCCCTCTGCTAAAGCCTAGTGGTAGACATGAGATTTGAATACTCAGGCAACCAGATTTTACCTGCTTGTGCTTAGGCGTATTCTGCACACAATTCCCAAATATCAGTGCTCCTTAAACACCAAATAGCAAACTGGAGTAGATAGGATACTTTTAAACTGCAGATCCTGAAGGCAGGTCCTGCATCCCCCTCTCTCCCCAGTGATAATACACACAGAGCACCAGATCTGCTGAGAAAGAACTGTGAGAACTGATCATAGCTCCTGTCTGTCTCCTCATTAAGGGCTGAAGACTCCAATTTCCATGTTAGAGAATCAAATGTTCTCCCTTTAGTTGAAAACCATCAGAAGGTATAACTCTAAACTACATAATCTAAAGGGAATTTGGAGAGGTGTTTGGGTATACCTCCACTCTAAGGAGACTGATACATCCTGGCATCCATGATGTCAGTTGTTTGTCAGCTCAGCAATGAAGAATGGATGATGCCTATGTAGACTCTTTACCTTTGCATGTTGGGGCTTTAAACACATTCATTAATTYATTTCATTATCTAAGGATGGAAGAGTGTGATATGCTTTAATGTCCTGAAAATAATACTAACTTATGGAGGGACCTTCTAAAGCTGTATACATATATTTATATGTAATAAATATATGTTTATAATACTCAAATACAATGCCACCCTTCTACCATAAACAGAAAAAAAAATGAAGGCTTTGAAAACTAACTGGGAGAAATTAGAGTTACTTGAGATAAGTTAGCAGAGAATATMATAATGGAGTTTATTTAGTTAAAGGTAATCTTGTATCTTAATTCTAGAAACAAATGGTATAAAATCTGAAAAATGAATCTCTGTTCAAGGCAGAGAGTTACTGGACACAAAACAAAGGCTTTAAAAAACATGRAGACTTACTCAGCCAACATTTTTTTCAGCCCCTCAGGACAGTGGCTAGCTGGTGAATTTTTAAAAGCTTAGATAAGGTCTTTATATAGGATAGGGGCACTCTGGCTACTTGAAGCTCCAGCTGTATCAGAAGATAGCACCTTATACACAGAAACTTTGTGTTACCTTGGCAATAGTTCCAATATTGTTATGGGTAACCCTCACAAGCACAACTTTGTTCAGTGCTTTGGGTCCTTTTCACCACTCCAAAAAGAAATTCCAAGCCACCTCCATTCTTGCAAAAAGTGAATCTGGTCACGAAGACAGTAGAGATTGTTTTCATYTTTATTTTGATAATAGATCCCATTTTCAACTCAGATACCTTACACAAGGCACTAGTAAAGACATGCACCTYTGTCTTAGATAATGCAGCTAGAGAGGGTAAAAACTTGGTATATGACCTAAGTATAAGCCTGATTTCTTGGTCAGAACAACAGGGTGCTATGTTTAGCAGAAATGTTTATTCATCTTTGTTAGCAACAGATCTGGCAGTTTGACTTACTACCATAAAACCAGTTTACTGGTCCTGAACATAGTGCAGTTTCAGAAGGATATGACCAATTAGGAAATGTTCAAATAGCCCAATACAACATAAAATATATCTTTCAGGTGATGGAGTTCTGCTATCCTGAGGATGGCTTGAAATACCTTCCTGTGGGGAGTGATGACTGGTTCCATGGTTTTGCTTTGCTTGAATATATGCCTTTAGATTYACCTATTAAACTCTCTTTATCTCAGTCCATGAACGATTTTTTCACTTTACCTTTCTGGCTCTCTCCTCTGCTCCTCCAAGTGGGAGACAGTAAGCAACTGTATGGGGCTGATTTGCCAGCTGGAGTTCACCATGACAAGAAATTTGGCTGATATTGTGACAAGAATATGTGTGTACCTTTGTCTATGTTTTATGTCTGCTTTCTGGTATAAGTGGCAGACAGAAGGTGACACTGGATCACCATGTGAAAACCACTTCAGGGGAGGGATTGTTCCAATCCCAGAACTCTAACAGTGGCAGCAGTGCAAACATGGGTTTCTATACAAAACACACAAGGCGTTTCTAGATASTTCTGTATTACCACTGTTCCATATGGTATGGGAAAGGAAAAATTCATTAAAAAAATAGAGAGAAGGAAATAAGYCATACTTGGGTAAATCTGCTTTTGACAGGTTAGGGCTATAAGACGTTTCCCCTCCCACTAATGGTGATTTTGCCTCCCTGCATTCTGTAGGGTCTTCATCTGTCCCACTAGCACTCTGGTGCTTCAGTTCTCCACACCCTACACATCTCATCTGTCTCAAGTCTCTCTCTATTCCTCACTAGCTTGCCATATGGAGAAATCTGCCTCCTTCTGYGCCCAGCTCGGTCAGGTTGCTGTCTGTAGGCCTGTGCAGTCATCTAGTTGTCAAACTCATTTGAGTTTGACAGCTCAAATGCCCGCCCTGTATGCACACAGCATCCCTCCAGTGCCACGAGGGTCAGCGAGGTCCATGTCAGTCATGAACCAYGGATCTCACTTACTCACATATCAGTCACCTGTTCCGGGACACCAAAGAGACTAGTTTTTAGTCTCATAAACTTCTATCAAAAAAACTGATCAGAACAGCTRATAAAAAAGGATGGAAAATTCCACATAAGGTTTTGTTGATATTTAATTTTCAACTAATCTTTCAAAATGTGGTAAAAAACTAATTGCCCAGGCACAATATGTATAAACTTTCCAGCCAACTCCAAACAGGATGTCACAGGAYTGATATTTGCCTTATATTTGCAGGAAATATTTCTGTTCTGTGTGTYTCTATCTATTTTGCCTGTGAGGCAGAACTAAAAATAGATATCAAAGACAGCTTGTTATGACAAAATTGATTGCTTCAGCCCTAGCACTAYGTGTTCACATGCAGCAGGATTAACCCTGTTTTATTCTTCCCAATAGAAATCCTTCAGTTAGCTCYCCACTTTCATTCTCAAGACAATTTTACATGCAACAAAATAACTTTCTGAAGAGACCTCATCGACAAGATCTCGATCTTTGAGATGAAGCTTTGTAATTACATGAAGGAGCTAAGAGACTGATTTAGACWAGACTATACATAACTTTCAACTAAAACCTTGATGTATAATTAAGTGTGAAAACTAAAGTCACATCCCTGGGCAGCATCATCATCTAAAAAGTGATAGTGCAGATGAGAGAATCAGCCTAATTTTAAGAAGTGGTTAATTGATATTGCTGCAGAGGAGCAATATAMATGGGTCAGCACTGAACTCTGAATTCTTGCCATGAACTTCCCTGGTTCTGTCAAAGTATCAATCAAAGAACATTTTACAATACAATGCAAATAACTTGAGATTATTTCAATGTAAACATTTTTCATTTGTCCATGATTTCCTCCCATGTTATTTCTTTTTGTCTGTCAATTCATCCTGTGGGATGAGGAAGAGAAAGGGCCTTTGCTCTTTGTGAGCACTTTCAGCACTAATGAAAATGTATCATCAACACTGCTTCCAGGACAAACACAAAACACAGCCCCATGAAGAAAATTAACCCTATTCCAGCCAAAACCAGTAAATCAACATTGGCACAGAATCAAACCGTTGTAATTTTCAACTTTCAAGAGCTTCACCTTTCAAGCCCTTTGTTTTTAAGTGGATGTTCTCCAAGTGCTTTCCCATTCAATAAAATTTTCTTCAACAACAAATGGAGCACAGCTTAAGCCAGCTTTACATCATTTTTTGCTTGTAATTGTTTAATAAATTATCATCTGGTAAACATTAAGCATCCACTTTTGCTCTTGAAATCAAACCAAATCATCTTGAAGACATTTTCTTGGCTCAAGAAAGTTTGGGCCACCAAGTGGATTCTGGGTTAGAAGTGCAGATGTAAAATGGTGTTTAATTTAACAGGGATGGTAAAATCCAATGACATTAACCAGCACAACTCATCAAGCATTTTTCTTGTATAAATTCTCTGGCAAGGGAGCAACTCTATTACTCAGAATTGAACTAATCCTGTTTATTAGGTTTGTCTTCAGACTCAAGTATATGCTTACAGTGAAACTTCAAGCCCTGCCTAACCAACCTAGYGATCATCTAGATGGAGTGACTACATCAGTGAGCAAGGGCAGGGCTACAAATGTAATTTATTCTGGATTTCTGTAGAACCTTTGACATAGGTTCTACATCACAGCATCCTTTTCTCCAAATTGGAGAGAGAGGTCTCATTGAGTGGACTGTTGGATACAAAGATGGTTGGATGGTCACAACAGGCTAATGGTTAACAGCTTGGAGCCATCTCTGACAAGTGGTGTCCCTCAGGGGTCTGCACTGGGATCAGTGTTATTTGATATCTTCATTAATGACACAGATGAAGGAATCTAGYGCGCCCTTCGCAAATTAGCAGATGACACCAAGCTGAATGATGCTGGTGACACTTTTGAAGGATGAGAYACCATCCAGAGGCACCTGGACAAGCTTGAGAAGTGCCCCTTGGAAATCTGATGAGGTTTAACAAGGCCARGTGCTGGTGCTGCAGCTGGGTAGGAACAACCCCTGATATCAGCACAGGCTGGGCATGAACAGCCCCAGAGCAGCCCTGCCCAGAAGGGCTYGGGGGTGCTGTGGGYGAGAGGCTGCACATGGCCCAGCCAYGGCACTCCCAGCCCAGAGAGCCAAACGTGTCCTGGGCTGCATCCAGAGCCCCGTGGGCAGCAGGGCAGGGAGGGGATTCTGCCCCTCTGCTCTGCTCTGCTGAGACCCACCTGGAGCACTGCATCCAGCCCTGGGCTCCCAGCATAAAAAGGACAGAGACCTGCTGGAGCCAGCCCAGAGGAGGGATGAAGCACCTCTTCTACCAGGAAAGGTTGAGAGAATTGAGATTGTTTAGACTGGAAAATAGAAAGCTTCAGAGYGACCTAATTGTGGCCATCCAGTACCCGAAGGGAGCATATTAGAGAGCTGGAGAAACACTATTTGCAAAAGCATGTAGTGACARGACAAGGGGGAARTTATTCAAACTAAAGGAGACTATGTTTAGATTAGATATGAGGAAGAAATTCCTTGGTGTGAGGGTGGTGAGGCACTTGCACAGGTTGCTCAGAGAAGTTGTGGATGCCCCATTTCTGGAATATTCAGGCCAGGTGGGATGGAATTTGGAAAAATCTGGTTTAGGGAAAGGTGTCCCTGCCAACAGCAGGGAGGTCAGAACTAGATGATCTTTAAGGTCCCTTTTGACCCAGGCCATTCTATAATTTAAATTTAATTTTAGAGAGATTTTTATGGATATATTTTCTGGAACAAATGGACAAGTATCGTGGAAACAGAGGTACRATTAATGCCAGTAGTTGATTCTCTCCCACTTTCCCTATAGTATGATTAGTGATAATAGAAGGAATATGTTCTAAAATGCTTGTGTCAGTACAAAGGTGCTTTTAAACATCCTTATATACACATATATATGCCCAGTTATATATGTWTACATATTTTTGTATGTATGTCCCAAATAGACTCCCATGGTATCTATGCATCTGGGAATTAATGATATGTTAGAAAAACAGATMATTTGTTCTTTGTCATTTTCCATTGTAAGTACCATACTATTTAAAGCAGAAGCAGCTGGAATTGTTTAAAAGATGCATAATGTTTCACAGGTACTGTGGCCTCCAGCAAGATATCAATCAATTGTGGGATAATAAAAGGACATGTGTCACAACTAGCAGTTCTTCATTTGAATGTCTTTGAAATGAGATCTGAAATTCTGCTACTGGTTTAGTGGTTGCAATTCCCAATTTGACAAGGCAGCTGAAAATAATCCCTCAAAGAGCAGTGATTAGTACCTGCTCTCCATTTATCAGTGTATTTTCAAGGTCACTCAAATATTTACAACCATGCCTTTTTTTATTTCTTCAAGTGAAAAATCAATCCCCAATGATATCCCCCACACACAGAGTGTTCTCTATGACGGAGAAGGAAGGAGATATTAAAAGGTGAACTAAGAAAGGTTTCTGTACCTGACACATTTTTTGTCTGAGAGCATGTGAAATCTATGATAAGTTTATTATTGGGGTTTTTTTTCATACTTTGCATGAATAGTCTTGTTTCAAAATGAAAAAGTGTTTGGGGAGTACARATTTCCTCAGACTTTCATATTTAAAACTTGGAAATAATTTGGGTTTTTTTCAGTAGGACTATATTTTAATGAAAAGAAACATTAAAAATCCTATCTCAAATTTCTCTTACAATAGTTTTACTTACTCTACAGCTACCATGAAAGCTGTATGTAGAAAGGTCACCACAAAGAATGTTACCCTCACCACACAGAAAATGGTCAGGAGCTCTATGGGCAGGTTCACTGAGGGACATACATGAAGAGGAAGATGTTAGAAGTCTCATTGCAGAGGAAGGAGTCAGAAAACCCTCAGAGCCCATATCAGTGYCCTATTAGCAGCAGACATCAAGGTCTTTTATTGATTTATTGACTTTTGTTGGAGTCAGGTGCCTTGTGCTTTGCAGGGTGAAGTTTCTAGCTAAACAAATAAAGAAAATCTGGCTTAATCATATGGCTTTTTACACCCAGAACCAGAAAGTTCCTTTTCTTACCACTTTACTCCCTAGTTCAAGCCCAATGTTCTTCCCTGGCACCCACCCTTGCCCTGCTTAGCCCCTGTGGTGATGCAGAGCAGTTCAGTAATGTGAGAGAAAKCTAATCCAGTGCAGAGGGTGAAGTCTTTGCTCCCAAGTTAGATAAATCAGCTTACAGAGTGGCAACCACATGCCAAAATCTGTGCAACCACAAGGATGGGGCTGCACAGCAAGAGTGAGGGGAATTGAAACAGGGGAGGCTTTTTCCTTCTGGCAGCAGTGAGACACGAGGCTGGCCCAGCTAACACCTAATCACCCCAGGGGCTTTAACTCTGCAGTGCCATTTTTCAATAAGGCCAGACCAAAGCATGTAAAAGGCATATATCACTTCCTCTAGCATGACCTAAAATCACACTCTAGGTTAAAAAATAAATACATTTTTAAATCATCYATTTTTTTACTGGCCTTCTGAGAGTGTGCTTTTCATTCTACCAGTTTTTGTTTTAACATCAGGAATGAGGTAATAGAAACACAAAACCAAAGCAAGCCTTTCACAAGCTTTGAAAAAACAGAAGTTTTGTTGACTTTGTTTTTTCTTTTTTTCAGGATCTAGTTAAATATCATGAGACCAATGATAAAACAGCTTGTAAGAACTCTCTTTCTGCCCTACATTGTTTTACATCAGATGAAGAAAGAAAAATGTTTGTGGTTTTGTTTTTGTTTTTGTTTTTTTTTGCACTGGCCTTATCCAATTACACCAGGCTAAAGGAACTTTTACCTCCTTTTATCATCATTTTTCCAAGACAAATGCTTCTGTAGAAAGAAATTTAGATGAGCAGGAATAAAGCCTTGGTTTTTTTCTCTTTCTGGCTTTTCATTTTTTGTGTCTTCTGCACAGCCATTGTCATAAAAGTCAAAACATATATCACTTCACTATTATAATGAATATACAGTAGAATTGCTCCTGCTTTATAGCAATTAAATTTTTTAAAAAAAATTAAAATTTTTTCTATATCTTTCAGGTGAAATCAAATACCAGTATGTTTTCCTTTTTAAATAATCTCTTTATATAGCATAACCTCCAGATGGTGAATGACTGTTCACAAGGGTARACTCATGTTAGACATCAGCACTACTTTTTAATTACATCTTTGAGCACAGTGTATTGAAGTGGAGGAAATGTCTTAAAGTTGAAATTTATTTATTGGATGAAGCATTTATTTTGAGACTGTAGACAATTACAGGAATGACTGCTGCTCTGCTGAAGCACAGAATTGCTCCATCAGCTCAGTGAAGGAGAAATGGTCTGAGAAGAAATACAGCAGCAGCTTTCTCCCACAGCACAATTTTTTTCTTTCATTAGTAAGATATGCAGCACAATTTAAGTGTGCTATGAGTGACTTTTACATTAGCAAACCCTTGGTACTAGCAGTTAAAAAATGATGCCACTAAACACAACACATTTTGTATTATAATTTGCTAGATATAAAATGTATTTCAGAGCCAAGGGTTTTATAGCCTCGGATCTTCTGGGTTAAATTTCATGTAGACACTTAGACAGATACCAAAATTGAAGTTCATGGCTTTTTATGGCTTTCTGCGCAAGAAATCTAGTTTTTAAATTTCATATATTTGAATTTCTGTATTTTTAATTACTTGTGCTCCTCTAGTTCACAAAATTTGAGGCTGATTCAGTGTTTAGGTTAAGGAATACAAGATAATAAGGTATATGTGTAGCTGCAGACAGTAATATCATGCTACTTTATTCGTACAGTTGTTAAAGCTTCACTTCAAAACTGGAACATAAATTATTTCCACTCCTTTTGGGAGGCTATTTTAGATGTATATGTCTAAAATCAGACTTATTTCACATTAATTCACAGGCAGCTCACAATTTGCATAATTTAGCATTTAAGATTTAGTTTCCTAATTTCTTTTCGTAAGTAGTGAAGGTGGGTCAATAGCACTAGAACAAAAGCTTTARAAAATCAGGGGCAGTCCTTACATAACAAAATATGTACTCAAAGATTCAACACACACAGCAAATACAGGGCATGAAGACAAGCTGTCAAAAATTCAGTCATGAATTTCATTTTTTCCCCCAGCTATTTGTAGCAGTTTTAAGAGTAACTTAGCAAGAACAAATAATCTTAGTTATTAGGTGAACCTCCATATATAAGCATGCAGATGATAAAATTAAATTTCTTAATGAAAAACATAGTTTTGAAAATATTTCCATATATACAGTTTTTCTATGGGTACAAGATACATTTGCTCAGAGGGGTGCTCCAAACAGAGCAGATGCCACCTGACTCTTTTGGAATGCTGGGGGAGCAGGGTGGGTCTGGAGCAGTAGGTGTCCCTCCCCCTGAGCAGCTCACACAGCACATTTGCTCCCCTGTTGCCCTGTTCCCCATCCCATGGGAAAGGTGCTCCATCCAGCCCGGGGGAAAGGCCTTTGTGCTGGTGGGACTTGGGCCAAGCTTCTTTCAGCTGTCTTCTCCTTCAGAATAGACTGGGAAGCAGGGGACTAAGAGTTTGTTTGCCACAATGTACTGGGAGCAGTATATCACTCCCTCCTTGGGCAGTGATGGAGGGGCTGTGCTGGCCTTGCCGTGCGCACGCGGAGCGCGGCTGATCCCGGCTGATCCCGGCTGATCCCGGCTGATCCCAGCTGATCCCATCGGCCCCAGGCACACTCTCCCAGGGCATTGCGCAGGCCATCGCAGCGGGGTCAGCGCCCCCCTCCTTCCCCARGGACAGAGCTGTGCATCCCTGCCTTTTCTTTTTAACAACAGGCTTCTCTCTCTGCTGCCCCGCAAAGGGGAAATCCTTTCCTTCAGCAGTTCATAGGATGTCCTGAGCTGGRAGGGACCCAAAAGGACCGTCCAGGTCCACGCAACCTGGGTGCAAAGTCGAGGTGGGCAAGATTTCATCATTTCTCATTTGGTAAGGCACCAAAAGGAGCACTTGTTCCCAATGTCCCTTATTCAGGGAGTGTCAAGGGTTGCAGGTTCTCTACCTTTTCATCACTGTGTGTTTGAGAGGAGGAGACAAGCTGGGATGATAAGCAGGGATGTGGAGCTTTATATGGTGCTATCAAAGAAAARRGCAAACAAAAGATCAGACTAATGGRAAAAAAAAGTCACAATTTTTTAATTTTTTGGGGTTTTTTCATAATTTCATGATACACTGATCCAGTTTGCCAAGCTCTGCTGGTATCCTTCCGTTTCAGTGACTGTTCACAGAGATAATAGAGATGGAACTTCTATGTTTTAAAAGGTCATAAATTAGTTAATTATAGAAGCTGCCATTTGAGCGAAGGAACTCCACTTTCCAAAGYGATTTTATAATACTTACCTATTTCAAACATCAATTTTAAGATGCCATTAAAACAAATACATTAGAAAAGCAGGCACCAAAACAACAACAAAAAAATGGCAAATTGGGGCTGAACTTTTTAATTTATATATGTTTCCTGATTAGATATGTCCACTTTCTGCTATTTACAAGCTGGTGATAATTCTGGTGGGAAAAAGCCCACAGAGCTCCAGCAAAAGTCTGGTCAGCAGGGAAATGTGTTACAGCAAAGAAAGTACTTAACCATTTCCCTGTACTATGGACAAAGCAGGGTCTCTTTCCACATGCTGGTGCTTGTTGCCTTCCTCCTGCTGACTCCAGGTCAGGAAATTTGACACAAATCCTTCCCTTACTCTCTGGAAACTGGAAAGCCCCTAAGCATCAGGCAGCATTTCTACCTGTCAGTGTAACAAATCTGATTGGCAGTGTCCCTAGAATATTTGATCACTTTATTTCCACATAATATMTCTCTAACAGCTTTGAGAATTACTTTCTCATAGCTGTCACTGTATGTCTGTGTCAAACAATGTAACAATCCTATTTAATATCCCAGAGGATCATAAGACTATTGCCTTATATTAAAACTTGTAAAGTTTTACCTGCCACTGCTTTGTGCCATGTGAATGTGATTCTAAGATTTATTTTAAAATCATAAAGGCTAACAACTTCCATCATCAAAACTAAATGCTKAGTTCCGGACATAAAATACCCCTATGGCTCTGGAAACAAATACAGCATGAAGAAAACCCACACTTAACATCCACWGACTAGTGAGTGTGGGACTCACTGCTGGAGTGACTCGCTGAATAAATRTTTCTGAGGTAACATTCACCGTTCATTCCTTCTGGCGAGCTCCAGGTCACTTCTCTGTCTCATTTTATCTGACTCCACCATGGCAAACACAGTCTATAACTCTGATGAAAATTAATGAGGACAATTTCAATTGTCAGCAAGAGCATTTGGCACACCCTGGAGAAATCAAGCTGTGCAAAACCTTCTGCAGTGAGCTTGCAGTTTAACTGAGATACAAGTGCAGTCTGTCAATATACAGAAAACACAGTAAATTTGACTATACTAGACATGATACAGGAACCATACCGTGGCATGGTTTTTTGCTATGATACATGCACAAATTAGTTAMGGAAGCTGCATGGTACATGACCCAGGATTATTAAAAATAATTTTAAAAATACAGAAAAATCTGCTTCTTCCTATGCCAGGCTTCACTGCATTTTCCAGCATCAGCCAGGGAGTTCCGTAGTATGTGGGAGTGCCTGCAACTAGCCCTGTCAACAGATCTGTAGATTTCATGACTGTAACAAGGTGAAAAGGGGACAGAATGCAGGTTTTTTCCATTCTACTCATTTTTTACATAAAACTAAAATGTGGAGTGCTTTTTGCCTGTGCAGATGAAACTAGAATAACTCTGAGATAATTTCTTTCCCTGGTATCATATATAWGAAAAAAAATCGTTTTGCATGCACTTGCTTCTAAGAAGATTTTGACCTTACTCCAGTGTGTTTGGTATGGATATCTGAGTAAACTTCTGTGTGACAGATATGAATGTGGCTAATGMGATTTTAAAACATGTTTCCAAGTAATTCAGTAATTACATTACACTGGKTTACAGTGACCTTTAAAGGCCACTCCCAAAAGATCCTTTACAATTACTCGGGAGCTATCTACCATTTAAAAAAGAGATAGCYTTATGCTGAAAAACAGCAAGGAAAAATTGCCCTTGTCCCCTTGTTTGATGAATGTCACAGCAGGATTTCAGATTCCAGCATTCCCTATTAAAGGGAGAAAGCCAGGAGTGATTTTTCAACAGATTTCCATTAATGGAGAACAAAAAGTTTGATACCARTATCTGCAGACAGACTTGGTAGGCTTTTCTTTCCTTAACATTTAGAAACAACTTTACTCTCAGGCTTAGAGTCTGAAATTTTCAAAATTACTGAGTAGGCAGGCCTAACAGCTTGCTTACTTAACTATGTTTAGCTCTTTCATAATTTATGTTCAAGAGTGGGTCCAAAGTTAAAGCCTTTCTCTCATTGGAACCCTCAGCAACTTTCAAGCATGACAGGGAWCAGGTGTGCTACACTCCCACTTGTTTCAAACATACTGACATCCAGACTAGTGGAGATTGCAACATGTCCCCTGTCACCCTGCATCACAGGATACAGGAGAAAATGTGAGAAATTACAAGACCAGAAAGATAATTTTTTAGTTTGTTTTTTTGTATGATTAAAAAAGTTCAAGGAGGATACCCCAAACACCAGACTAAGTATAAACTACTAAACAAGAGATGACCAAGAAACCAGTTAAGTGCTATATGGTCCATCCTACTGGTTATCATTGTAACAGAATTTTGTCTCATGACAATTGGCACTCACCAAGAGAAAGTTCAGGAAAGGTTTGGAGGGCATCATCCACAAGAGAACATTTCCAGTAGATGGTATGGACAAGACTGAGACAGGTGGTTGTTCCTCCAAAACAGTCCCCCAGCATGGAGGGGGGTACTGTGATGAATTGAGGGATGTCAGATTTCTCATTGATCTGCCTTGCCTTGGACTGCAATAGAGGTACGTGGCAGTCTGGGCTCCTTTTACTCTGATGCAGACTAACTTAATTGAATACTGCATAACCTTTAGAAATAATCTACTTGAAGTGACAAAGTTATTCATGGGGAATTATTTTTCTCTCCAGGCCATCTGTTTTACTGAATGCAATTAGTGGTGATGCTTCAGCACTTCCTTTCTACCACTTTTCTGCRCATCTTTCATCAGCTGAATTTGAGACTTTCAGACAAATAGACTATGCATGTGTAGAACAGTGAATATGTCCAAGCAATTGAGCTACTGATCAGGTTGTCTTTCTTCTCTTGATAGCAGATGGGCAGATTCCATGTTTTTATGGCAGCATCTCCCGTGAGCCATAGTGATATTTGGATCCTCCTACATCAGGGCTGAATTCAATATGCAAAAATATATTTTCTGTGTTTGATAATCTGTTGATGATCTGTTGACTCCAGCTGAATTCCTGTGCTGTATTYATTCTTTCCATGTGTGTTTTCTGTATGTCCTTCTCTTAGCAATTTCACAAGCATGCACTACTGAACAATTTGTATAGGTCTTCATTATCATAATTTACTACCAATGGGGTACTTTATGTGGCTAACAGAATCAAGCCTGTCATAGATGTTTCACTCAGCCTCTTCATTAAAAAGAGCAGGGATGAGCAAGCAGAAGAGTTCATATCCTCTCAGAAATGCATGACAACACACACAAAAAACGGAGACTCTCAGGCCAAGCAAATGAAWCAGGAGAGAATCCATCATTGTAGTTGTACTAAAAAATAAATGTGACAGTATTTGACTTACCAGAAAAAAGATATTAAGTTCTCAGTTAAGTCAATGAAATAGATCATGCAATTACCCATCTACCAGAGGGAAAATTTCATATTTTCTCTTACTCTAGACTATTTCTGGTCTACTGGCCATCTTGTGTGCTCTGGATCAGAGGTCCTGCATGTCTCCTCATCTCAACATGCTCTGGTTCTTTGCCCTTTTTGTAATTTGTATTATTACTTGCTGTTCCATGTGGCACCTGCAGAGCGYTACTTTTTGCTCCTCTGCCTGAGGTAAAATGGAACTTCTTGGAGGAACAAATTATGAGATTTAAAAAATTATGTGTTTTCCCTTCAGTAATAATAAATTTCTGCGCATAATTACTGACAAGGCTTCTTATTCTTAAAATGGTTTTCTTCATGACCTGTAACGCTGTCTGACATAAAATGTGAAAATCAAGGGTCATGTAATTTGATCCTTTAGAAAAGGATCAAAACTTTCTTATGGCTTAAAATAAACTAACCAATGTTAATCTAAAGCCAAAAAGAAAAGAAAAAAAAAAAGAAGAAAAAAAAGGTACTGCAAATACAGAAAGAAATTTGCAGCAAGCCATTTTTTAAAGAAATGGCCACCTATTTTGCAAGAAATGATACTATTTATAGAAAAAGTTCATTTCTGTAGTGCAAGAGCCTACTTTACTTTGAAGTAAATTAATTTTACTCTCCTGGAAAAAATTTTCATCCCATATCTCCTGTGCCATTTTTCCTTCTGCATGGTGAAAAGAAGACCTTTGGGAGATTTTCATGGCCATGCCAGGAAGTGCATCCAGCCAAATAAGGCAACAGATTTCTTGGATAACAACCTAGCCATGAGTGCCCTCATCTGGCACTCAAAGAATGAAGGAATGTCTTTGCCTTTATCTCATGCTCCAGATTTCTGYGTGCCTTGCAGAGCTGTTCATTTACTATTCACTAAGAGACAGAATGTTTCAATATGCCAAAGGTCAATTTTCCTGGGTAACCAGATCTTTGTATTAAAAAGTACTTGATAATTCAAATGCGGAAAGGAWCAACAAAAAGAATGTTCTTACAGTTCCATAGCTCCTAAAAATATCATTCCTGTAGTTTCCATGCCCGATAAAAAAGCAGATTGAACCTCTATCACTGGCAATCTAAATTAATATTGCAAGTGATGCCTAGGAATGGGTACMAGGCATGGCATTTTCGACCAGAGATGCTGCTAGAGATCTGAGAGTTGTCAAAGAAGATTAAGCACAATTTTAATGTCTGATCAGAAAATTACCTCAGCTTAGAATTCCTGCTCCCAGCAGTTGAGAACTGTGAAGGCAAAAGAGACAAATTGAAATTTCATTGCCACCTAAAGGGCAAACTAAATTTTGCTTTTTTTTTCAAGAACTGCACCAAAGACTATTCTCACTAGGATAATCATGCTTCTCTCTTAAACTAGCTTTACTGTAATGTCACACTGTTAGCTACCAAGAGCACATTCTTGCTTTAGGACTGATATAATGGGAATATCTGGTATGGCCAGACTGCTAAATAAAGCTAGGAATAGATTTAAAACAAGAGATGATAAATTTTAAAGAGCAGGTGTGCAAAAATCTATCCCTCTTCCTTTACCTATTCATGCACGCTCTGAATGCTTTAATCTGCTCAAAGGAGGTGATTTTCAGAAGTAACAGGACTTGCGTGGGTTCTCAACATAAATTCTCAAAGTGGAAAAGACAAACCACCACATTGCACCATATTTGATAATTATGTATCTGCTGAAATAAACAGAATAAGCAATCCCCTAATACTGCCGTCATACAATCTACTCTGTCAAAAATACATCTGAGCTTCTGACAAAAATCATTAACAAGGCTCTCAGTCAGCTGTTAACATCTTCCTTAGATCAGTCCCAAACAGGGTTTTATGCCTGGACATGGGGCTACAGGAACATTTACTGATGTATTTCAGAGATTCTTACCTGCGCAGGTCACACCATGCAGTAAAATCATAAACACTATTCCTGGAAGAAAATCTCCTTCAAAGTTTTACTGCWATTTTTTGTAAGGAAATGTGGTGCACTGTATCACACACAGCTTTGACCTTCCTCATTGTCACAGTTTGAATTACATTATATGTTTCTTGATTTTCCTTTTAGAGTAAATACAGAGTATGGAAAGCGCAAAAAATATTGTTTCAAAGAAGGTCTCACCAGTATGAAAAGACCCAGAGAGGACTCTGTTTATAAAAATAACCCCCCCTCCCCCCAAAAAAACCCCAAACAAACAAAACCAACCAAAGAAACAAAACCCTGCCCAAAACCTGATTTTTTTTTTGCTACATACAGAGCCATTGAGAGAGCTGACCATAAATTACCAGATACAGCAAAATTGGAAATCTGCAAGGAGTAGAAATTCAAAACTGGCTTCTAACACCCCATAGAAAGGCAGAAAGGAGAAAAGTGATATCTCCTTCCTTAGTTTGTGTKCTAGGGCTTTTTCTTTTGTGCAGGCATGATCTGGCATCACACGAGTGTAAGCATCTACTTTTAAAATGTTGAGGTTTATACTTTCAGAAAAAGGTATATCAGTCTTCATAAGGATAATCCCTATGCCACTGAAAAACGCAGATGTCACCAGGCAGGCTTAGGCAGAAAGATAGTATTAAATTACAATATGAGCAAGCTCTGAGGCTGTAAAGAGTCCACCCAGGAGCACACAGAAAACCTGTGTCAAAATGTTGTTGCAGCTGACACACGTGTCTCCATCTCTTAGCTGGCCTAATCAGCTCCTCATTGGTGTCATACTCTGTCTCCAGACTGCTTCTCATTTTCAGCTTGGGCTATTTCCAATACCTCATATATCTCTGCTGAGTTATGGAGAGGCCTTCCGTGCTGTTCCAGTGGGGAAAGCAAACTGAGAAGAGAGGGAATTATCCCATGAGCAACCAAGGGTCAAATTCTTCCTAAATTGTTTACAGTCAGCTAACATCAGGGATACATCTGTCACTCTTTCCATCCAAACTGTTTTTTATAATGTTGCTGACAAGCACGTCTAGCTGTTACATAATGAACGGTCTTTTCCATCATTAAAAAGAAAATTTAAAAAACACAGCAAAGTTCCTTTCTGGATATGTTGTTACACAAGCACGCAGCTTGTTTTTCAAAAGTGAAGTGATAAACTAGATTACCCCTTTTATGCTTTTTAAAGTCACATGTTTATGAGGATAAGACTACTTAAAAGAAGGGAAACTTTGCAATATTTAGAGAAGTGCAGAGCACGCCAGTGAGGGGCTAACTTTTTGTGCACAAGTTTGCCAAGGCACAGGCTGCAGTTACCAGAGAACACAAAACAAACTCCAAACAGAAAAGCACATCTAGTTAGCAAAATGCATTATTAATAGGAACAGCACTGGAATAGCAGGCAAAACCATGTGTAATGGAGGCTGTCGCTTGGGAAGTCACAGCAGTTCCCACCAGAGATCTCTTCTGTTTTAAGGTATTATACCAGGGCAGCAGTCAAGTGCAGTTTTGTAGAGACTTAGGATGATCTAATATTAGAATATAAGTTGGTTGCATTGCAGGGTATATTTAACCAGACAACTGGAGACAGTTTATGTTCCTGCGCTCTAAATTRAATAGCTGTGTTCTAGGTCTGTTCTGCTCTTCCAGGTCTGTTCCAAATGATATACAGCCACATTACCAGCAACCATTCCCCAGGTAACAACCCACTTGTTATGTGGAGCACGTCCCTTCAAAGATCATTGTTTAATGTGAGGAGGCAGATCTTGATCTTCTGAGGCACAGCTTCACACTTACGGACTGAAAGCATTACTTTCAAGTGTTCCTTTTGCTTGGTACACGTGCTCTGGGTAGTTGTTTCTTTGACTTGGAGAATTTACAGTTGTCTTTTGCATTCATATCTTTGAAGACCTCAGTACAGTCAATGCAAACTAGATCCTTCTGAAAACATGGTAAGCTATTGCAGATTTATTTTTGTTTCTTTCCTTGAATCTACTCATGTTCCATGAATTGATCACGGTCAGTAAGGATATTGCATTATAACTTGCTGCTCTAGCCCACCACTATTGACCTGAACCAAATTCAGTGTCTTGCTTTAGTGGCGAGATTATCAGTGGAAGCAGGAACGTGGCTGCAAACAGACTTGCTGGGGAACACCTCTGATCTGTAGTGGAATTTTTTTCTCTCCAAAACTCTGCCAGTGTTTCTATTTTTCTGACTTTCCTGGTTGACATTATTCAGAGCTGATTTTCCAGCAGTTTCACCAGACTATCCTGTCTTTGGTGTCTTTTCAGAGTTGATGCATAATTTTTCAGTTATTTCAAATGCTTTCCTTTCTCCTTTCATCTCCCTGAATTAGTAAATGTTTTGTTTTGACTAAACCCAAACTTCAAGTCCAAATTTATATGCATGTATTTTTATTAATTGCAGCCTTTCCAAAGACATGGGATATTAGCACTTCATTTTCTTCACTGTGTGTTCTGCTGTCCTTAAAATTCCACCATCTCATGACAAATCCTCTTTTACTCAATCTTCTCCTTCCTGTATTTATTGCCATCAGTGAAGTTTATAGAAGCAATCTGCCTGCTTCCACCATTTCTTTCACAACTCTTGTTTTCTGTGCCAGACTCAGTGCAGGATGACTGGTTTCTGGGCAGCATTCTTCACTGACGCCTTAATTTTTTACCGTATGCCAGGAGCTTTGCCTAAGAGCAGGAACTCCTGGAGGAATTCTGGTTAATTGGAATAAAACAAGTGTGGAGTTACAGAACTGAATGGTAAAACACTCTGCATAAAAGCAAAAGGATTGTAAACATATCCCCATTTAAGATAATGTGGATCAACCCAGCACGATGATTCCTCTTTCATTGATGGGAAGGAAAATAATTACATTTCCACAAAGAAGAACAGACTTTCTTGTCAGAATCACTACAAAAGCACAGTGGGACCTACTTGAYTTTTTCTTTCTATTATTTTGAACTATCTACCAGAGTTGAGTGCATGCTTAATATTTAGCTCATGCTCTGACTAACCTCACAATACAGATGAAAGATGATTTCCCAGCCACTCCACATTCCTAGCGTAACACTCCATATAACGGAAACTGCGGACCCTCTCTGTGGGAGAACTAAATCACCCTCTGTCTGAACAATCATGATTCACCTTTCCTTGCGTTTCCTCAGGGCACAAGCACTCTGGTCCCTAGGCTGAGGGCGGGCAGCAGGCAGAGCTCGCTCTGGTTCTGGCGCAGAAGGAACTGCCCGGGACAGCTTGTGAGTGACTGTGGCGTGGCGTCACCTCTGGGAGCCTGGGGACTCCCCATGGTGTGGCTGGGGACATTCACAACCCTTCCCATCAAGACTGTTATTCTTCTGACTTCTAGAGGAAATCTTTGGGGCTTTGTCACTGAGGCTGTTCAAGTGATTGATATATGAGCAGATATATTTKGAATTGGAAACTGGACCCATTCCAAGCCCATCTTTGCAAACCAGAGGTTAAAAAGACGTGCCAAAGGTACATTTAAACACCTTGTGAGCACGAGATGGAGATTAGGCAGAGCACGTGATGGATTTGTCCTCACTCGAGTTATATAGCAGGGCTTCAAACACATCTCTCTTAAATATTTTTCATAAAACACAATGTAATGCCTTGCCCAGAGACAATGAATATGCAGCTTAGATTGTTAACTGCAAAATCCACATTGCGGCTGAAAGGTGAGAARGTATTTCAGGCTCATCCCAGCTTTTTAATTTGCCAGGATAAATACACCACAGTGGGAAATCCATATGTTGTTTACACTGTATAGAACACATCTCTTTGGCTGAGAAGGACCACTCCAAAGATATAAGAAAGAAAAACCTATTCAAGAAAAACCTATTCAAAATGGGCAGATTGCTATGATATTTTCATTGCTTTAAACTTTTTGTGTCTATCATATCAGATATCTAGGTATCCAGCATCTATACTTTCAGAGCAGGGCAATGTGGCATTATTTAAAAAAATATAAATTTTCATTCTATGGCTATGATTTTATACTCAGAGAAATTCAAATAAGACCACTAATGAAAAACTTTCCTCTTTTTAAGCGTGCTTTGTTTAATTGAACTCACTGGCATTAAGTCCTCTTTTGTAAAGGAATATTGTTCATATAGGCACAATAGCACCACTAGAAAAGGCAATTGTAGTGACAAATCAGTGTTTTCTATTTTCTGTCAATGAGTCACCCTAAATCAAGCAAATATAAAGCACTGATGACTTTTCTTCCCCAAAATAAATTGACYCAATACAGCAAAGCATCCATATAGACAGAGTACAAAAAATTTAGGTTGAACAAATCCTTGTGAAGATAAAAACTGCCTGGCTCTGCCACTGGGGCAGGATTACCCACAGGCTGCAAAGAATCAACYGCACTCAAAACAAGATGGGGCCTGAACAAAGCCTTAACCAGACTGTGACTTTTCCATAGAAAATAAAAATCAAATAAAATACTTGTTGGCTGTGTCCCATCACAGAGGTCTCTGGACTTTTTTTGCAGATGACAGAAAGAACAATAAGTGTCCACAAATGTTGCTGCACTGTTTCACCTCCCACAGTAATTATATGGAATCTGTATTTTATAGGGTCCTTGTGCTTAGAGTTGATGAGTTTCAGATTCAATCTCTATAACAGAAAAACTGAATCAAGTATTTTCCTCTCCGTTATTGAGACTAAGAAAAGATATGTCAGTGTCAGCTTTGCCAAGGCCTTCAAACTTCCTTCTCTTAAATGTACTAGTAATTCAACTTATTTCTCTGATTTGTCCTTGTCTTGCACACACATTTTAATATTCTAATCTCTACCATTAAAAATGGCAACATTTAGCAAACGTTTCATTTTCAGTAAGCTTTTCTTAAATTTTTTTTGTCTTGGCCAAACACCTAGCTTGACTAATAATATCTTTGTATTTGATATGTTTTTCTATCAGTCTGAAGTTTTTCTGTTAGTCTGAAGTGTTTCTATCATGATCAAAAAGAAAGAAAATTCTATTACTGCAAACTAAATCATGAGGTCCTTTCCTAATTGTTACCTGACAATAAGTGTGATTAAGTAGCAATTCACAAAAGTCCTTGGGAATTTAAAAGCTGTATTTATTTAAATGATAGAGTGTAAATTATTGCATAAGCTATTTTTAATGTGCAACACTGCATTTTATCTGTGCTTGCATTTTTTCTCTGGCTGATATGCACGTAACAGTGTGGCAGAAGGTCAGGCTCATGTGATTATACTATTTACTTAYTAGTCTTGATACTTGGTGATACAGATGGTACAAAGAATGAACTTTCTTGGAATGCTGCTGCTTCCAGTCTTGCCTTGTGGCACTCAGGAGCTGCAGATGCACTGCAGTGAGTTGCAGTGAGTTACCTTCTATTGCTTTGGAAAACTGCAAAAAATAAAATGGAATTTAGTTCCTGTTGCAACTATTTTATACCATGCATTTATTTTTGTCCTTGCTTTTGTTGTCCCAATACAGTGACTAATGTGTTCCTTCAGAGGTATGTGCTTAAATAGTGCTTTCTTAATCTTTCTTTAAATAAAAGGGGGTTTCTTGCTATGCTTTTGAGACAGAATGTGTTARGAGTTTATGATCTCCAGCATGTAACAGAATTAAATGATGTCTTGTCTTTCCATTTCTACTTTTAAGCCAGGATAAACTCGGAAAAGTAATGTATATACAGTCCATGTTCAGGAAGCCTATGGTTAGAAATACAGAAAGAACTACAACTACAACTACAAATCCAGGAGCAATGCAATAAAATGCACCTCCAATTTACATCCACATACAGATCTCCCTTTGATCTTCAGAGTACTTTGGTAAGACATTTGGTAAGACAGCATTGCCTGTCTTACACTGAAATACAGATTTACTATATTGGTCTCAAGCTGCAGCCCAAGAACTGAGCTAGGACACACCATGAATGACTCATCAGGTCTGTAGAGTTGGAAGCTACCTTAACTTTTTCCTCCATAAAATATTTTGAATATTTTTCCACCTCATGAAGCTGAATTTGGCCATTGCTGTTACACTTACAGTCATGGATCACTCTTACACTTATTGACATGTGAGCTTGAGCCCTGGTCATAAGACTTTGAGGAACATTACCCACACAGCTTTCTGGGATTTGAATTTGTTRACATATTTTCTTACCTGGGGTATACCTTGGCAATAACCCCCAAATGGCATTTTAGTAAAGCCCATGTCCACAGGATGTGATTTCTTAGGGGAGTCTCCTCTAAAACAGAATCTTCAACAACCAATCCAAATATAGAAGTTAAAGCTGTTTTAGCAATATGCCCACTGGCTCATAAAAGAGTTTCTGTTCAGTGGTAAGATGTGGTAAATGTGTGGATGTGCACATTTGGCATTTCCATTCATGCTTTTGCATTTACCCCATTTCCTGGATCACAGCACAAACAGTGGGTGCAGCATCACCAGCAGACTGTAGAAGATTTGAATGGGACAGAAGCTTTAAAGAAAGTAATTTATGAGGGGGGAAGCAAGGAAGCAGTGCCTTGCACAGTTGGTTTCCCAGCAGGASACCAGGCCAGGCCAGGTATCGAGGTACCTGTTAACTCAATCTCAGTAAACCTTCTCAGACTATAGAAACCCTTCTGCAGTGTGCCAGGCCCAGAGCACCCAGAGATACACAGGTGGGAGATGTACCCACCTCTGGGAAGGCAGCAGTCAGTGGAGCAACTGCTTGGACATGCTGCTTCATACCAGCTACCAGAGAGCTCTGACATTCAAGATCCCGGCTTTGGTGTGAGTCTCAGGAGTTTGGAGGTGAGCCCAGAGGTAAGAGCTGAAAACAACACACTATCCAGGCTTGCTGAACACAGCAGACAGTGAATGAATCCTTTTCTCTGCTAACATTTGTGAAACCCTCTTCTCCTCCACAATGGTCCTCTCTTCTGAGTTAATTTAGGTTTTATAGCTGCTATACAAGTATTATGTTTAAGCCTTTATATGTTTTCCTGGAATGATATTTATAGCTGGGAGTAGCTGCATTAATCTTGTTTACTTTCCTCTCTACAATCATTCGTATGTTCTGCAACTGCTGTTCTTCCTTTAATGCTCTTTTTTCCRCCTGAAAGTGAGACCAGAGACTTTGCCCACAAGTAAGTTTACTCAGTTCAAACACAGGCAACTCACTGCAGTGCATCTGCAGCTCCTGGATGCCACAAGGCAAGACTGGAAGCAGCMGCATTCCAAGAGAGGCATCTGGTAGAAGCAGCAGCTCCCAAATCCCCAGAACAATGGCTGTTTCAAACYGCACTTTGTCAAAAGGAGAAGTAGCATTAATAGTATGATCACCTGGATTGCTTGCCACACTGCCTCTCTCAGCTCCATACAACTCCTAATCACCTTTCACCTCCAAGTTATGAAAGAAAAATATAATCCAGGAAGCCCCTGAGGCCTCCTGGCCATGCATTGCCCTCAGCATGCACTACACTGACATCTTGCAGAAGCATAAACTTCATAACACTTCCAGATACATAAACTCAGCATTTTGATGCTTTTTATTATTGTTTGATGAGGGAAAGGAATTAAGATGGTGGGGTTTGAGGGTCTGGGGGTAGAGCGGCTTTGGATGTTTTTAGGTTTTTTTAAGAATTTTAATTCATTCATTAAGACTTAATTTGTGGCAGAGGCATTCAGAAATGGTTGTTTGCAAGTCAGATACATGGATTTGGATTTCAGGTGCCCACAATGACTCATTTTTGAAACCTTGTAAAAAACAGAAACTCCCTGAAAACCCCACTGTCTTGTTTTTTCTCTTTATTTTTTCTTTTGGTTTTTAAAAATAAATTAGCAGCAGCCTAAGAAAACCACAGATTCAGCATGCTCATATTTAAAACTAAAAATCATTACCCTCAAGCAAGTTTAATTAACCTAACAGAAGAGTTTACAATGCAAAAGAAATAGGTCAGGAAGGAATACTATAAAACAAAATTACATCTTGAAAATAGTCCAGAAAAAGCAAGACAAGTCTGAACTCAGTAATTAATGATATCAGGGAGAAGATGGGATTCTGAAGGGTAGAAAGTCATGGGAAAAACAAGGGCATTTGTTATCTAAACATAGCTGCAAAACAATTCTGTTGGTTGTTTTGTGAAGAAAGTTGCTTTTCCAAATGGAGTTTGTGGAGAAAGAAGATGTTAGGCTCTAGCATGGCCTTTTTGCATGTACTACTCATTGGCCAGTAACTTTCTGAACAATACAAACTATCCATGCACTCTTCTAAGAGCCTGGCTTTCTGGCACTTGAAGYAGAAGTTCCAACATAGCTGTTTTGCAGTGCTGACCACTCATTCTGTATAACACAGAGGTATSATAAAAATAATCCAATCTATTCTCATTGACTTACTGAGGTTGGCATCTAGAGCCRTACATTGGTTATTTTCAATCACTTCTCTAGGGTCATTCTAAAACCAAGAACCCTAAAATCRAGTAGTTTTGTCCTGTCTAGTTACTCCCGGTCTTTTGATAATATTTTGAGAATTTTAGTTACATTGTAGCAAACTTACAATTTTATGTTGTCTCAGCATCCAAACGCAGATTTTATTACAGTGTCCCATCTTATATAGYAAATATTCTTACAATCATTATTCTTACAATCAAACTACTGAAGATGCTGGCTCTTCAGTGCAATAACAYTAAAATAAAAATTGATGACTTCTGGGGCAACAAAATCATCCCCAAACTCTGCAAGAGGAACTGGTWAAAGAAATACCCAAAAGAAAAAATCTGCTCAGCCTTTGAAGAGGGTCATTCAATCTCGCAAAGCACTTTCATCAATTCTGTGAACTCATGTGTCAATTACTTCATCTTGGGTTCTATGGTTATTAATGTTTTCCATTCAAGTAATGTGGTAAATCTGTTCCCTCTGCAGCTAAACTTCCCTGTTCTAGGGCAGCTGAAAGCTCCTCTGTATTTTGCAGTATGTGCATGAGCTCTGTTTTTGGCTTCCTGAAGTTTCTGTCCCTGCTGTGTGCTGTGAAACCTTTTCTGCTACTTCTCCTTCCCTGGCTTCTGCTGTGATTATTAAACCACTAACGATATAGTTGTCAAATTATGAATGGCTATCTTGATTGCTTTACTCTTTGAACCTGCCCCAGATTGTCCCACTTGCCTTCTGAGTTGTTTAAGCTTGAAATAATGGTTGTTTACAAAACAGACCCACTCACATTTGCAGGCTCTGATTCAGAGCTTTGCTGCACATCTGCCTTTGTGTCAGCCTGAGCCCAAAGTCAGAGCAGACTCTGGAAACAAACCTTGTGGCCATCACAGACCTGCCAAAGACAGGCACAGCTTTCCTGTGGTACTTCAGCAACATGAGCAGACAGCTGCAGGAATTCAAACATTTGAAGCAAAGCCCTCTTGGTTTCATAGAGGCATTTCCTTCTCCTCCTCCACAGAGATAAACAAGAAATTGCCATGAGGAAAATACAATCCCAAGGTAGGACTGTATTTAAGGGGAATGAACAGCAAGCAGAGCAGACAGCTGAAGTGCAGATAGAATGAGGGTAATCAGTAGAGACCAAATAATCCAATTTATTCTCAGAAGAATGAAGACCAAAAATGAGCCTATATGTAGCAGCTTGGGGAAGCCATGAGGCAGACAGTCTGGATTGAACCATCTGCCAGCTCTTKAAAGAGGGGACAGTTTTCTCACACTGGAATAGCTGACCTAAAGTGTCCTCCCACTAACTTAGGTAAAAGAGAAATAACACTGCTGACATTTTTGTTTCCTGTGTTCTGTATAATTGTCACAAAATGAAGTCCTTCTCAGCAGCAAAATGGGTAGTTCATGAAATCTAAGTAAAAATTTATGCTCATAACTTGAGTCAGGTTGTTCTAGCCCAAGAACTGCCAAGAAAGCAGGTCTGTCTGTCTTTCTCAGACAGGGGACATTCATGAGTGAAACCATACCATATCTTCTGAGATGCCTAGTGTCTCCAGGAAAATGCCTATTATTTCAGTTTCTTTGTGCTATTCTCACACAGGAGAAAATGCCTATAGCAACTTTACTTGCTGCATCCCTGGCAGACCTATTCGGGAGAAAACCCTGTCCTGCTGTGTGTTTGAATTTACTGTCTAGGATTGAGGAACAAGTGTAAAGTAAGAAGAAACCCTTCCTCGCGACTGCACTATTACTTGGTCCCTGTAGAGACTTTGGGGCCTACAGCCACATTCCAAATCCAAAGAAAAATAGTGGCTGTGGCTCCTTACATTTACCACCATTGCTGTTACTGCTATCAGGTGAATAGGTATCTGTTGCCTCYTCAGAGAATCACAGAATGGTTGAAATTATTCCTGTTCATGGAGATCATCTGGTCCAGCCTCATGCTCTGGAAGGCACCCATTGAAGGCTTCCTGGGACCATGTCCAGATGACTCCTGAATGTTACCTCTTTTTCTGTCACTGGGGCTCACTGGAAAAATCCTGTCTCTGTTGCCTTTGCACTTTCCCTTAATGTATTTATAAACATTGATAATATCTTCCCTGAGTGAAATGGCTGCATGCAGATAGTTTCTTCCTCTTCCAAAACCTCACCAGGTGTTGAGATCAGTTTGCCCTAATGGCAGACAATTTTTCCCCCTCATTAATTTTTCTCTCATATTCACTCACTGGAATTTTGAGGGAGTATA
Source organism: Cardinalis cardinalis (assembly GCA_014549065.1). Taxonomy (NCBI): domain Eukaryota; kingdom Metazoa; phylum Chordata; class Aves; order Passeriformes; family Cardinalidae; genus Cardinalis; species Cardinalis cardinalis. The sequence goes on from JACDOX010000132.1 coordinate 753,002, forward strand.
TATTCCAGCTTTGTTTGTTTATCCCATTGACCTCCTTTAATTACTTATTAATAAAGAGACCATTCTCTCAGCCTTGCTTTCTTCAGTGAATAAAATTACCATGACATCATCTTATAAGAACTAAGAACAGAACATAAATTTCTAAGTGAGTTTTCTCCTCAAGCTGTCATCTGAAACACCTTATGCCTGCAGCAACCTCTCCTCATGATTACAAGGGCCTACCCAGCTGAAATATGACTCTACAGGTTCTCATTGTCCAAAATTGTTCAAAATCACCTTCTCATCCAGAGCTCCTAAGGACTGCTTCCTGTCTCAGACACAGTAAAGAGTAACAGCAAGGAGAACAATGCAAAAAACTCCTGGAGCAGCAAAGAGATCAGATGACGTACTCAGATGGCAACGAGGTCAAGCCTCATCACTGGGTCAGACGTGATTTTGAAAGTGCTCAGCTTCAAGTAATTGCAACTGTGCCAGAACTAAGCCCAGGGGCACATGGATGGCCACATATCAGACAGACATTTAAAAACAGAGTGTACCAGGTGTCAGATACTTCAGCAGTGACACAACCATTGGTGTTCATACATGACACAAGCATTGGTGACACATACTGGCGTTCAACACCAGTACAGACAGCCTTCAAAGAAACAGTTTTCCTTCTAAGGTTGGTATTTGTATTCTTAAGAGGGCAGGATAAATGAGCATAATCGCTCCTATGGATTCTGCTTGTTTTAGGAATAAATCAGCTTCGTAAATTCTCACAACTAGTGAGTGCTTAAATCATCTTGTGTAAGGTTTGAGTAGTCAGATCTGTTTATTTGTTGATTTGTTTGCTTTTGCTAGGTTCTTCCCAGTGTGAACTCTTTTTCTTGGAGTGCTGAAATACTGGTGAGCAAAGAAATAAAATGTTACTCTCACTGGTGACTAAAACCTGTGGCTTCTGGCAAAATAAATTTGGGCAGAAACTTGACAGTCACTCTTACTTCCCAACAAGTTTATGTCTGATGCTGTGGGACACATAAAATAACAAATATTTATTGTTCAATATTGTTCGTTTTCATCACTCTCATGTATGGTTGTTGAGGTTTTTTACAGTTAGTAAAAATACCCTAGTAACTAAAATTGTTCCTAGGGTTTGCATAGGAAAGAATGTTCCTATTGTATCCTGTCCTTCAAATAGCTACATACAAACTTTTCTATTTGACTAAAGAAATAATGTATATAATCAATAGCTACCATTAGAAATACAGCTTTGTTATATGTTTTTAAACTATGCCCTAAAAATTAATTTAGAATGTGGTATTTATAGTAATTGAGGAAATGAGCTTTCCCACTTCTTCCTTTGGACCTTATTTGTCTTGGTTACCTCGTAAGGACCAATGTCCATAAAGACATTTACTGACTTGGGGATGGCTTCCCTTCAGCTGAAGTGCTCACCATGAGAAGTGGTGTTTTGAATGGAATAAACACTTGAAAAGTCTACTGGAGCACAATTTTATAGTTACACAGATAATCTACAACAAAAATTATATCAAGCCTAAGTGTTGTACATAGTACAACATTATGTAGGTTACTCTTGTATGATGCACAGCAACCATAGAACAACACAAGAGAACACTATAGAAATTTGATATTTTGCACAGTACATTTCTTATATTTCATCAAGTTTTCAGTCTTGTTGTTTGCCTTCCTCCAAGGATATCTAATCTTGATTGCCAAAGGTACACCAACACCACTAGCAAGGTCTTCCAATGATTACTTAGCCTCAAAAGGCTAAGTAATCTTTGGATTACAAAACATATTTTTTCCTCTTTAAATGTCAAAATACAACTTCCACCTCTTGAATTTTGTGTCTAATGGAATGAAGACCTGTCTTTTACCAAATTCATGTTCCAGAATCAAATATTTGTTAACATATACTAGTCCATTATTCATTGTTCAACATTTTTTAACAGATAAGGGACAGAATGTCTTCAACATTTCCATAGGAAATGTGTTTTCCAATTCCATCATTATTAGGGTGGCTTTTCTTCGTTGATTAATAGTCTCTTACACTGATACTAAAACTGGACACAACAGTAAAAAATTACAACAGACAAATACAGAAGAAACATCTACAGGATTCATGCTTCCTGTTCACACCTTTCAGGACCATATTTTTCCAACTGATTACAGCTCTCTTTGGGGGGAGAAGTCACATTCAGCTGAATAGTCACTAGAATATCCAGGTTCCTCTCATATGTCACAGTTTTCCAAAATCAGACCCGTCTTCTTATTTTGGACTGCCCAAACCGCTTCCACTTAATTTTAAAATTTGAAATAAAAGACACTTAGAGCTAGAAACCTAGCTCTATCCACATTAGATTAAGGTCACCTTGCACAGATAAATTTTCAATGGTATTAATTTAGTGTTTTATTCTAGTACTGTAGGCACTTCAGACAATAAAAATAGCAAGAGTCATTCCATGAATAAGTGGAAGGATTGTAGAGAAGGATTGTAGTGGGCCCTTCTACCTAAACATTCATCCATTGCTGTCCAGACACTCAAACACCTTTGGAAGTCTGTTTCATCACTGAATTCATTCTGAATGCTAGCACAGTCAGAAACAGATTTATTATTGAGAATAAATGCAAGTTAATGTAAAGAGAGGGAAACCTTTTTGATGTCTCTCTAGACCTAATTTTAGACTAATGAGTACACCATTCTATCAAGCTAGCATTAATTATCAAAGGATCTGTAAAAATAAGGCCATAGAAATAAGAAATGAATACAGTTTCTCCTGTATTTGTTAAATTGTCATACTTGGTACTCGAACAAGTGTTGATTTTGAACTCACACAGATTCTTACTTTAAAAAAAAATTATACCTAAATAAAATTATTCCTGTGCATAAATGTGTAAATATATTTTTAAAATGCTTTACAGGAAAAGGAAGAGAACAACATTTAGGACAAATTTATCTTGAATTTACATTAAGTTTTGTCTGCCATTAATCTCTTGCTTACCACATATTCCTTGAGATTCATTCTTCTGCCTCCCATCCAACTGTTCTAASATCAGGGCCTGTAAAGTCATCTTGCCCAGAACCTAGCAAAAAAGCGAAGATGCTGATTCAGTAATTAATTTTATATTTGTAAGCAGTTTACCTGGACACATGCTACTGAAAGTGCAAGTCTGAAGCAGAAATCATGGGAATACTCATATTGAGACTGAAAGTTGTCTCAATCCTGATCAGATATCACAGAAAGGTTGCACATTAATTAAAAATACATTAACATTGCAGTGGCATGGCTATTATGTGATTTCTATAATCTTTTTTCTGTCTCCCACCCCCACCCCTCTTTTATCTTGTCTATCCTGTCTTTCATCTGCACTGCCCCCGTGCCTCAATACCCTGCCTTGGCCACCCAGCAGATAAATGAAATGTTTACTGCTGGTGTTTACAGTGCTTCCAGCTGTCTCGAATGACAACAATGCTAATTGTAAATGATGAATCAGAGATCAGATATTAGTCAGCAAATTTTCCTGCTATTTGCACAGCAATATTGGTCTGAAGTCTAACCTGTTCATTTCCTGCCTGGTGGTAATGAAGCATCTGAACCCTGGATGAACCTTAGGCTCACCTCCAGAGGGCTGTTTGTAGAAGGATGATCTTCCCAAGTACATTTGAAATTCACAGGCTAGAATATGTTAAAAATAAATCTYCTGGAAGCCAGTATTCTCAAATCATATTGAAAATATGTAATTTTGTCTGAAATAATTGAGCGACAGGCACAATAAAGGCAAATTAAATAGCATTTACAAAGGGTTTTTTGTTTACTTGTTAGGAATTGACAAAAATCATGTTTCTAAACCACAGCCCAAGGAGTCAATGTCAACTTTCTTACAGAACATAAGGTCCCCAAAAAGCACTTAGGTTTGTTGGTGTTGGATAAGGCAAACATGCTATGAACACAGCAATGAAAAATCCAATAGGAAGACATTTGCATGTCTTCTGTGAAAGCCATAACTACATTATGGCAGGATGGATCTGTAAAGTCCATGACAGTAGGACAGCTTGTGACTTTCATGCCATACTACACACATACAACACAATAATGACACAACACCTCTACTAATGCAACTACCAACACTACATCTTCTGTGACACTATTTCAAAATACATTACCTCATAAGAAGCTACTGCAAACCCATTTGACAACTTCTCCTTAAAATATTGCCAGTAAGACTTTTTAGTAGGATTATATCAGAGGCAATATTCCATAGGCGTTTGAGTTTTAGACATGTAACTATACTTGCTTTGAAATGAAACAGAAATTTTTTAAAAATGCTGTAAACAAATACATTTTGGTTTCAAAATTTCAGGCTGCCACAAAGCTCTTGAGGAGTTTTCAAATGTGCATCATAATACAGATTTGGAAAAAAAACTAACCAAGGGGAAAAAATCTGTCTAAACTAAAAATATTTTATTCTGAATTTTCTTTTCTTGCCTCAACATAATCTAAACATTATGATAAACTTTAATCAATTTCAAAAATATTTTTGTTTAATCTGAAATATGTGATGACATACTATACAGCTATCATAAAATCTCTGATCTAATGAAATTTCATCTTTATGGATTACCTATTCCAAAAATGTTAGAGGGATTCTCTACTTTCTTCTTCATTTCTCTACTTTCTCATTAATTTCTTTATACCTAACTGCAGATGGTGCCTAGATATCTTTAGTTACAAATATTTATATTTAGGTTTAGAGAAACAACAGTGACCTCACTTAGAGTGAGTTAATTTTTCTGGTTGCCATGGAAGCCTGCAAACTAACTTCCTTACAGCTGCCTACAATAGCACAGGACAATGCTACATTTTAGTGATTTATTTCAAAACTGGTGTTACCTAAATTATTCATTATTCTAATGAGAGGATATAGAGAAACATGTGATTAGCCATAAAAGGCTACGATGTTTTAAAGTTGAAAGAAGGGGATGGAAATAACTTAGCTTTCTAGAAAACTCAGAATAAGCAGAGCAAACCAAAATGGTATGCTAGGTGGTAAGATGGTCTGAGCAGGATTATGATGCTGCTGAGCTGACAGGGCAGTCAGGTGAGAATGCAGCAGAGCTGAGTTCCTCTACACATGAAAGTAGAAAACCAGTCTGACAGAACACACGTCAGCTTAGAAATCACTCACCATGAGGTCTCACCTTAGCAATTCTGGGTAAATTTTGTGTTTGTTTGCATTTTTTTCTGAAGTTCTTGCCCCCAGAATTAATTGTTCTAAAGCAAACTCACCAGATATTGAGATTTGGAGATATGGACACATCAAGCGTTCAAATATAAGTAATGACAGTCCTTTCAATCAAACATAGCAGACTGATTATAAAATATGTGGATGAATAACTAACCAAAACACCAAATGGTTGTTATTTTGGATAGAGGGAAAAAAGCTCATAAAGTAATTGATGTTACCCATGTTTTTATAAAGTTTATTGCTGATGTTTCAATAAAGAAAACCATTGAAAGTCAATTTGGCCGCTATATCTCTAAAATATTTAGCAGTTACAAAAAGCTTAATAAAGCCTCTATTTGTTTATAATATGAACAAACATGTCTTCCAGAAAACAGGCAGATGCTTTATCCCTGGCTCTCATATCTTGAAGCTGTGTTGCTCCAGATGTCCTTTGTCAGCGTGATGTGACACCAAATTATTTACTCTTCTAGAGAGACAAAGGAACAAGCATATGTGGTCATCACATTTGTGTCCCTTGTGTGAGGGAAGAGGTTAGTGAACACAGCACTTTACTTAGTCTGTTTTAGGGATGCTTTAAAATGCTATTTTTAAATTGTGTTTATTTCAAATATATTCTTGTCCAGGAAAAAACTACAGAAAAACAGCAAAAACATACCCTATCCTTATCTTCATCCAATTTAGGTACAGCAGAGGAAGGAAACAATCTAGTACTCTTCAAATTCATATATGTGGAAATCCAAGATATTTTTATCACTTTCTATAAGAAGGGGTCAATTAAAGAAATGCTAAGTTGTCACACAGCCCCAGRGAACTACATGAGAGAAAGCATGGACCAGCTTGAAAACATCCATGGCACTAAGTCTTCATGTTTCTCTCCTGTAAAAGTGAGCAGAATGGCAGATACACTGGAAAGTCCTGCTGCCATCCAGGGGAGACTTAAAGAGCTTGAGAAATAGGCTGATGGAAGCCTCACAGAGTTCAAGAAGAGGAAGTGCAAAGCACCAGGAGTCATGGCCTGGGAAGGAAATAAGAACTGATATTCTGGAAAGCAAGTCTGCAGGAAAAGAGCTGGAAAGGAAGAGGAAAGGAACTAATAAAAGTAAGGGGCTTCCTCCAAAACCAGATATTCCCACCTAGCTGAACATCCCTACCCAGAATGGCAGGCTGCACACGGGAAGAACAGCCATGACTAATCAGAGCAGCCCAACAATTTATTCCACAAATAAAGAAATCAACAACTAACCCAGTGAGTTATTCTACTTTAAGTGGTACAGAGGCAGTCATCTTTCAAAGATGTGTTTCAAGGGAGGTATGTTCTGGGAGTCCAGATGAGAGATGTCAATGAGAAGATGCCAAGCCTAATTGATCCCACTGATTATTACCCATTCTTGGTGTTCCATGTGGGTGCCAGTGATAGAGAGCAGCAGTCTGGGAGCTGCATGTGTCATGGTGAGCAAAGAAGAGGAACTAGAGACATGCACACACCTGCATGGTTGTGGTATCACTGGCATCACAGAGACACAGTGGGGTGGCGCCTACGACTAGGACATTGGAATGGAAGGTTTTAGGCTTTTTAGGAAAGACAGGCTAGGGAGGTGAGATGGGGATATAGGCCTCTATGYCAATGACAAGCTGGAGAGTATGGAACTGTGCCTGGGAAAGGGTGAGGAGCCAGCCCACAGCTTGTGAGTCAAGATTAAGGGGAGGGCAGGGACACAGTATGTTAGAATAGGAATCTGCTACACCCAAGCAGGTGGATGAAGCTGATGAACCCCTCTGTTGGCTGATAGGAGCTGCCTCACACACCCTGATCCTCATGGGGGATTTCAACCACCCCAATGTCTGCTGGAGGGACAACACAGTAGAGCACAAACAATCCTTGGGTTTCCTTGAATGTGTCAACTACAACTTCCTCAGAGAAGTGATAGAGGATCCAGCAAGGAGAGGTGCCACCAACAGACAGAGCTGGTGGGAAATGCAGTATTCCAAGGCAGCCTTGGCTGCAGTTACTGCAAGGTGGTGGAACTGGAGATCCTCGAGGCAGTGAACAGGGCACACAGCAAAATCACCACCCTGGAATTCAGGAGAGGAGACTTTGATCTTTTTAAAGACCTGCTTTGTAGAGTCCCAGGAGACAGAGCCCTAGAAGGCAGAGAGGACCAAGAATGATGGCTGAATTTGAAGGATCACCCCTCCAAGCTCAGGAGCAACACATCCCAAAAAGGAGGAAATTGGGAAAAAGTGCCAGGAGGCCTCTATAGATGAATAAAAAATTGATGAGTAAACTCAGAGCAAAAAATTAATCAGAAGTTGTAAAGGAGGACAGGTAGCCTGTGAGGAATACAGGGAAATTTAATGGGAAACGAGGGATAAATCTAAGGAAGCCAAGGCTAGAATTGAGTCTGTTTAGGAATATGAATCATAACAGGGATCCACAGGGATCTTGACAGGCCTGAGAGATGCCACCATGCAAACCTCATGAAGCTCAGCAAGGCTAAGCRCAAGATCCTATTGCTGGATCATGGCAATCCCAGACACACCCACAGGCTGGGCAGAGAAGGGATTGAGAGCAGTCCCGAGGGGAGGGACTTGGGGGCGATGGCTGATGAAAAACTCACCGTGAGCCAGCAATGAGTGCTCCCAGCCCAGAAAACCAAGGGAGTCCTGGGCTGCACCAAAAGTATTATGGCCAGCAGGTCAGGGGAGGGGATTCTGCCCCTCTACTCTGGTTTTGTGAGATCCCACAGGGAGCACCACATCAAACTTCAGTGTTCCCAGCACATGAGGGACATGGAACTGTTGGAACCAGTCCAGAGGAGGCCACAAAGCTGATAAGAGGACTGGAGCACCTCCTCTACAAACACAGGCTGAGAAAGTTGGAGMTGTTCAGCCTGGAGAAGAGAAGGTTGTGTGGAGATCTCACAGCAACCTGCTGGTATCTGAAGGGGGAATACAGGAGAAGATCTTTTCACCAGGAAATGTAGCAATAGGACGAGGAGTAATAGATACATACTGAAAGAAGGGAAATTTAGGCTAGATATAAGGAATAAATTGTTTACTATGAGARTGGTGAAACAGGGAGGTTGTGGATTTCCAACCCTGTGAGAGTTCAAGGCCAGGTTGGACAAGGCCTTGGGCCGCCTGGTCTGGTGGGGTGTGTCCCTGCACATGGAAAAGGAGGCTGGSACTAGATGATCTTTTAAGTCCCTTCCAAGCCTTAACATTCTATTATTCTGTGAAATTAAAATATTCATGACTATTGTGTTAGTCTGCCTTCTACCTCTGATATGAAAGGATGTAATTGAGATAATGCATTCTTGCTGAACTTTTCCTTTAAAGTAAAAAAAGAATTATCCAAATTCCAAAGAGACTCAGAAAAGAAGTTTCCACTGCTTTCAGCAAAGGATAACTCTGACTGCAAAATTGGCAACTGCTTTCCCTTTACCTTTCATGAGAAAAATCAAGTGAAAATACAGTGAACTATCAGAGATAAATATATTTGACCTGGTTCATATGTCCTGAAATTCCATTATTTATGACTGCACTACATTAAGGATGAGCTTGAATTTCAGGAGACTTGTTGAAATGCTGATTGTTAACAAACCAATAACAAAATTCTTTACATTAGCTTGAAGATTTTTTCTTTCATGCAACATAGTACAACTGTGCTATCAACAGCCTTGATCTCCTCTTGAGAATTTCCACTATTTTACAACTCAGAACAYATAAATCAGCTTCACCCTAGATTAGTTGTTCTGCCTCATATCAACAGCGTGTTTATTTACCCACAACTCTTTAACCTTGACATGACAGATATAGTTTAAAAAAAGAACACACAAGAAACCTCACTGTTCACTTGAGAACTTAGAGAAAATATTAATCAGTAGAAAGATGACCTGTGGCAATGACATTTGGTTAGACATGTCTTTCTGGATACAGATAAAGTAAGAATTTGAGCCATTTATCATAGCAGTGATTGCATCGACAGCCCAAAACACAGGAGTCTCCCACAGGAGTTCTTTGAGTTACTTCAACCTTCTCTCCCACACTCTGCCCATGCATCATGTAAGAAGCAAGTCTTCAGGAAGCACCATACTTTTCCTAGTATTTATCACTTTCTACACAGAGGGTGACTATTTCCGTATTTCCCAAAAGGTCTGCCTAAAGGTTAAGTAACTTTTTGAGGATAACTGCACCCTAGAGAAAAGTTTACATTTTTCGTACTCAAATAGTTCCATGAGGAAAACCAGTGGCTACTCAGTAATTTCCTTCCAAGAGCCACTGTACTTTTCATGATTGGGTAATTTACTTAAAGACAACTCCAGGATTTCAAAACCTGCTAAGCATATCTGTACTAGCACCTAAAGATGTTTTCCAAGATTCAAAGGTCCTGCTTTAAGATCACTAATCAGCACACTTCATATTAAAAGGAGTCCACAAAAGATACAGATTCCCACTTATATTTCATCTGTATTTTTGTGGCCTTCCTGTTGACTTTGTGCCTGAGCCTTTGGGTGAAGGCTGTAACTAACAGAGCAGAGTGTGGAAAGTGGGAACTGAGGGCAATGCAGTATTGGTGGCACCCAGCAATCACATCAAGCTGAGTTATTGGRTTCTGATGGATCTAAGAGGGAGGCGAAGGGTAGAAGTCCTTCCATATGAAATACAGGGAGACTACGTATGTGTCAGATACTTGACAGCAAATAAAGACTTGACAGCAAATAAAGGTTCTGTCAAGATTTGAACCATTCTGTCCTGCCCAGAAGCAGACCCTCAATCCCCCAGAAAATTTGTCATGGAAAAAATGCAGGAATCTCAGGACTCCAGATGCCGCCTGGGTTAGATTCATGTTGCAAGTAGTTCAGAAGATCTGGAGTCTGGGCTTTGATGCCCCCAGGTCTCATATATTAAGTGTCTGAGGCTTTTAGTCCCATCAAATTGTCTTAGTATTAACTGTGTCTGATTATCTTGTCTCAGTGATGAACGCAGTCTGACCTTGAAAAAGATACTTACTGGAACTTTTTTGCGTGACTGAAAACTTGGAATGCAGCTCTTCACAGTACAGTACACTTGTAGCCAGTTTAGACACTCTAAAGCTCCTACAGCTGACCTCATGGTTTCCCAAAACCAACAAAAAAGAGCCAACAAGAAAAACATTAAGGAAGGTATTAGCCTTATTTTGACAAAACTGTTTGTTGTAAAAGACAACCTGCTGGCTATTTACATTTAGCTGAGGGGCCTTGGTTTGGGTTTACATTATGTATCATGTGATGCCTTTATTTCTTCATCCTCTGAGCTCTCAATTCCTCTATGGAATGCTACAGAAAGCACTTCCCACTTCCTCCAGGAAGAGATTTATTGTTGGAGATTATATGCTTGAATATCAATAATGAAGTTAAAAAATTAAATCTTTTATTACATTATCGTAGTACACAAAAGTTCTGTTTTTCCAAGTCCTGTCTTTCCCAAGCAAAGGAAAAAAAAGTCAACATTATTAAAAAATTACACAAACAGTTGAGTAACCTTGGACATACACAAAAAATTTCCCATCCTTCACTTAAAATGCAGCTGACCTGGAAGAATGCACTCAAAGCTTTCTAAATCCACGTTATTGAGATCACACCTAAATAATCTGTTAGTTTTGTTGTTGTCTTGTTTAAGCAGGCATGCTAATGTTGCATGGCAGATGTAGTATGCTGCTTGTCTTAGCAAATTTAGCAATTACATAACCTCCAAAAGCCATACAGTATCTAGAAGTAAACTTCTTCATTGTTGGTTTGTACAACACTTGATGATTTAACCTTGCTACTGGAATTTGCCATTGGTGATCCCTTGACCAATTAAAAAAAAATACATAAGCTTTTTTACTTAGAACTTGCTTCCCAAAGTTAAGTAATTTCTCAACTTACACAAGAAAACCCAATATGGTGCCTGAAAGTGGTATGCTCAGGGAAAAAAAAATGAAAAAAGCAGCCTCTACTGCTGACTTTAGATTACATTTTGTCAGTTTACAGGGAATTCTATAACCTACTTTCTTATCAGTCAGTGTTGCAGAGTTATCCATGCTTTAGAATTGTTGTTCCTATCTTGACAGAGTTAGAATACACTCATATGGAACTGAGCGTCCTTTGATTAACTTTAAAAATGAAGGGGATAAAATGAGTATTTCCTAAATTTACCATGATAGAAAAAGTAGAGTGAAATAAATTAAAAAAAAAACAACAAAACAACTAAACAAAACCAAAGCCATGATAGTCTGGGAAACTCTCTATCAGCAAAGTGATGGGAGCTTTGGAATGGGTTGTGGGGAAGTTKATTGAGTCTGTCTTTGGAGATCTTTAAGGACATCTCTCAGTAATAATTTTTGTACAGTTGATCCTGCCTTGTGGCAGATGGATAATCTAATGAAGTCCTGAAGTCCCCTCTAGCACTGATTTTTGTGATTAGCAGATTTCGCCTACATACTCCCATCTTATTGTGGAGACCACATCATATTGTGGAACTCTATCCAGTGAATAATTTTTGTAGTGTCACTTTTATACGGGTTTTGCAAAAAGTCCTTTGTAAATAATGCACTTTATAAAATATCAATTACAAAATCTAAATTCACCCTTAAGTCTGTATTTTTCTCTGTCACATAGGGAAATACAAGAATTCTGAAGGCAATTAACAAAGAGTTGACAACAGAAAACAGATGTCAGTCTKTTTGACATAATTTACTCTCAACTTTCCAAATTTACTTTTATGAGAGAGGTCTTTTACTCTTTTGTATTTGAATTGCAATCAAACCAGCTTTAACAAAACTAAAGATTATTCTTGATGTCTAACAAGTTTTCTTAAGTTTTATAATTTAGTCCGTTACTTATCAGACCTATAGTCTTACTAAACATCAGTTTTGAGGAAATCCTTCACTTCAGAACATGCAGAGCAGGCCACCTTTTTACTTCTGCACTTTGACTATAACTTTATTTTGATTCCTTGGAAACATTAAAGCAAAAGGACAGTAGAAATTGGTTTATATAAATACKGTGGCAGTAATTTCATAATTCAAGTAGTATGGGACCAATAGCAGTCACAAATTTTTGAGCCCTTTCAGACAGTATGGTATAAACTAACAGTTTCCAGAAGTTAATCACAAGAACATTCTCAAACCTGATCATGATTATGAAAAGAGCAGAGGAAACCAATTTTTTATGAACTACTATTTAACTAATACTAGCTTTTCTTCCCAGATTTCAAGTGAGTATGTGTATAAGTTAACACATATAAATTCCATACAAGAAACTATCTGCTTCAAATTTAGTGATTTTGAAGACGTTGATTGTGCTTTGTGCCAGTTTTGGAGATTGGGAAACCTGGCAAAACTATCCTGGGAACCAAGTGCAAGCAATGTGTTCTCTAGGGATAGATGTTCCTGTTTTGACCCCAGCTTTTGAGCAATTGGCAGTTGGATTTTCTGCCAAGAAATGAAAAACTGCCATGCACGTATTGAAGTTTCTTTATTCCATCCCAACTTGTATTTTTCTTCAGAATGAACATAAATGTGACCTTGGGATATGCTTCAAAAAGTGTGTTGTTCCCATCCACATTTATGATCCTTTAGTTGCACGCTTATTATCATTGCTTAAAAACAAACCTATTTTCCCAATATTAAAAATAGGAAAGGACTCATTGCCCGTAAAAATGAATTATAGCTTAGCAAACAAAAACATTTTAAATAAGTTGATTTCACTTTTAGCTGTTCTACCCTGGCCTGGAAACTCATTGCAACTTGACTAAGAATAAATTTTGTGCCATGAGAAATGTTTTTGAAAAAATCTACTATCTTAATATTTATGGTAAGCAACTTGCTCTGCCAATATTAGTTGGCCATCACTGAAGACCTCAATGAAATTTCAAATCAGATAAGCCATTTGATTCTGCAGTAGAGAGAGGACATTTAAAACCAAAAAGATTAATAAAACTGAGCCTCAGAATAACACCTCGCAAATATATTAAGAGAAGGTTGTGTTTGTGAATCACAAACGAGTGTGCAAACACACAGAAATAAAATAAACTTTTAGAGCCTTCATCTTAAAGGATAGGAAGGTTCCTAATCAAGACAACATTTTCACTGTTTAAAATCTGAGAATACTTTGTGCAGTCCACATATTTTTGTATCTGGATCTCTGGCCACTTTTGGATCTTTCTGTTCCSACACCACAATTGATTTACCAGAAGTTATCTGACTTTGTCTGTCCAGTTATTTACAAACGTAATCCTCTCCAGTGAATGTTTTAGGCTGCTGGAAGTTACCAACCTTGGCCTGCTTTCTATGTTCCCATTCAGAGAAAATCAGACTTGAACAGACAAACTCCCTAACAACATATGGGTTTTGGAATAGGGATAGAAGAAAGTCAGTTCTCTTAAATAATTCTTCCTTTCATTGCTATTGCATAATTCTCTTCTTTCTTAGAGGAAGGTAAACCRAGGAAAGGTAAGCAGTTGTTTCCATGTTTCAAAGAAAAATAAAGAATTATTCATCTCCAAATCACATCCAATAGAAATTTCTGAAAATTGAGCTGTCACCTCAGTAATCTCTCATTACTACCTTCCACTTAATTGAACTAGAAAAAGTGCATCAGTCACAACTAACTTCATGTGGACATTTCATGCATTTTCCATGTCACTGGATAGCCCTCTTCCCATGTTTGACTCCGTGATACATTTTTATGGCCATTTCCTTATGAGGGACAACACCAGGTTCTCCCCTTCCATATCCGTTGGATCCTAAGCAGTAAGTATACAGAATTTAGTTTAAATTAATTACAATGAAGAAAATAATACCTTCAAAATTTATTCTTCTACTTTCCTTTAAAAGTAAAAGCCTCTGTATCTCCCACTGAGTTCAACAGAAGTTAAGCATCTAAATAACTTTGACATTCTGGCCTTACACATGTCAAAAATCAAGAAAATGTAAAGCAGAAGCTCACAGATATACACAAGAATCATAGAAGTGTGGGCTGGAAGGGACCCTTGGAACCCATCCAGGACAAGCTGCTTGAAGTCAGCCCGTGAAAAATACCAGACTGGAGGTTTTTGAAACTTGGCTGTGGACAGCCATGACAAACTCAAGAGTGGAATTTCCACGGCCCTTTGCACAACTCCCTCCAGAGATGCACCATCTCCCTTTTTCCTAGCAGCCAACCTCCCAAGGAATTTGTGGTCACTGTSCTTTTTTATTCTGTCTGTCCCTTCTCAGAAGACTCCAGTTCCATCAATTTTATGACACTTCCTCAAGTTGGCTGCTATAATATTGTTCCTTACCCTCTCATCTGACAAATTAAAACCATGCTAGGTTCCCTCAGACTGTCCTCAATCCTGGTGTTCTTTAGTCTGCTCAAGAAAATTCTGCATACTTTCTTCTAAAACTTCTCATCTGAATTAGAATCCGAACCATTTCTTCAAATCAAGAACTTCAGGAGTGCATTTCTTCTTTGTATTTGCAGACAAATTGTATAAGCACAATAAGCAGTCGCATCTGAACAAGAATTTTCAGTGTACAAATGGTATTTATGTAAAGCAACTTAGGTGGGTATAGGCTGATAGGGGAGAAAGTAAAATTGTACCTATAGCCTGACAATAAAGGTAATTTTTTTAAAAAAGGGGGGCAGGGAGCAGGTAGAAAAAATATCTGGACCAAATATGCACAAGTGACCATGTTTATCAGTGTCAGCAAGAAGACTAGGTGCGATTTCAAATCCTGTCTTGGGTGCAAGAGTTTCAGAAGCCCTACTCCATGCACCCTGCAGAAACACTTCAGAATCACCATGGCCATGAGACATTACCATATCTGAGCAAAACAGTCACTTTCCTGAGGGTCTCCCAAACATGATCAAAGTTTTAAGAATGCAATTTTAAGAAGCTTTGGACAACAACCCCTGAAACATAATAATGTATCTGCTTATCCTGGTTTGAGAGGAAGTGAGTTTTTTGGGATGCYGTGGTCAAACCAATAGGTGTTCAGATTTGAATATTGGCACCTGGTGTGGCCACTGAGGACATGGATACGCCTCTGAGAACACAGGGGGTTAAAAGCAGAGAAGTCCCAGGAAAAGCTCTCTTGGGTTCCCGTGGGGAAAGAGCTCAGACATCTCCCCTGCCCTGTTGCGGGCTGGGCAGGGAGGGGCAGCCGTGCGGCCAGGTGAGGTAGGCTGGCGCCCCGAGGATGGAAGGGTGGAGGAGCACCAAGAGACATTGGGCAGCCACCCCCCCCACCTCCTTCTCCCTCTCAGGAGGGGGGGAGAGAGAGAGAGAGAGAGAGAGAGAGAGAGAGAGCGCTGGTGTCTGTGCCTGTGCCAGATAGCACGGCCGGCTGAGAAGAAGAAAGGGGGGGTGCAGCGAGAAGGTGCCCGGCAGGGCAGTGTGGGAGTTCTGGGCAGGCAGAGCCTGAGATTTTTAACCCTTTTCTTGGATGATGGAAACCTTACAAATGCTGATCCTCCTGGAGCTGAATGAGAAGAGAGATAGAGATATGAGATAAGAGGAAATGGGCCACGAGRGAAGTGGAGAAGACTCTTGGGTGGGCGGAGGTGATGGAGTTGCCTTTGGCTGGACTTTTCTTGTRTAGCCATGGACAGAACCATTTTTTCCTGTGACACRGAGACTGCATTTTGGGGGGAGGCAATGGCTCGGAGCCAAGAGAGTTCAGTGTTGTTATGTGAAGGAGCGTGTGGACAGARATGACAGATGAGGAGGGTGGTAGTGCCCTCGATCTTCAGTGAAGGAGAAGGTCTCTGTTCTTGAGAACCCTCGGCCCCAGGGGGTGAATTTGGGGAGGACAGGTGTCCCGAAAGTGAGAGACTGTGCTTTTTTTGGAACAGGACAAAGCATCCTTAAAAGGACAACCCTAGAAGCAGCTCTGGTCCATGCACAGTGGTGAGAGCACTGGACATGGAAGGAAGAGGTCACGATGGCAGATGTTCTCCAGGCAGTGCCACGAGTGACATGGAAACACACGAGATTTCAACTGTGTTTCCAGAGGACGCCTATGGCRCAAGAGGGACTCCTCACTCCTTGATGAACTGAGAATTGATTATCTAAAGGGTGGTGATGGACTGAGAGTTGGTGATTTGAGGGATGGATGCATTGGAAATTTGGTGGGGGGAGGAGGAATGTTTTTGGAAGGTTTTGGTTATTTCTGTGTGTTTCTTTTTACATATAGTTGTARGTTAATTAAGTTTTCTCTTTTATTCCTAAATTGAAGCCTGCTTTGCTCTATTCYTGGTCACATCTCACAGCAGACAGCAGGGAGAATGTATTTTCATGGGGGCACTGGCATTGCACCAGCAYCAAACCGTGACACTGCTACACCAGCAGAACTGCAGTACAAAGCTTTTTACTTCTGTCCTGGCACTCTGTCATGTAAACAAAAAATAATGCTTCTTCCTTTTTACTTAATTGTGTACTGAACATTCCATTTCTAAGTCTTCTGAAAATTATTTTCATATAGCAAGGAAAACCCATTAAGGTAGAGCTCAGCACTCAAAATTTAAAATGACATGAGTAAATGCCCTTGTAAATAATCAAAACATTTGTTTTRCTTAGTCAGTAAACACTTAAAACTAGAAAAAACAAGGAGGGAGCTACCAGAAGTCCTGTGAGGCAGTGATGAACAGAATTTACAGGCACAACACCTGGGATGCTGAAAGAGACAGGAAATACATAATGAAAATAAGGCATAATTGAAGTCACCTCAAACTCCTGCATGTAAGCAAGAAAGTGCCTGCAAGACACCATCATGGGGAAGCCTCAGAGACTTTGAAGGATATCAGCAGCCAGGGTGTCTCTCTCAAGAAATTGTATGCTAATGTATGCAGTCTGGAGGATAAACAGGAGGAATTGGAGATCTGTRTGATATTGCAGAAATGGTGGCATGACTCTCCCATGATGAGTGCTGCAATGGCAAGGTGCAGGCTCTTGGATGGACAGCCTGGGAAGGTGAGCCAGTGGAGTTCTCTTTTTGTGAGAGAACAGCAGGAGAGCACCGAGCACTGGGTGGGCCTGCATGACCCAACATCCATGGGTTAGGATTAAAGAACAGACATGTATGAGCAATGTGACATGGGGTGTCTGCTGTAGGCTGCCTGCTCAGGACAGTCATGGATGCAATCTTCCACAGACAGCTGGAAGTAGCCTCACATTCACAAGCCCTTGTCTTCATGGGGAGATTSAACCACATCATTATTGGCTTGAGGCCACACAGCACAGTGTGGCATAAGCAATTCAGGAGGCTCCKGAAGGTCATCTGTGACCACTTCCTGACTCAAATGGTGGAAAAACTAATGAGGAGAGGGATTCCACTGGAATTCATAAAAGGAAAGGCTCACTAGGCTATGTGAATGCTGAAGTGACCATGAGATGGTGAACAGGAAAGAGTCCTGAATTCAGGAGAGTAGATTTTGGCTGCTTCAAAGATCTGCTTGGATGGGTCACATAGAGTAAGGCCCTAGAGGGAGGCAGGGACAGGAAAGCTGGATAATATTCTGGAATCTCTTCCTGAACATAAAGGAAAAACATGTTGTTGTTTGTTGGTTTTTTGTTTGTTTGTTTTTTAATGGGAATCATGGAATCTCCCTTATTTAAATCTTCAAAAGGCATCTCAATACTGTTCTGGGCAACCTGCTTCAGCAGAGGCACTCAGCTGAGATGAACTCCAGAGTTGCCTCCAACCTTAGTTGTTCCATTATTACATCCCATACTGAACCCAGATGAGTTGTGGACAGCAAATAAAACAGAGCTCTGTAACTCAGTAGTGCTCTCAGAAACGGTACACAGACTCAGAAATTGGTTTTGAGAAACTGTTTTCAGAAATCGTCTTGAAAGTGGCAAAAGCAAAATGTTGACTGCAAAATATTTTAAATTAATCCCTCTTGCACTTAGGCTTGCAGTTCAGGGAAAGAACAGTTTCTTGGAGTGTCTTAGAAGCTTTCTTCCTTTGCATTCTTTTCTGGGATGTCAGTGCCCTTTTTATTTGCATATGCTGACTCTCTCACAAATCACTCACAAAGATTATTATTTTTAACCTGCTTCCATCTTGATATTGTCTATCTTGTTTCAACAAATTCTTTTTAGTCTTTATGTCCACCTCCTCTGAAATAATTTTCTCCCCTTTGCTCACCTTATACACACAAAAAAAAGCTGAGTTGAAATGTTGCTGTGTGGGAGGCAATTTCTAGGTATGCAAAGTAGTTTAGTGAAACTCTGCATGCAGAGCAGTCAAAACTGTGACAGACTGTCACTTAAGTTGATTTTAGCTGCCTAATGCTAAAAGGTGAAACTTCTGCACATATAAATTCAGAGTTTCCAAAATACGATGTCAAAAATTTTCATAGGGATGGGAAGACACGCTTTCCTGAGAGAAAGGACACAGTACTCTGAACAAATTTTAAATCTTTTCTCCAAAGTATGGAGAGTACATATTTACTCAAAGAAAAGGTTGCCAGGGTTGTTTTAACATTGCAACACAATGTATTTTCTCCATCATTTTCTTGGAAATGGCTAAACTCTTTTGGCCGAAACATTTTGGAAAAAGAAATTAAGTGAGCCCAATGTCACCTCATGGCAAATTGAGCATAAGAGGCTAATAGCTGGCCAAGTTGCCAGTAAGCTAAAATGAATGTGTTGTAACAAAGAGGTTTTGATAGATCTTAATAACAGTCAATGCTGGCGACATCAGCAAAGTGCAATCCTATATGAAGGCCAGAGAACAAATGGTCATGAATAACACTGAGAAACTCCAGCCAAGATGCCAAATTGGGCAGTAATGGAAATAGGCACAAACCCTTAAATTTGAAACAAGGCAAAGAGCTGGTCAGTTTTAGATRTCTTTTATGTCACTGCACTAGCCTATGTAAAGCAATGTTCTCTACTATGTGTACATATAGACAGACACATGAAGTTTTCAGCTGACACCTCTTTCCAATAGATGCAGTTATTTCAGTCCTGATGCATCAATCAATAAACTGAGATCAAGAAAAAAACACAGATTCAATAACCATGAGATGTGAGTTAACATACCAAGAAGTTGCTGCTGTTTGCTTTTGTAATTATAAAGGTTTATTTAATAGCAATACATTAAAAAATTTGCCCAAAGTCTWATGGCATTAGGCCAACAAGTAATTCCTTGCTCAGTTTATGAACTATTTTAAAAGGACCAAATAAACAAAAAAAGCAGCAAATGCAAGGTTTACCATATCAGGTCATTAATTCCGCTAGTTAAGAGTGAAATTGCAATGAAGAAAAGCATGTGTTTTATTTTAAAATAAAACCACAAAATAGCTTCTTGGGAATATTAAACTGTAAAAACCTGGAATAAATAATTTTATGGGTTACTGTGGTATGAGCTTCTCAAGCAATCATACCTCATCTGAATTAATCAACTCATAATAAATAACACTACTAATATAAACTTAATTATAACCAATATAATATAATAAATCATGAAAKAATCAATAGATTTTAGTAATTTTTTTACTTGGAAATCATAAATATGCTAATGTATACTTCAGTGTCTGAGCCATCACGAGTACATATTTTACCCATTTCTCGCCCCAAAACGACACCTAAATTTCACAGCTTTGGGTATAAAGCTCTTCCAAATGGATGGAAGTAAAGATGATTTTGCTATGCAAGATGCCAGGTTACTTGSCCTAATAGTCATTTCTGATCACTGGATTTACTCCATTAGACACTTAACTGSGACAGAGCACCATTTACAAAGGTATATCCTATTCCCAGAATTCAAAGTGCTTGAAAGTGCCCACAGGGACGGTAAATGCCAGGAATACTGTGTCTKCTGCACACAAGAGATGTTAACTGATCCCCATTCAAACACTGCTTCAGAATTACATTAASTAAAAGGTTTTGAGTCTGCAGCTGGCTCCCTTTGGAGTGCCAAGAGAGAGGCCCATATTAAGGGATCACTGTTCCATGACTGACCAGTGCTGCTGCATGTGTGTGACACCCTTGGGCAGCAAGGTGCWTAGCATGGCTCAGTGCAGGTGCAGCACCCACCACCCATGTGCATCCATCAGGACAGGCTCGGCATCCAAAGTGCAGAAGGAGTGGAGATGCTGTGTTGAGTAACCCATGCTTRAGCAGTAAATCCAGTCTGTTGGACCTGTAGATGGTTGGGTGCTGTTGCCAGGACCTCACAGCCTCTTAATCAAAAGCAGACCTGATGATACTGGAAAGSAAGCAGTAAAGTTCAAAACAGGCCTCCATTTATAAATGTCAAATAGCCAAGAACCCCTAGTTGGGGAGGCTGGACGTACAGCTGGATTTTGGTGCCCAAACACCTCTCTGAATGCCTATGATAGGCATTTATTAAGCAATGGCAGTCTCAAAAACTGCCTAACTTCACAGATACAACTTTCTTTGGTAAAAGTCCTGGAATAATTTTGGTAAAAATGGAGGATTGGGGTCATCTCATTGAACCCCCATAGCAAACTAGGCTCAGCTTCAAGGGTAGATGAAGCTGCTTTAACTTCTGTTTCATTTTAAAAGTCTTCAAAAGTGAATGTCTGATAGCCTTTGTGGGAACCTGGTAGACATCTATGAGGGAAGAATCTTTCTTATATATCCATATGGGATGCCCTTGTTTCAATTTATGACTATTTGTTCTCAGCCAATAGTTGTGCATGTTGAGGTTTCTTTTTTACATACTCAATCAGGCACTTGAACAGAGAGGATCACTCCAGCTCTGACCAAGCCCTCTGGGACATGCACTAAATATTTTGCCTTAAGCACGATTTTTGAAGAAATAGAAAGTGAAAAAAAAGTTTTAGGATAGGTAATATCTGATCACTACTCTCTAAAGTTGCACCCATTTTCCCTCTCAAATGAAAAATATAATTGAGAAGTGAGAAATATCCACAAAACTCAAGGGGAAGTAAGAGAAGTTACAAATTTTCCATCTTTCCATGCTGTGGTGTGAAAGTATAGAACATAAGTGCTCCATGCTAAAAGTGATTACACTTCTCATCAATTTAAGGATTCCATACCCAACCCTGGCTTTGGGTGGCTGGGGGGCATGGGGGGATAGTGATGGTGAGTAAATAAACTCCCAAAACCCCCAAAATTACTTTAGTTTGTAGATATGAAAGTRTACATGAAAAGGAAAGCTCCAGAAGATAATTCTATTTTTTGAGATTTTTGAGGACACAGGTAATTCACTGTGAATTTGAAGAAAATCAAATATCCACCTTGAAAAGTTTTTTCTTCTCTTCGAAATGAAAATCTAAAATTCACTTTTATTTGAGAAAGTCAAGAAAGCAAAGTAAATGTTAGTTCTTTGATATTTTACTCATCAAAAGATGATGTAAGAAAATGTTATTAATTAAGTGGAGAAACAGTTGTAAAATATTACCAAATCCCCTCATTTAATTTCTGTGTAAATTCTGACCACAGTCTTACAGTACTTTTGACTACAGCGTGATGAAAACAAGAGGGATTTGAGAGAAAGGCTTCCTTAAAAGAAATAGAGGAAAAATCTTTTACATATTCTGCTAATTTTTTAATTCATTTTGGTGGAAAATTTCCAAGAGAAGTTTAAGCAAACACAGAGAAACTAAGGAAAATAATTGAACTATGGATCAGAATACAGGAAGGGCAAGGGCAGCAAGGAATAGCAGAAGGAAGGTTTATCAAGCACTTAACTTCATGTAGGTCACTCAGAAAATGTCAGCCGTGTACCAGTGCATTCTATGGAATCTAGTCCAAAATAATGAAGAAAACAGATATKAATCTTGGCAGAACATGCCCCCTGACATAAAGTCTGGCTTCAGAGATAATTATTTGACAGTGGCAGAGCAGGACTCCAACATCCCCTGAGGACTTGCAGCCTCAGCTGAAGTCAGCAGGAGCTTGCAGAGGCTCTTAATCTAACCCTGGCTAATCCTAGTTACCTKTAGGAAGGGACCCTCTCCAAATCACACACACATCCACCCTTAACCTGCAAAACTTACAACAGACAAGAYAACTCCAACACATATTTGGATATCAATTTCAAACCATGTGCTTGTGCATATTGCTTTTGTATAGGCTTTTAGAATAGCTGTTAAGTTGGTCTCTACTGTGTCTGAATTACTACTCCCATTAGTACTAGTAATAACAATAGCTRTGCAATTGATGTGAAAAATATTATTACTTCTCTATGGTAATCCTAAATGAGGAACTATCCTAATCCTAAATGAAAAGCTCCAAGAAGCCACCAGTAAGATTTACCAGGCATTTCCAGAATTTCTTATAGCTCATTTGGAGGTTTTCTGCTTAGTGAAAAAAAGGTGCTGTGCTTTACTTGCATTGCACAAAAATTGAAATATTTGCCCCATCCTCCCAAAGGATGGGGCCGTGTTTAGAGAACTTAGAGAGGTRTCAGGAGATTTCTGTCTAAATAACTCTTCCAGCCCTTTCATTAAATATTTGGCTGTAGACTGATAGGCTCAGTCATCCAGGATAATGACAACTGTTCTGTGCGAAAAAAAAGATAATAGTTCAGTGAGAAAATCTAAGAAAATGCCAGAATATCCAGCAGGTCAGTAYTCAAAGCTCTTCAGTAAGAAATGCAGACAGAGGGCAGCTTCCACTTCCAKGGAGACATTCCAGCTCATTGTCTTTTGAAGGAAAAGGGTTGCTGGCTATGATGTGGTTAAGATATTTCCTGCACACCCAAGACACAAGTTCCCCTGGAGCTAAGCACCAAATTAGTTCAGCATTTTGTCACTRGCTCATTTAGGTGGCTCCTTACTCAACAAGTGGATCCTAAAGAGTTAAGCGCTTTCTGTGTGCAGAGGATTAACAGAACAAAGTTCACCCTGTGGGCTTGTTAGGTAGCAGGAAGTGTGAGAGCTGAACCAAACCCTTTTTTGTGTGTCCTCTCCAGCTCTGAGCTTGGAACAAGGGGCTGCCAATGGCTTCTCTGCTTATCATGAACTGTAAAACTGTCAGGGGCAGTAGTGGTCTCCTGAGGGATATTGATCATCTCTGCATCTGGCCTGGTCAACAGAAAATCTCCCACTAAGAGGCAACCAACAGTGAGTTTGGCAGACGCTGTGACATGAAGAAAGACATGGAAAAAGAACCAGCTACACTAACAAAATATAGAGAGAAGTGGAGGGGGGGGAGGGGATTGAAAATTCACTGTGTACTTGAAAAAGCCATTGGTAAGTTGCACTAGCATTATGAAATCATTACATTCTCAGTTTCTACAGCAATTGGCATAACATCAATATACTGGAYATACTGATCTTCAAATGGGGAGTGGATGGTAGAGCTCTGATCTCAGTGTGAAAGGAGTACTATGCCGTGAGTACCCAGCTCTAAATGCCAATGCATCCTGCTGTGCATTGCAATGGCTATTGCTGTGGGGAGGCAGCTAAAGCCCTGGGTAAATCCATTGCTGCCTGCATCTGGGAACTTGAAATAAATAAGCTGCCAAGATATCTTCTAGGCTTTTGAGTCTGGGCCTCAAAACATCATGATTTATGGTTTGATTTGAAGGCAGATGCATTTCCGTGTCTGGACTGTGTCTGACATGCTGAATGTGCTCATCTAGAAACAGTATTTTTAGGAAAATATTGTTCCAGACATTTGGAATAAGGTCTTCTGCCTGAATTTTCAACAGCTTATTAGTAGGTTTTCAAGCTTTTGCAATGGAACATATTCCCATCAGTAAAGCATGTCTCAGAATTTGCCATTCTTCAGAGTTTTTATTTTTTAGACTGCCATTTTTACCCATGGCAAACAGCATTTTCTAGAAAGCCAGACATTGACTAAATCAATCTGCATCAAATAGATTGAGGTTACAGATGTATTTGGTTGCTGTAGTCAAATAACAAACATCAGAAGCTGCCATACTTGGAGTTTTAGAGGAATTTTTAGGATGTCTGTGTGTGCAGGCAGTGCATGGATCATCTGAATTCCTTTGCCAGGCGAAGGTGCCAACATCAGCTAATGTTCTAATTTAGCTGGTCTGGAGACACCAGTTATAAGAATAAGCAATCAATCCAGATTCCTAATCATTCAATAAACAGCACCAGGTGTCATCTGCAATTCTGCTGGAAACTGAAGGGAGGAAAAAGAAGAGACTATAAAAATTATTTGGCAGAAGACAAAGGAAATTGTTGAAAAAGAAAAATAAAAAGACCCCAGAAACTGAATAYAGAGAAGTAAAATACTTGTACATACAAAACAAGGAGGATATAAGCATATTGAAAATARCAATTGTTGAAATTACTGGGAGGCTCAATTAGTTGTATAAAATTTTCTCTGTTAGAAGCGCTTACCTGCGACTCATGCTTAACTTTATCCATCAAGAGAATTTTTAACCCTACAGTTTTCAGTTTGCTCGATGTGCCAGTTTTCAGCAGAAGCATTTGGAATCTTTAGTTGGGATAGTACTTTGAACAGGAACATTTTGCTCTTCGAGTTCTGACAGCATTCTGGTCCACCCTGGACCAGTTWTGAGGTGTGCTTTTGAACAAAGAGATGGAGAAGAGGAGGGAGGAAGTCTGRAATACCTACAGCATTTGATGAGTTTTTGATTAATTCCTATCACTGTACCAAGAAAAAAAAAATAGAATGTTGTGATTATGCCATCTCTCATAACAAAATGCAAGATTTGAGCCTACAGAAAAACATGTATAGAACCATGACAGGTAAATTTCAAACTTACAAAAAAAATACAACTTACCTTAMTACTTCTCAATTTGTGACTCCTGCATGGGAAGTCATTGAGTTCCTTACCTCCCTGAACAGTTTGCCAAAGGACTTTTCACAAATAAACAATTCAAGTTTTCTAAAATTAACTTGTAAGAAGCTATTTTAGTTCCCACAGCCATGTCACCATGTAAACTCAGTCTTGTATTATAAGTAAAGGAATGCTATTCATGCAAGCAAGGCATGTTAGAAATTAAGTTTGAAAAGCAAAAAATAGGATTTATAAAATAATTCCTGGGAAGACTGGGAGTTTCACATTTCTTTGCCGTATTAGCCTTCAATTCTGTCTTGATCTTTTAACCTGTCCAATATGTTGGGCAAGAGCAGAATTCTTTCTTTTCCCTTATAAATYTGCATTAAGTAAAAACTAAACAAGAAAGTAATTGCATTATTTGTATTTTTTCATAAGACATATTTCTGCTTTTGCTRTAAGTTAGAATCTAGTAAAAGTGTTAGAAGCGACTAGTAACTGATTTAAGTGTCTTGAATATGATGARACAGGTTTAGCCACCATTGCATCTGCACCAAATGCAGATCCTACACCAGGGATTGCATTGATTTGTTTTGTGACACGAGGTCTTTGACCAGACCTCCCTGTTCAGCCTGTTAAATTCAAGCCTTCAGCTGTGTGTGAATATCTCCCATATCTCCCTTGTCCCTGGAGGCCAACAGAGCCTACCACCCTGCACCCAGCTGGGGGAAGGGAGGGGAAGGCTTGTTTTGTTGTTGTTCTATGAAACAAAATAATCTGTGAGAACAGTGTGGTATGAAGTTATCAGCTCAGATCTGCTTCTAACATGGCTAAAGGTTCCCCACTCCCTCATAAACCATTTACATAAGAACTGTTTATGACTTCTCAGCATAGCACATAAACCACTTCAAGCCGCAGCTCAACCATTAGACTTTACCTCAGCTCAGCAGGTCTGGTCAAAACAGCACTTGGCARTGGGTTTCTAGGGAAAATGGGGCCTCTGTAAGACACTGTGGTAATTTGGTTGTTTCACTCAGGTTTAGTGCTGACTTCCTCCCACAGGACAGCACAAAAGGGTGCTGTGCTAATTCAGGTGCTCAGGTAGGAAATAAAAACCACACTTTCATCATGAGTGAACAAGGAAAACCCTGTGRCTCTCCCCCTTCCTTGCAGTCTCCCATTCAGCACAGCAAAGGGAGCTGTTTCCAGAAATCAAGCACYATTTAATTTCTAAAACTTCCATTTTCTTGAAGCTTATGTGTGTGTATGCACACACAAATTCTCCTTGAGGGTAAACTATAAGTCTCAGACTTCAAAAACTTCAATAGTAGTAGCAAAACTTCAATAATTTTCAATAATTTTAAATAACCTTTGTCAAACCTAAACCTGAGAGACTGGTTGGTGCCTGTAAACAGCAAATGCAACCAACAACTCAGTGATGAGCAGATCTGCAGCGCTATCTGACAGGAGCAATACTGTTCCTCTCATGCAGCCCAGGAGAGGAACCAGAAAGAAGCCAAAAAGAAAGGGCCATACCCAGTAGGAAGATCACATTCCCTCCTAAGCATGAGATTCACAAAAGGCTTTCTGCAGATTCTCTCTGTGGCATGCTGAAGCCAGGCCTGTGTCCCTTGCACTGYGCAGAACAGCATCACAGCCTCTCTGTTTTCCCCTGTGCTAGATGTGCACAGCCAGGAGAGTGCTATCGCTTCCCACCCCATAACTCCTGTGACCACAGGACCAGTAAGGCCGTGCTGGCTGGTGCATCRCTGACCCCTGAATTTAGGGAGGCATGGATTCCATCCTCCTATCCAGCACTTCACACAGCAAGTCCCCATGGACATCATGGTGCTGAAGGAGAACTAACCCACAGATCCTGCAGAGAGCTTGTCRTCAGTAAGAGGAGGGACAGAGATGGTCCAAGGAGGTTTCCCCACCCCTGTGTAAGAAAAAGTGCAGCAATTGCTCTGTTACCTCTGTGTGGGAKGGCACACTGTGGAATACCATTCAGAGTCCAGCCAGGATCGAGGAAACAACAGCATAGACTGTGGAGACTTTTGCAGAAATATTGTGTTGTGTAGTCCTTAATCTTGTTCATTTCAGGGTTCCTCCAGAATTTTCTCCAGAAGATTTTTTTTCCAGCACTAGCCAGGTGCCTAATTTTCCTGGGGTTTTCCTCTACATTTCAAGGAAAATGAGTGGCCAGGTATGGTCACAGTAGGTYGTACAAGTGCGAGTTCAACTCTTGCTTTGGACATGAACAAAGTGTATCCTGAGCCAGGCCTGGCATGACTCTTTATTAGGCTGCTGACCTTATTTGCCTTAATRTGTTTATTTATCCAAAGAGCCTACTCCTGGCCAGGGTTAAAGAGTCAGGCCCTGACTTGTATCTKCTGTTACTGTTAGCAGAGCTCTTGACACAATTTTGGCCTAAGCTGGCCAGCAGTGTCACAGCACTTTAGGGAATGGCAGAAGTTTTCTTCTTGTGCTGACWGGCAGTACAGACAAGGATACTGTGGTTTTCTGGTGAAATGTGCATGGACAGGGACTGAATGTACTCATATTCTTACACTCAAGATGGAGTTCTGGACCATTGCAATTTATTGCTGAGGATGTAAGAGGTAAAATGAGTAAGAGGTAGGAGTGACTTGTCTTGCTCTGATTTTTCCTTCCCTCATCTCCCTTAAGTCCATATTTTCCTCTTCCTCCTCCTAAAAATTTTGTTTGTTCTCAAATTTCTCTCCCTAGCAGGATTTAACATTAAAAAATCTTATGTTCCTCATGAAAGCAAAATAAAAAAGTCAGTTTCCTTCTGGGTTTTGTCTTTGGACTGACTGCTTGACCTGATGGCAMCTGATCCTCTCTATTCTACAATTAGTTGCTAACATCATTATCCTCACCACCTTGTTGTGTTTGTTTGGTAGGGCTAAATTCACCAGMAACTGGGTGATCATGATTTTCTTTCCTGTGGACCTGTCAGCATGAGACTGTCAAAATTCTCTTTTGAGAAATGCACACTTTCCTGGGATGTTATGCAAGGATTTCTTTCCTCCCCYGTCAATCCTGTTCTCTGACATCCATCTTAAAACTTTTGTACGCAGTCAATGCTTGGATAGTAGTACAAAATCTTTCATGAAGAAATGATATAAATTTTATAGTTGATGAGGTAGATTCTTCTAAGCCATATCTTAAACAATATCCTCATTCCTACCAGCAGAATGTCCTACCTGCAGCTTCTGTTCACCTCTGTTTCRTTTCAGCACAGATGGCCTTTTTCAGTACTGGAAGAAATTTGCTGGATCTGACATGCAATGGAACAACAGTGACATCCATTGGCTAAAGTAAATCCATGCTTGAACTCTTCATTACACAAGAATTATTTCAGTGGAAAGTGTGTTTGACATAAGTTATCCTTTTAAATTTTTATGTGATCAATAGTTATCAATGTTTTAGGAGCATCACAGAAGTTAAGTTTCACATTTTTCCCTTGGGTATTTCCTGAGAAGAGATCAGTAATCTTTTCTTGCCTGGGAAAAACATCCACTGACTGCCAGGCATCTGTAAATTAAGAAAGAACTCTTTACTGGATATTGCAACACTGAAACCTTAAAAGCTCAAGCAAATACCAAAGATATCTGAAATTATCTGTGAGATGCATATAAAATTATTTGTGGTCTTTCTAGCTTGGTAGGTACTGTCCAAAGTTACACCTACACTTTTTTTTTTCTTCTCTTTGTTTTTTTTCTCTCTTGCTTTCTCCAGAAGATATTTTCCTAAGTAGCTTCAGTAACTTTAATTTTTCAGTTGTACATCAGCCTACAACACCCTCCACCATCTATCTTCTTCTTCCTCATGCCTCAACCTTGATSTCATCAGCCACTTTTGTCAGTAGCAACAGCAGCAACATCTGTTGTCCCCTATAGGATATTAATATAGCACAGTGTTGAAATATGAAAYGAAATTTTGACTCCTCACCGAGTCATAGTCAAGTGTCAAGATCAATTAAAATCCAATTCTTAATCTACCTACAGTAAGAAACCAGAAAACAGCAAACATAAGTAAATGTTGCAGACTACTGTATCAGATACTTTTCAGAGGTTCAGTGTCACATCTTTGTTATTGATCAAAGCCTCCACTAAAGCAGAAGAAATTACATTTGTTTTGCAGTATTTTTTTTCCACAATCCTGCACTGCTTGGTGGAATAACATCATTCCTTTTTGTTGTCTAAGGATCCATTACTGTACTTATTATCTTGAGGCTCAAGTTATCCTAGCTGGCCTGTTTACCTGTCCCAGGGTTTGATGCAACACTAACTATTTTATTCCCCTTCTTTGGAAATTCCATGCTGTTCTAAGATTTACAGAAAATTAAGATGTTAAGAGTAATATCTCATAGAGTTTTCTGGGCATCTTTTATCAATTCCTTCTATACAATTATATTTCCCATGGAAATACCTTTGCTTTATTTTTTTTTCTTTTTATTGTTTTTTATTTTTAAAACTTTTAACTTTTAAGGGAGAAAACTTTGTAGTAGTTGCACTTCAGTATTCAACAAACAAAAAATTAAATAAATTTTAAATAAAAATTATACCATCAGCCATGTAGCAAATTAATACTGTTTCTTCTTTTTTCCTCCAGATGCAGAATATGTCACTGGATAGATCTTTCTATCTTGCTTAAAATAGTTCTAGCTTCTGAACAGATCAGACTATCACAGAGCACCTCTTTCCCTCCATTGTTTGCTCTCTGGTTAATGATCATGATTCTTGAGCACAGTTTATTGTACAGTTTTGAGCAGGCAGCTCATGCCCAAGTACTGCTAAACTCTGTTTGGCAGAAGGAGAACCTGTGTCATTCAAGTCCTTTACCTAGAGACTCTGAGTTTGATCTGTTTCAGGAGTATCTTTATGGAAATCTATGATGRCAGCTGCATGATGGAGACAATAAATCACCTGAAAACACTGTTATTAGGATTTTTAGGGGCAATATATTGTACAAAAAGACAAAACAAATTCTCTTTGCAACTTTCCCTTTTAGTATTTTTTCAATTTTAAAGTTTATGAGTTTATAATGATTTTGCTATTAATCCTTCATAATCCTTTGACAGACAAGTTTTCCTACTAATACCTTGTAGCAGTGAAGGTAAAGGAAATGCAAAACTATTGTTGCAGCTATTCCAGCTTCTGTTCCAGTGTTGGTCTTACTCCCCACAGTGGAACACAGGGATTGAGTTGCTGATTGCTAAAAAAAAAAATCATCATAGTTCCTATTTTTGCTAAGCCATTGCTGGATTCTACTGCCTTAGCTTTTATTTTCATAAGAATTTTTACTGCTTCTTTCCTTGTGTTTTCTTAAAAAGTGATACCTGCTTTATCTTGCAATAATTTTTTTCTTTTTCTCCCTCAATATACAAAATTAAATGCTACTTTATTTATAATGCTACTACTTTAGTGTAGTATTGGTTTGCCTTGAAAGTGGCAATAGCAACTGAGGTTTGTGTGGAACTCCATTACTCAATAAATAGCMCAACATACCTATCTGAAATATGAGAGCTGGTGTAAGACTTGCTGAGAAACACAAGCTGAACAAAAAATTTTGGTATTATTTATAAAAGCATCTAGAATGCTCTTGTTTTTAACATAGGATTTTAGAATTTTTTAATCTTGTATTTGATTCTAACACCATGCTGTGAGTTTCAAGCAGACAATTAAAGATTTCCCACTTGAATCCTGTCAACAGCTCGTGTGTAGTCAGCAAGTTCAGCTAAATTAAGAAAAGTGGAAAGCAGGCTGTGTGAAATGCTCCATTATGCCAAAATGACCTCCTAGAGGATATGAAATAAACATTCTATTCACTCAATTCACACAGATGAGACTTGAAGGGCTTACATTATTAAGCAGGAGTCTTGAAGAAAGTGATAAAGAAGAAGCACAGAAACAAATTAAAATTTAAAGACTTACTGCTTTCATTTTGGAAATATTTTTCTTTTCTAGAGAGCTGTGTTAAAGCGTGTGTTGCTTTTAAAGGAAATCTGGAAATTTAAAACAAATACTTAGATGTCTGTAGAGACAGGCTGAAGCATTTTGAAATGTGGCTTAGGAGTTYAAAACCTACAGGAGCAGTTTTATGAATCCCACATACTGCTTSAGAAAATACTGACAGCTATTCAAAACAAGATGTTCTAGCCTGTTCTGCCCAAACCTGTTTCTTTAGATCTACAAGTATCCTGGCTAGTATCAGTTAGGAGTGTAGCAGAAACAGTAAAAGAAACTTGCAAACTTTCGCACTGTCATTTTAGCTCAACAGACACACCAAAGAAATCTATGACCTGCACAGCACTATTYGTATGACTGTCTTCCTTATGAAGTGGACTGCAGTGAATGTTGATTTAAAACTGTCAGTGAGGGCATTACTCTGAGAGGGATAAATGATGAGCAATGTCCTCGTGCTGACCACATGCAAACTGCCCCGATGACACTTGAACCTGGTGTGAACCTGGATGTGGCTGAGGAGGTTTACAAAGTACAAAGATACTGGAAGGGAAATCACTGTCATAGTAACTCCTCTGGAACTTACTTAATTGGCACCAAAAATCAGCCGGCTGCTTGATTGAGGAAACAGTATTCCAATCAAAGGTCATCCTTCAGATAAATCTTCTAATCAGTCTGATCAAAGCTGAATCATTCTAGCTTTGCATCTTCACTTGAGAATGCACATTAGCAACACACCTAAGGCATGTTGCAGTGAAAGATAAGTGGTGTGGGCAATAACAGCTCTGTGGGTCTACCTGCACAAAGCTTTTTCC
Source organism: Cardinalis cardinalis (assembly GCA_014549065.1). Taxonomy (NCBI): domain Eukaryota; kingdom Metazoa; phylum Chordata; class Aves; order Passeriformes; family Cardinalidae; genus Cardinalis; species Cardinalis cardinalis. Next base: position 784,783 of record JACDOX010000132.1, read on the forward strand.
CATGTTCAACAAAACATGCAGAGACCCAGCAAGCAGAACATTTTCGTGTAGTCCTGTGCTGTACCCTCTTTTGCAAGTGCAGACAAAGACTTCCCCAGACTCCAGCACCATCAGATTCAAGAGGAGATAAGTGTGTCCTTAAGTACTTGAGCAGGAATGCTTTTCTGAATCAGAGCCAGAGAGAGCAGCCAATATCTCCAAGGAATCTGAGGAAACTCTCCTAGTTAAGAGAAATGTGTTTTTAAGTGATTTTTAATTTCCCTGATGCTTTCTTTCACTCATCTATTTTCTACTTAGCAGGATATCAGAATAAGAACAAGATTTTTATTTAATGCGCTCATCTGATCCCTCTGATTTCTCAGACTGCATCACTAATCTCTGGTATGAGGAAAAACAATAACTTTTGCAGCAACTGATTGTACAATTAAAGATAAGCTCCTGCAACAAGGCAAGAGAAAAATACAGATGTTTTCTAAACTACATGCTAAAAGGTGGGAAAAAGCATCCTGATCAATGTACAAAAGTAATGTTTTATCATCTGTCTGTAACTGAAGCAATTATAGCAAGTGTTTAACACTCCCTGTAGCTACACATTTAAAAACTTATCTTCAATACATGACATTGATTAACTTTTTTCTGCCATTTTTACATAGGAGGGTGCTAAAAGCAGGATCTCTATTTTTTTCTGTACACCTCCTTTTGCCCTATCTTTGCAATGCTCTCTGAAACATGAGGGAGTGCCTTTACTAGAATAATGAAACCCAATATCTTAATCTGTTTAATGGTTATATATATACCACTGAGGAAAAAAAATGGCTGAGAATTGTGAATTAATGGAACAAAAGTCTGGTACACAGTAAACTTCCGAAATTAGGAACTAAGCAACATTATCTCATTGTATTGTGTACCAGTATATCTATGAACACAGAACCTCTCTGAGAGCTCATGAGCTCAACAAAGGAATTTCTTGCAGGGATCAGCAAATAATGAACCAGGCTTTTGGGCACTGGTAAGGCCAAACAGAACCAAGTATCTACGACTGTCTTCAGTTCAGATTCTCAAACAGCATCTAGGACCAAAATTCCTACCAGATCCCTGTAGGAATGAGGAATCTGAAGAGGCAATAACCTTAAAAATTTTCCAATCCAAGGCACAGATCATTTAATCTGTCAGGGAAAAGATGAGGACTTACTTCARGAAATCCAAATGCACAGAGCCTGCAGGACAGGCTATTTAGTGGTCTGAGCTTTCAGCTGCAGAAGACACAAACAAGAATCTCCCTTATCTCAAGGGCACAATTTTCACTCTCCACTGTTTATCACTTTGCTAGTTCATCATCACCAGTTACTTGTCTTTGGAGAACATGGGGACTTCCACATTATGAGACTCTGAAAGAGGACGTAACTATTTCATTTCATCTGGTGAAAGAGGGAGTAAGTACTTCAAGAAAAAAAGAAAAGAAAATGAGAAGGAGAAGTACTCCTGTATATCCTCCAGTTTTCCAGCAATTTATGACCAAGAGAAATCTATACCTATGACTTCAGGGAAGGAAGCTACATTAACATGARTAATTTGTTTAAAGACTGATTTTTTTGCTTTCAAAACCTCCTGTCTTGTGAAGCCCTGCAATGTACTCATATGTGTGATGTAAAGTGCACTTCTTTGTTGTGAGCTTGTTGCCGTATCTGAAGACTATTCTTGAACTGTGAGAAGCAGCAAGTTCTCATGCTACAAGAAAGGTGAATTGGCTTCACTATCTCCACCATCTTCTTCATTAGCTTGATGGATGCAGTCCTGTTTGAACTAACGAGGCTTTGGTCCAGGCTGATGTTCAGTAAGTAGGCTAGATCAGTATCAATCCAATTGTGTGTGGTTATCAACCCAAAAAAAGGAAAAAAAAAATTGTTGGAGATTGGACTGATAAGTGGATGAAATGGCATTAACACAGCAGAAAATCTCACTACAAATCAAGCCCTTTATGCCACAAATGCCTGCACCATGAGGCCCTGTTGACCTGGCTGCATGGCAGTGATCTTGGCGTGAGCAGGGACACCACTCATGATTGTGTCCCAAGGCTGAGATCCCTTACATGACGCCAGACTTCAATGGGCTGGTAAGTGACATTTTTGTGAATGTATATCACATTTTAAATGWGCAGAGTAAACATACATACATTATAATATTTTAATTCCAAATTTAAAACACAATGAATAGTAGAGTATTGACCACCAAAAATACTGTACTTATTAAATATTTTGTACACCTTAACTTACGAATTTGAGTGCACTAAAATAACTACTCAGTCACATCTGAGTGATCTTTTGCTCCTCTTCTTTGCTGCCCTAAAGGAGACACTTAGACTCCCTTTTGTGTCACTACTGTTTCCATAGCACAGATCTCAGCTCAGCAGTTTTGTTAACCACACCTCAGATGCTTATTTCTAGAAGGCTCCTTGAAGGTCCACTTCTGAAGACCCTGAAGAAATAGCTACCTGCCGTGTGCTGCCCTGCCCTCTGCTCCTGAGCAAAGGCTGTCACTGCCATCCGGCAGCCAAAATGCAACTGCAGCTTCGGCACATTCAGTTCCAGCCGCCCATTAACAAACAGACACAGAGCTGAGCACATCTTCCACCTATCTCAGCTTTAGATAGACCCAAGCCTTGCACCCAGCATGGCATTTGACTAGAGGTGTCAGSTACTCCTCCTATCAAATGCCACTTYCTTGACATTTCTGTCCCCACTGACAGGTTCTGCTCGTGAGCATGCCAGGACAAACAGCATTCACTGTAAGCAGGGACCAGCATCTATTACACTGACTGAGCAGAGATCAAAGYGCTGCCTTCCCACCCACCACCAAAGCAGAGGTATGGTGTGGTTTATTTTGTCTGGTGTCAAGACTTTGGAGTCAATTAGAGTCATTGCTGTTTACAGATGTCASAAAAAAAAATAAAGGCTGAATGAGGATGTTTGACAAGGTCATAGGAAAGTAGATAATTTTCATGCTGGTATGCCTATGGAGAAGTATGTCTTTATTCAACAACGAAAGCCCTGTCAGCACTGTGATGGCTRAAATGATGAAGATGCAGATGTTGCTGATGATTACAGAATGATCTGACCACAAAGATGGAAAGAAGAAGGTCAATTACACAAACCCAAGGGAGTTCAAAAAGGGTAAGGAATTGAAAGCAYTTTGTGCATGTTTACTCATACAGGACATTTTTAAGGAAAAAGTCATTCTACAGCAAATAAACTACAAATTCTGTCAGTGGAAGGCTGTTTTTTTTCCAAGCCTGCTTCTCCTCCTACTCCAGTCACACAACCAGCTATGGTAGAAAGGTTTTAGGAGATTGGCATTAGGGCTTCATAGAGTAAGTGAAGAAAGTTCTTCCATTGATATCAGAGGTTAAAGATTAAGTTCACAGAGATTAAAGATTAAGGGTGATAGTAGTTTACTGGCCAGGTTCTTTGCCCTTGCAACTTCACCAACAGGCCTTCATGTGTCTGTCCATGCTGCGAGCTCCCATCCTCTGCTCATGTGAACTCTTTCACCTACACACTGAGTGGAGGAGCTGATTAACACATACATTCAGCAATAACTATTTTTCTGGCAATTTCTCAGTTTATGATTTGATGGAAAGCACCTCAGCCCTCAGCAGCATATCTTACACAACTGTGAAGGTTTCCTTTAGAGGAAGCATCTCACTTTTACTTCAGCCTAACAAACTTCAGCCTCGTTATGTGAAGTGTAGGAGAAGGCTAATGACTAAAAGTTACATTGTGGGAAACTTAAATATCGAGAAATCAAGTTCCAGTCAGTCTTTCACTAAATGTTAAGCAGAAAACTGTTCTTCTACTTAAAAGAAAAAACCCAAAGGGGAGAACTGTGATCACTGTCAATCCTGTTGATTCTCTCAGCTCAGAGTCGCCAAAGTGAGTACGTTTGCTATAAAATCATTGAGAGTGGCACAYGGAACAGAGCCTGTTGAAGCTTCCCACTTCTGTTGAAGCAGAACTTAAGGTCACAGTAGGAACATATATCAATCTGGGCTCAATGAATACTGAGAAAAAAAAATCTTCCTATGAACTTTGGTTGTACAATACATGGGAAGAAGAAGGAAAATTCATGAAGATGCTTCAACTTTATCAACAGCCAAAGGCAAATGTCATCTGTAGAAATGGAATGGGGTACAATGAAAACAAAAACACATCAGGTGTCTGAAATACTGGTGAAAGGTCTCTGAATGCTTCTTTAGATGCTATTGATTTAGGACTRGGATATTTTTTAATTTATTTACTTTTAATTCTCTCCCTCTCTCTTCTTCAAGAAGAACAGTAGGACCCAAAAATGTTTAAAAGAACAAAACTGCCCTTGACAAGACAACCAACATGGGATGTTTCATGCAAGAGTTATTTGAAAGGGAATCTTACAGACATGAAGCACACGAGGTCTGAACTCAGCACAAGCCAGACAAGCATGGGGACATTCAGTCATTGAGACAACCAGTTTCCCCATAAGAAATATTTTTGTTATTTCTTACTGGAATTTGCTCCCCACCCCACTAGCCCTGTAAATCCCGTTATTACTTGAGCATTAGGGCATGYTGCCAGGCCAACTTTCCCAGGCTTTTTCCTAAGAGAGTTCCTGCTCTCTTTGTGTGCCAACAAGCAAAAGATAAAGTGTTTCTGCTTAAAATAATTAACAACAAGGTGTTTTTATTATTATTGTTCTAAAGTATAACCTATCAAAGCAAAGTCAGGAGTGGATTTATTTCTTTTAATTTAAGAAAGCTTTACTTAAACAGACACTGAGGAATGTTGTTCTCCATAGAGTTTACACAAGAAGTCAGACTACATGACAGTCAACCATCTTGACTTCTGCTTTTACAAACTGCAAAGAACCATATCAAACTTACTGCTAACACCCRTGGTGGACAGAGGAGAGAGTTACTGCCCAAATGCTTTATTACAAGCACAAAAATTACCTTGAAAACAGGTGCTTTGCTGCTCCCACTCTACCTCATTCCCAGTTAGATTGTACTCCTCTGATTATCAACTACATTAATTATTCCATTGTGAGCTCCCATAAATTATTCCATTGTGTTACCCATGACAGGGCCATGTAACTCAACAGGAAAATTCTCTATCCACAGCTAACACTGAAAAATGAAATATGTTATTTATTCAAACACACAAAACCCCTCAACAAAAAAACAAACAAAAGAACCCCATAAGTCCCCCAGTAATTTTTTTTTTAGTTTTGTGCTTAGAAAACTGATTAAATGGGTGCCTGTTCCATTATTTTGTGCACCAACAGAAACTAGAGAATATATATTAGCAAACCTGTAGCAAAAAAAAAATCTTGCTGTCAGTCCCTGGAGTAAAATCCCACCTTAATGAGATGTGTTACCTTCAGGGCCAGCCTGCAGAACTCAGCCAGCAGAGTCCATTACTTTTTTTGGCAGTTAACAGCACACTTTGTAATTCATCCATTTTATACAAACTAAACTCTGATCTAGAGAGAAAATGGGCYTGAGAGAAACAACAATTCCTGGGAACTCCCATCTGAAATACATTAGTAGCATGACTTAAATAGTTTATCCTCACTGGATCCTAGCATTTCTAGATGCACTGCTATCAGCTCAGACTGCTGTGAAACTTGCCATGCTGATTTAATCACCTTGCTGCTGTGTGATCTGTTGAAGACATTGCATCATCTCTCACTGCCCTTTGAAGGCATGCAATGTAGCAAGATCTTTCAGGAACCCTTCCAAACATATTCTACTGACTCAGATCTGCAGAGCTGACCATTAAGTAACCATCCAGGTTACAGATAAAGAGCAGTAGCTGCCTTTAGAATCACTGGATTTTTCTTTCCACAAGATCAATTTCAGAAGCTGAAMGTGCTTAAATATTTGTTGGTTTTGGTAATTGTGCCTTTTTTTGATAGTATTTCAATATARAAGTTGACAAACTTGTTAAGGGTTCTAAAAAAAATACTTTGTTACAATAAAGATTAGAAACTGTCTTTTCTCTTTTAGCCTATCCTCCAAAGGGCCATGTAAAACACTAAATTTAGCAGAAAGTTTTAAATTTGAAAGACTTTTGAAAGCAACTATCATCTTAAGTATGACTTTGGTTGAAATGTTAAACTACATTGTGTCCAAATAGAAATTTACKAGGATTGTCTGTGGCAAACTCTTGTATCTCATCTGAATTATTTCTTTTCCAGACTAGGCTTCTGGAAGCAGCCATGATTTTGCCTGTAATTTTATAAAAATTCAAGTGAATAAAATGGATTGCAATTTAATTACAAAGAGTACGACTCCCTGTGGCCCATGCTGAAATTCTCTCTCTCGGCTATTTCACATTGCTGGAAAGCAAACTATAGAAATTCTTACAGTTTATTCTCATTACAATCTTTTGGCTTAAAGACCTGAGGTCTGCAGTTTCACACTAGAAATTATTCCCAGTTCTCAAGCCTGCTGACTCACTGATTCATACTGAATCATATCCAGTGGTTCCAACCCGTTTTTGTATTTTGTATACATTGTCTTTGAGTCATTTTTCAAGCATTCTATACAAATAAACCATCAACTACCACATGAGAACATGGCCTAGATGCACACTTGCTTTACCTGTTGGCATTTATTTCCTTTCTGGAAARCAGGCTGATTTGAATGCATGAAAAATTTTGCATCTCAGTTCTGATACAAGAAAATATGTCCTATCCTTTTCCTTACTCCTTTTGTTTTTTAAACTCTATCTCATCATCTTTGCTGAAAAAACACTGTGGGGTGTCACTACCTATTGTGAAAAAAACTTGGAGGTTGAACGTTTATACAAAGAGTGGCTTCAGCAACAAACAGAACGAGACAAGGCTTTCTGCAGAGCATCATTACCTAGGCAATCAACTCCCCAGTCTCTCCACTTCTCTTCCCAAGTAGGTGCTGCCAGATGTGCCCAACTGGGAGGAGTGAGGAATCTATGCTTTTTGGAAGTTMACAGCAGAAGTAACAAAAAACATACTTCCCAAAGTTTTATACCCTCACCTCATGGAGTCATGGTTAAAAGGCTCTCCATGTTCTGTGYTTCTTTCTGTTTCTCCAAATGAGTGCAGCAGAATGTCTGTGGGACAGAAAGATAGCATTGTTGATAACATTGSCTTTTATGGACATTTTCTACTGGTGGGATGTTCACTGCTCATGGGAGAACCACCTTTTGTGTTCTGCCAAAGAATTCAGCTGGAAATGTTGAAGAATCTAAGCTGCAGCAGATGACATGAGCAAGTTTGTCTAGGTATCAGGAGATCCGAATTTCCTTCCTTTCTTGTATTGGATTTCTGATGACATTTGTAAACTATCTACTTTGGAAAAGAAGGAATTTCCTTTGAGATTTGCTTTTTCAGTGTATTTCCCAGTTCTCTTCCGGCCAACATTAACCCTACTGCGCCAAACACAGTATGTACAGCACCAGGTGACTCTCYGATGTCATGCTTTACATCACCATCACTCACTTCAATGCTGTTTATCAAAGTCATAGTAAAGGAAGGGACAAGGACTAAACCATGAGGACCAGACAGAATGTATATAGAACTGAATGGAAAGGTACAACTAAGGCACCAGACTGAGTCATTTCTTTTCCTGTCTACCTACCACTACGTGAAAATCCACAGGTTTCCAGCACAGTAGTTTTATCTGTCTAAATTCTTGGCACACATGCATTCACAGAGAGATGGAAAACACAAAGAGTCTCTCATGTTACCAAGGGWTGGGAAGCTTAGAACCCTCTTGCCAGTCTTAGAGGCATATCAATAAAGCWGATTTCCACAGACATGGATTTGTGCCAAAATATATCATTACAGTCAATTAGTTAACTATTACAGGCAAAATTCATGTCTTTTCATTCTTCTTTTTCCTTCACAGAGATACCTCTTCAATAACTATTTTCCCCTTCTAGCATGGAAATTTATTCCCAGGGAATTAAGAGAAACAAATTACTGCCTATTATGATGTTGCAACTTCTAACCACAGGGTTCAGCATCAAGAAGGAAAGAACAATTATTGGAACATTAGGGCTTAACTAAACATTTCAGTATTTGGCAGGGCACACTCTGAACCAACAGGGAGAGACAGCCATGCATATGTTTGCTCACATTGGGTAGCTGTAAAATGTAATTGGAAACAATGTTTTAGGAATTTGAATTTTAGTAACATTATACAGATCTTTAGCAAAGGTTCTCTGATACTAAAATWAAGCAATTCAACATTTTTTAATCATTTGCCATTATTAAAGCATGTGGTAGTATAGAGTTAATGCTTCGCATGGGTCTTCACAAGGGTTCTTGAGATTTCTTGAGACTTCTTCTAATGAGATCTTTATCATTTGCCCTGAAAACCGTGGTCATTGAAAAATGGAAGTGTTGACCCAGAGACCACCTGATATCTCTGCATTGAACACRGCAGCTAAAAGCCTAAAATAGTGAAGTTATGCAATCCATTTGCAACATTTGGAGGTCAGCCTGCACTCTTGGTCATCTTGGTCATCCCAGAAATGCCAAGCTTCAGAAGGTAATTCAAGTTTTTACAAGAGAAGGGAGAAATTTCTGATGGATAGAAAAGTTTGGTGCCTCTTAAAAAGCTGGAATGCGTGTCCTTTTGGATACAAAGGGTCAGGACTCTCAGGAAATAAATCAATTTTGAAACCATAGACATTAAGACCAGACAAAACACGGAGTTATCAAAATAGGAGGGCAATTAATATACATATACAGCTGTGAAGTTCCAACATTGAAAGAATATGTAAATGTGGAAACCTTGTGTAAAATACAACAGTTAAAATCTCATTCCCATTACCGTACTTTTCATGTGTTATCAAGTTTCCACCTTTTTAAATTTAACCATCCATGTGATTGCCACAGAGATCATTAACCAGCAGCTACTGTGTTTTGGATGTGAAGAGCAGATGACATTTCTCAGAAGGAGTCACTGGCCCTGCAGCACTGTCACCCTCTTGGGAGACACAATCCTCTTTCTGCAGCCTGACTCCATGGCATGGAAGATTTTTCTAMTACCCCCTGCCTTCTTACTATGAAAAACAGACCTTCAGGGCTGCYCAGCTCCTGCTTCTCTGACACGGTGTCACAGACAGACTATCACTCAGTCACCACAAACCCGAGGCAGAGCAAACACTACAGTCACACTCCATGCCAAAACCTTTCCTTCGTTGCCCATTCAGCAATGGCAAGAGACAGGGTTGAAATCTCACAGACCAGGCATTTCTGTGCTGGCCACAGCTCACCTTCCTCCTTGGAGAAGGTGTACCACAGCAGCAGAGCCCCAGAGTCCCACCTGCAGCCTCAGCCTCATGCCCTGACCTGGCACACCAGCTGCTCTTCTCTTCCTGACCAGGGTCCTGTAAGGACAAACCAAAGCAGCCTTTCTGGTTTGCCCCACCATGTCCTCTTGTCCAAACTGAATACAAAAATTACTGTAGCATCCCTTTTCTGACCTGCAAAGTGTCATCTTGCATCCCAAGCTGAGTTGAACACAGCAGCCCAGCTTCACCACCTACCAATATGATCCTCCTTTTAGATTAGATATCAGGAAGAAATTCTTCACTGATAGGGTGAGGGTGGTGAGGAACTGGAACAGGTTGCCCAGAGAAGGTATGAATGCTCCATCACTGGAAACATCCCAGATCAGCGTGGACAGAGCTCTGAAAACCCTGATTGTTGAAGAAATCTTAGCTAATTGTAGGGCTGTTGACCAGATGACCATTACAATATCCCTTGCAACCCAAACTGTTCTATGATTTTATATAATCAGCAGTGCATTAAATCAACCAGCCTTAAGTAACACTGACACATCTCTAATATGTGATCAGAATTTTTTGGTGTCTACAGCAGCAAGTGATTAATTGACAATAAACCTCTCAAAACAGAGTGTTTTCAATTAGAATAATAAAAAAACCAAACAAAATAACAAAAGTATTCAATAAATAACAGCAAGCAATCACTGACATTGGTTTGCTGTCCCAACTTTGGTTGAAGACTGAGTATGCTATTTCTCCCACGCTGCTTCCAGCAGAGATGGTTTACACTGGCAAAAGGGTTAGTTAAACCAATTCCCAGGAAAGGCATAACTCTCTGCATTATTTGCCATCAGAAAAACATTCCCAAGAAGCAAAGTTTTAAGCACAGACCACACRTTCCACCAGTTTCATTACTAACATAGGTGATACTGGAAGACAATCAGATTTACATGGCTTCAGCTAGCTGCAAGCTCCAGAGTCCACCAGTTTTTCCAAATCAGTTCCTACCCATTTCATTGCTCTTGAAGATCAAGGATTTAATTTATTCCAGCATTGTCTTTACCCAGGCCCCCCTTGCATGCCATCASTGGTAGTCACTGGGTGGTTCTAAGTAGTCTAAGTGCAGGTGCTAAAAGCACTCCTGAGAGCCTGAGACTCTGACCATGGTTTGGGGTGAGTAYAGCAGAAAGCAGCTCATTGCTTTCTGGCCTTTCACAAAGCAGCAGGTGAACCATCTTAATTTAGCATGAGGTCTCCTGGAGAAACCCTATCACTAGCTTTGGTTTGCCTCAAAATACCTCCCTGCAATTTGCAAATGAGAATTCACAACTAAACTTACATTAAGGCTGAGCTGACCCTTCAAGGATGAAATTTCACCAGTCTCTTTAAGATATCTCCACAGATKAATCAGACCACTAATCCAATCTTTTAGAAAGCTGTTCAGAAACACAGTTTGTTTGAAATGTTAGATAAGYAAAGCTTGCAGCAGCCCCTGATGTTTGTCCCTAACATATCTGACCCATTGTCACCTACAACCTAGGATTTATGTTTCCTGACATTCAAATTATTATGCTTCCTTTAAATGGTGCTTCTATCTAAAATGTTTTTCTTTATTCTAGTTTTTTTATGATAAACTTACTATAGTAATTCTCACTTCCCCCACTTCTTTTTTTCTTTTGGGTATCTCAGACTTCTTTTAACACAATAAAATTCAGCATTTAAGGAGACCTTTTAAGGGGATTCCAATACATTCAAAAGATCTCCTAAGACCTCCTGCCAGCTCAATTATTCTGTGATTTTATTTCTTTTTGTTCATGGTCATTTCCATGTCATCTGTGTGTTTTACTCATGCACTAAGCAACATGACTAACATCTGTCACATATTGTTTGTTTTCTTCTCTTTCCCCAGGGGAAGAAGGAGGGGAGGGTCTGGTATTGGCAAAGTGGTTTTCATTTGTTTATTTGTTTGTTTAGCATGCATGTTGCTATGTGTTTACAACAGAAAACACCAGGTCAGAGTAATGCTTCATGGAATCAGAGTGGGAGCTGGAATGTGTAGAGAAGTCCTCAGGAATCAGAGGAATCCCTAAGACTGCCAGGTAAGCCCTTGCCTCCTTCTTTGTGCAACAGGTGCACAGATGGATATGGTTTTCACTCCTAAACTTCTTTTTCTCAGGCTTGGGAAGGCTTTGAATGAGAACACACAGACCTTAAGCCTGATTCAGAATTCAGCAGGGAACTGGTAAGCAAGGTAAGGGCAGGGTAAGGGCATGGGATTCATGCAGAAGTCATGCAGAGTAAGGACATGTCTGGCGTGGTTGTGGTAATGCCTCGCTGGGAAGAGCACCCTTGTGCCCTGAAGGTGCCTGACCACTGATGGTTCCACACACCTGTCCAAGGCCAACCAGGATGAGAAAAGGAAGAGGTTCAAAAATTGAACATGAGACAGTATACGGCAAATGGAAATACTCTTCCACTAAGACAAAGGAAGGAAAAAGGACTGTCTATTGCAAGTTGTTCACAGTGATTTTGTCTGTCTAACATCCTGATCACTTACTGGCTCAAGGACAGCTTCAGGAAGTTGTTTTTGCTAATCTCTTATGAGATTAGAATTGTCTGAGGCTTCCTTTTTCTTGTAAAAAATTTGTTTTAGTTCCTTATACACTTGCAAAACTTCACCCCTGGGGTCCAAAATTTCCCATATCTATGATAAATATTTTTGCAAAATTTCAGTTATGAAACATTGACTGAGACAAGAAAGGATAGGTTTTGCCCTTGCTAAAAAGTTTGGCAGTTCATCTGTAAAAAATCCTTGGAACTCTAAAAAGACTGTTAAGGACATTGGTAGATGTTATTTGAGAAAGATTTGCTTGTTCTATGAAAGCACATTTATATTTGAGAAATTGCAAGCTGCTGAAGAATCTCAATTCACATAAACACAGTTACAATAAGGTTTCTCAGCTGGCCTTGCATTCTTGTCCCACCAGAACACATATTCATCATTGCCAAAAGCCAGGAATACAAGGCTCCTCCCAGCTTATTTGGGCAAAGAAAAAGAGGCAAAGTTCTTTTGGGCACGGAAGAAACTGCCTTCTTCAGTCCTCCTTTCTATAAAAATGGATGAAGGTGCTAATTCAGATGCCTAAGTAACACTTAAAGATGCTAAAATACAAAAAACTGCCAAATTCTTGGGCTTGTACATAGAGACAAGGAGAGAGAGGCTGAGAGACATGCAAGCTGGCTGAAACTCAGAAAAGCATGAAATGTCCTTGATTCCTGATGACTAACACAACATTTAGCTTTATGAGAAAAGCCATTCTTAATAGGTCTTCATTATCAGGCAATTGTTTTTATACGCTATTCGCCTAAATTTATAAAAATTCTGGAGAGATTTTTGAATTATAATTTTAAGGTTGCTTTCAAATTCTTGGTGGAATTGTTGAACTTGACTGAATTAACATCATACCACACTGAGTCCTTTCATAAATAAAAGTCTTTGATGAGCTGACATATCCACACATTCCTGGAGATGGTCATTTTGACAATTGTTAATCAATTTATTGTGTGCCTGATTAATATTCAACAGAACTTTAAAGACTTGTCATACATTCAATAAATCTGCATCCACACCAAAAGAAAATTAGGATTCCATGGGAAAAATCTTAATTCTGGGTTTTTCTCTTATTTCTTCATCATTTTGAAGTAATTCTTCATTGTTATTAATATTACAGTTTGCCATGCCGTATTAAGCAACAATAGAGAAGTTATTATCTTTCATTTCCTTTCAATAGAGAGAGAATCCCTTAAAATCCTATCTTTGCCTTTTTCTTCTGTTGGTTTCTCAATGAGCACAGAAGAAAACAAATAGATCAGATTTTTTATCTCTTAAGATTATGGTTCTCACAAGTGCATGTCATTGTCAGTCTTGACCTTGGTAGAAAGGCTATGATATGTTTGTTAAGTTTAATTTATAGTTGACAAAAGAAATGCCTTGTTTTTACTGCTACAAATCCATAATGAAACAATTTCTTGTTCTGCCATGCATGTAACTTTGACTTGAAAAATTATGAAAAGTGCTTTGATAATAGCATGGGCCAAAATCCGCCTTAAACACCCCCAACCAATATTATGAAGACTTTGGATTAAGAAAAGCAAGGGAAACCAGAGTTTTTCTCAGGTTGCCTGACAAATTTTCTCTTCTTTTTCTGTAGAGCATCTTCAGATAGAACATTTTAGATAGAACATTAACAACATCTTAAAGACTAAATAGAAGAAGAAAAGGGAMGTGTCATTTGGAAAGGAAGTGTGTCTTGGGATTCAGGAAGGGCCAGGTAAGTTACACAAAGACAGGAGAAGTGAAGGAGCTGCTGGAACTCATTATGAACAGCAAGAGGAGAGATTTAAAATAAAGAGCAGGCAGTCAGGAGGTCAGAAGGAAATCCAGGAAGAGCCTGTTGTAATTAGGACAATCCAAGAAGAGCCTGTTGTAGGCTTAGTTTAGAGGCCTCCAGGAATATAGGACAGGGCTGATGGGATCCCAACTGCTGGACCTTCTCTACTCCTTCAATTTAACAAATATAGCATTGGTAGGAATGATAGCAAATGACAGACATAGTGATTAAAGTTGTGAATTCAATAGAGATAAAAATAAAAATAATTAAAATTAAGGAACAGAGGTTGCTGCTGAATAAGCAGATGTGATTATGAATGGACTGGGTTAGGAATGTCTTTGGTAGCATTGAAAGGCTTCAATTGTTCTCTAAGGCAGTACTGAAATTGTGATTTTAGCTAAAGTTCTCATTTCCAAATCTACAAAATGGATACACACCCTGGCAAGAGCCATACTGCATGGACCCAAACTGTATCACATGGTTTAGCCACACTGTTTATTTCTATGGCTGGTTCCCACTCATTCGCTATTTAGGAAAATTTGGGGTCTATCATCGCTCCAAAGGATTTGCAGAAGAGTCTTTGTAGGAATTACTTGTGAAATGACCATTTATCTTGATTCAAAAATCATCAATCAAAAATGAGAAGATATTTTTCCTGGCATTTCCCTGAGTCATTTCCACCCTTAAAAATTCCTAATATCACTGGCACCACATTTAAACTATATSACATTTAAAATTATAAAAGTAATTAGCAAATGTGTTTTGTGTGGAAATTTTGGAATTTTTTTTTGTYATGTTATTTTACCTGCATAGCACAAAACAAAAGGATGCTAGTTTTTATCACATATTTGTCCCAAAAAAGTCTAGTATTTTGCACAATACTTCAGAAAAACAAACAAATTTTCTCACTTCTAAAGATTTGGAAAATATAGAATTATTACTATTTTTTATACTAATAATAATAATTAAACAACATTTAAGTACAGTTTTCTGATATCTCAGCCTTTAACAAAAGTTACTGAGTGAAATGCATTATCTGAAATCCATCTTCAAGAGCAATGGAAAATTAGTGGCTTGATTAAAAAAAAAAAAAWATATATATATATACAACTGGATAGAGGTAGTACAGGTGTAATACTTCTTTATAGGAGGGTGAAAAGAGTGGGAAACTTTCCACCATGTTGCAGTTACTTTGACTACTGGCTGGGATGCTGTACATTGTATTAGATAAAAAATACGATGAACATCAGCTCCATGCATTGTGCATGTCTGCACTGATTTTGTACTTTTCAAAAGCCATTTTAAATAAGAATTTTCAAAGCCGAAAAACTGCCAAACATTGGTGAAACATGAATAAAACTGCAATCAGTCGAGTCACTAAGGTTTCTTGCATCAGAAATACAGGGGTTTGGAAGAGTAGCTGCAGCACAAGAGATCTTGTTAAACTTGATTTGATATGAAATGCTGCCAAGGACCCAGCTCTGTGTTCCATCTTGCTTTAATTGTAGGTCACGCTTCTGAAAAGACGCAAATAGTCAGCAAGCCAAAGTGCTCTCATTGGCACACTTCACAGGCACGTTTTCTTTTCAGTTCAGGAGCTACTTAAAAGAGACCATAGAGACGTAGGACATCCGCAACAAATATTCTTTTAAAATATTTATGGTTTGTACATTCAGAACTCGGGGTGATATTTTAGCTGCATGCAGAGACAGGTGATGATTTTAGGATTATTACGATGACAGCAGTATGTTAACATAGCCATGTTTGTATTGTTTCTTACTCCATAGTAATCTAGCCTTTATTTCCCTATCTGCTTAGAAAGCACAGTCTAAAAATATATTGAACATTCTGTCTCTCCTCTGATCTGTATAAATTGCTTCTGTACAAACAGCCACACCTAAACCCATGCTTCTCAGTTACCACTGCCATGTTTAAATGTCATGGTAGTGCAAAACACATCTTGTGGCAAACACCAGAAATATTGTTGCTTTCTTTTGCTTAAACTCAAGTAACCTGCTTTTGATCTGCTTGCTTTTTTCAGAATGGGAGCAGTCCTATTCATTCCCAAGTGGGACCTCAGTGTGTAAATTTTTGGAGATCCATGGTAATTAAAAATACTGAGAAATACTGGTAAGAAAATTGTAACTAAATACGCATACTCTTCATTGTTCCTATTGGCCTAATATGAAAGAAGTCACACTGCAKTTGGAATGACTGTTTCTTTGGCTGAGAAGTTAGGAAGCTTGTTCATACAAGAGAAAAAAGTCACCCTTCCCCTTCTAATATTGAATAGAACAAAAGATACCAAAATACATTATAATAGTAACCCTTATTTTTAAGCGACACAATCAGATATGGGCCTGTCTGGAAAAATGTGTTCTGTTACAGAGCTGAAACTTCATTTTTACTCCAGCAATACTGCAAAATTGTGTGAAGTACAATCAAATGAAAGACATACATTCATAAAACCAAAAACTCTTCTCTCACTAGCAAGACTATGGCATTACACAGAATTAAATTACAAGCATTTTTTTGACTAAATGAAAATTTCTTTCTAGTCTAGGAATTATTACAACATTGTTCAAAATCGTTCATCATTACTAATATCCTGTGGAAATAATTTTGAGGTTTTAACAGTCAGTATGTTCATGAGTCCTACCTGAATAGGACCAAGAGGATGACTATTACAATACAGTCGTATTTCACAGAAAAAAAATATTGTAAAAGTTATCATGTTAAATTTTCACCTAACAATGAAGACCTGAGACTTTCTCCTAAAATTGTAAATACTTGATTTGGTGTGCTGATAACTTTRTTAAAGTCTGCAATGTAATTATCAGCAATGTAAACTACAATGTTGGATAAAATATGTCTTTCTAACTGTATCATCTGTTGCACATATATCAAAATTCCAGGCCAGCCAAAATATTGATCTATATGTTATTTTAAATTTGAAGTTTAATTTAACATGCCTTACATAATATCTCCAGCCGTTTATTTTGCAAACTTTGAATTCCATTGGAAATGTACACAAAAATGTTACATTTTGACAGAACCTTTTGTCCCAAAAGACATTATTTAAGTACTATCTTCTTCTGAGTTACTGACTGCAGATATTTATTTTCTTATGAATGCCAGTGAAACACTAAAGGCTATGCCAAAGAAATGAACATGAATGAAGTTTTGGCTTCTTTCACACTGTTATCTCACTATATATATATTGATTCACCAAATTTACAAAAATCACAACCAAAACTGGGTTGTGATCATCCTGATCTCTGTAACGCCATCAGCTAAGATACCATGGGACTGTCACAGAGCTTGAAATTCTGTAGAAACACAAAACTCTACAGACTTGGGATGATGGTGAGGCCAAGCTGTGGCTGTGCATACTGAGGAGAAATTCCTTTTTCATCCTTTCCAAACTGAATCCTGGATACCAAATGGATCTGGACATGTGGATGTACATATCTGAATAAACATCAGTATGCCCTGAACCAGTGAAGATAACACCATTTTGATGATGTTTTTCCCTTTATATTCAGTTGCAGTAATGACACATTTCTATCAGCTCAAGGCCGGGTTCAGGCCCCTTCTCTTGATGGAAAAATCTATCCAGTTTAAAATGTAACACACCTGCTGTAGGTGCTGCTTCATGCAGCCTCTTCAGCATGCCTCTTCAGAGAGCAGAAATGTCTTTCCTGAACCCTTTTGCAAGGGGATTTATGTCATCAGTTAATGAAAAATAGTCCCCTCTTACACCAGCAAAACACAAGTTTTGCTACTGGACTAACTAAAGTAGCATCACGTTATGTGCCTAATGATCTGGACGTACATTCACTTTGCACTCTACTTGCAATGCAAACATCTAACAGCCATCCAGACCCATACTTTTAAACAAGCATTTATCAAAATGAATCTTAAGCAGAGATTAAATGTTATTTATTTCAGCCTTATTAGATATTGCCTGCTTTCTTATTTCTGTTGTTGCTTAGCTCCTAGACAAAACAATATGACCTCTAAGGTAATGGGCAAATGAGTAAGTGGATTTAAAAATAATAGGAAGTACCTGGAGAAAGGGAAAACACTATAACTCAGACATTACTTAATGAGCCTAAAAGACGTGTAATTTACTTGAACCAGAGTTTACAACTCAGATGGCTTTTAAAAAAGGAAGAGACAAACAGAAACACAGTTCTGGGGCAGTTATGACACCTCTATTGAAGCAAAAGAGTCAGCACACCAGGGAATAAACAGACTGATTCAGTGGCTTGTCATGACACCCAGAACATGCTGATTAAAGCCCCTGAAGTTATTGGAAGAAATCTTCCAGGTGTGATGCTCATCAGCTATTGCTCAAGATGGGAATTAGTTAACAGTGTGCTGAAATGCTCTTTTCCATCTCATCAAATATTCACCTTCATGAAGTTCACTTGCTCCCACCATCTGTGCTTATGCAAGCAGAAAATGCTCGTTCAGCTATCCCATTGTGAGGGTTTCCACTATTCCTATTTCCTAGTTTAGATAAACAGGCTTTTCATCCTCAGTGTCACACATTCAGCAGCACTAATGCCACATGGGTTATGCCAGCTTTAAGCTTTAAGAGCCAGAACCATCTGTCATCCTTATCTGTAGGTCTCAAACAGACCTTCCATACTAACTTAGTGTTAGTGGCCTTGCTTCAGTGGCAGGTGACACAATAAGGTGACAATTTGGGCATTGTATCTGCTATTCTATTTGYATGCATTGAATCTGCTATTCTATTTGCAGGCATTCAGAAACATCAGGTTGGTTTATTGCTGTAGAAATGTGGGAGTTGTTTGAGAAAATCAATCATTGCTTTATACAATTTTGGCTTCTTTAGCAGAGTAAGTTGGCATTGCAGTGAGTAAGCAATCATGTTCAGTGAAGTTTCCATCTTTGTCAAATCATAATTATTGCACAGGCATACATAGTTTTGACCCAGGGACATTGAAGCAGAGGTAGCTACGTTAAAAGCTCTTAACATAAAAAAAGTTGGGAACACATGTGTTGCCAAGTCTCAGACTTGAAATTACTACTGCAGTGGAGGTATTGTACAGAAGTGCTTGTATCAGGACCTACTCAAGTGTCCCAGAGTCATAGCTAGACCTGTCGTGGAGCTAATGAAATGCCAGCAGAACTTATAAGCAGGAATCCATAATAAAAATTTTCCACAAAATTTTCTTAGTACCTCGCTAAAAATCTAATTTTAGTCMATAGTGGTATCAGTAATGCCAAAGATTGTTTTCTGTACTCCAAGTAAGGCCTTTGCATATTTACTTGCACCCTACTCATACTGAAGAGCTTCCCAACACACACAGTTTTGCAGGGCACTTCATTTCATGTCTCAAGCTGCTTGTTTCATGTCGTGCCAGATCAGATGAACAACAGAAACTGCCCAAGCAGATAGCTGTTTGTGCAAGACACTGAGCTAGAACAGAGACCTTAAGGCTGGGATTCATCCTGATTTGAGATGTCTGCAGCATAGATTAATGACTTCTGAGACAGCTGCCACAGCTCCCAGGTGGAGTGATTCAGCTGACCTATTTCTAGACATCTGCTTTAGGGTAGCATGACTTCAGTGCCAGGGGTGTTATCTATCTCTCAACTGAGTATAAAGAAAGCATGTGATGACTAACCCAGAGGGAGATGTTGACATTATAAGATGTTTTCTCTGACTTCTGAACTCAGGTCTTTCACTCCCATTTAATAAAACACATTATGATGGGAATTCGCTTGTAATTTCTTTCCTTCCTCTTTCTAGAGTGAGACACATCTACTTTCAGTTATTCTTGAGCATAGCCAGCTCTCCCAGGCTAAAACATATCTCCAGAAAGAGTTGGCTAATCTCTTTTATTGTTCTAAGGTATTCAGAATTATTTWTATTGAGCAGTATCTTCCATCACTACCACAGGTTCATTGCTTTTGGAAAATTTCATCTCCTTTTCCAGTTAGGAAATTCACACAGTGATAGGTAAGGAAACTATGAATGCCATCTTCCTCCTGTCTCCAGTAAGGTAAACTTACACAGACTTTGAGGAAGGCTACTTTTGTCCTAAAAAAGCTGCCTGATATATTTACATTCCATGTTTTCACTAGTGGGTTCTCCATTGACAGAATAACAGCCCGTATTGGTGATCAGCGTCACTGATCACCAAAATTCTGCTGTTTAAGCATGTATCCATCTGAAAGACACAGGAGGTATCAAGTTAATATACTGTTACTGATCTCATTAAGATTTACCTGTGGTGTTAAGAGACAATGGAATAGTTTGGAATATTTTGGTTGAAAAAGGATGTAAAATTTTTAGATAAGGCAAGTTATATGGGTCCCTGAGCAACTTCAGTGAAAGCTGTCTCTGCCCATGGCAGGGAGGATAGAAATGCATTATCTGTAAGGTCTCCTCCAATCTCAACATCCTGTTTCTATGATTCTGTGATTCTATGGCAACAGACAAACAGCCATGAGAGCCCAGCAGTCCTGGCTCTTGCATTAATTCCCTTCTCTGGAACTTGCCAGTGACTACTAACTATGAATTATTCAATTCAGATATGGATAGTAGGAAAGGCAGATGTATAGAGACTCAGAACACAGGCTGTTCTGCTTGGACTAGGAACTTACAGGCCTGGACAGGACACACTGGGACATTAAGTTCAGTTTCTTGGAAATYTAGGCGATCATGATATATAATCCCTCTGCTACACCAGAACATACTCGTTAGGCTGTTTCAAGACTGAAAGCAAGGCAAAGCTGAAAGCCCCAAGAATTCCTCAATTTCAGAAACAATCCCCACCTGCACTGATCACATCGACCTAAATAAAACAAATAGATCTTCAGCTCCATAAGCCAGTTGCTCAAAATACTTATTTCAGTACATATTCTACCCAGCTGTTACACTCTATCCTAATCTTGACATGATTTAATCTGTTCACACAGATACTGGTATAAACAGGCACAAAAAGATGCAGCCAAAGCCTGCCAAATCCCAGCACAAAATAACTGGATCATGCTCTGGTGTTGGCAACATGAAATTTACTGCAAGGCATGATTTTTAATGATAGCAGTCCATTACATAAGGCAAAATATGCTCCACTTTCAATAGTCATTATACTGTCTGTATTTCTTTATTTTAGAAAAGCTTGAAACTAAATGAAGGCTAACAGCTCATAAATCTAGAAAGAAAGTTATGTTTCCTGCATGCAGAAATAGCAATTTATGTTGTTTTCAATAACGACTTCCTGTTTGGYTTATATGATCACTATTTTCCAATAATTTATAAGCAAAATCCATTTTAAAGTTTTAATTTTTTAACTGAAATACATGACGTAAAATGGCAGATAAGGAAAAGAGGACAGATACCTGACTTATGCCATTGAACTTTACATGCATTTTAAGGGAATTAATTACATTTGGAAGTTATTATGTTGATAAAGATGAAAACATAGAGCTACAGGTGAGAGAGACATTAAGGGAATGATCCTTCTGACTGCTGCTGATACAAGATCTTCCTTAAGACTATATTTTTCATACAAGTGAAAAGTGGAAAAATGCAAGACAGACATCACTTGTTGAGATGAAAACATAATCCAGACCTCACCCAAATGAAACCTAAAATTTKGAGGTTTTGTAAGCAATTACAAGAATGCTGGCATAGCACTTGGGGAATTCTATTTCAGAGTTCTGTTGTCTTGTTTGAGGAAAARTCTAGGTACCTGTCTTTCTCACCATGCTACATAGCCTTCTCATCTGCTTCAGAGGGCTGTCTGTGATCTTTCATATTCATTAATTAAAAATGTGAAATTGCAGTTCTTTGTGAAGCTAATACTTGCCTGAAATGTACCTGAAAAATATGCCAGGAAAAGGATGTCTAATATTGTCTTGTGAACACATCCACCTCCCAGACTTCCAATCTTAAGAGTGCTGGTACGACAATAATTTGGAAAAAACTGTTACAAGAAACATCTGTACTCTACTTTGRCGCTTGGAAGGAAGAGAAAAGTCACCACAACACTAGAAGTACAATGTAAGAAGGAAGTTTTATAATTAGTCTTAAGTTGTGGTTTAGATTTTAGATAGTATATTATTTTCAGTTTATAATTCAACACCTAATTTTGTAGTGAAAGAAATGCCAGAGCATGCCAGAGTACTAATCCATCTGACTGAAAACAGATACACTATTCTGGGCCCCTCCTGATACAAAATGAATTCTCCTTATACCAGTTATGGGTCATCAATAAGACCGGTTTTGGTCCAGATCTTTAGCTGGGTAATAGAACCCACAAACCTAAGATTTTTAAGAATGCATGTGCAAGGATGGATTATTTTTTATTTAATCTAATTATTTAATTTGAATGAATGCCAGTYTGATACTGAGGACAAAATGTTGTATTATGGATTTTATATTATGTAAATACAATCTCTGTTTCAATTAATTTCTAACTCTTTTTTTTTTAAATCTTAATTCAAAATTATGATCCAGAACCTCAGAGGACCTAGTAGGGTACCACCTCCTATGCCTACATACCCAGCCAGCTCTTAATAATATACTCCTGGCTCATTTCTGGGAGGGGGGAAAATCATCACTAAAGATGACTGTTGAAAGGAGGAGACAAGAAATAGCATGAAACAAGGAAGAAAACAGAAAGGAGACAACTAAAATCAAGAGAAAAGATCTGACAATTGTGCAACAAAAATCATGAATCTGAGAAAGAAAAAAAGGATTGGTTAACCATTAGCAGCACAGTCTGAAGTTAAGCAAACTTTGTAGATACCAGTATTCCAGGCACTACCCAGCTATTCCTCTGTGCCACTYCTCATTCCTAGAGCAATCTCATCAAATATCATTACAGATAAAGAACAGCTCTGTAGTAAAGCAGATAAAGCATGAGAACATGATGAAAAGTCAAACAATAATAAACACAGACTCATCTATTTTGCCAATATGACACACTTCAGTAATATCTAACTGAACTCACAGACACTTTAATATTCAATTAGTAAACTAGGACATAAAAAAGCTGCTGGAGAGGTTTTTTGACTTCATAAATTTTCCYAAGTGTTTTTAAATTTGGGACCATTTTCTCATCATCTTACATGGCCACGATTCTGCATAATGGGGGTAGCAGAGTCCTGTTCTCAAAGTCMCAGCTACTACAAGAAGTTGTAAAATGTGACTAGAAGTCACATTTCACATTTATGTAGAACCACCAGGTGTGAAGAACAGATGCTGGATTCCCAAACTGAAACAGATGCATTGCCATTCTCATTGCCACACACCAGATCCTGCAAACAGCTGTACTGGATCAAACTTGACAGCCTCCAGAAGCAGATTTCTAGAGAATACATAATAAAAAAGCAAACACATTATTAATATCTTCCCATACATTTATATATATACTGCTGCTAGTGCTCCTGCCAACCTGACAGTTTCTTACTCAAMGCTCTGTTTAGGGCACTGATGGTTGGAAAAGTGTATGTCAACTTCAGATTAACCATACTGAGTTATTCCCAATTTTCAGCCTGTTACTCTTAGAGCAAACACAAATTTCCTGTTTCTAAGTGTCTTCCTATCAGTTAAGTAACTGATTTATTTTTGTACATGACCAACTTTGTTCATATGGGGAAGTACACTTAATGAAAGATAGGTAATATTATTTACTATGTACTATTATGCCTTAAATATGTTGTCAAGAAAAGATTTTTTTTTCTTTATTTTCCTGTACATTCTTATTGCCACAGTTTTCAGCAGTCAACTCAATCATTGTTGAATGTAAGTTGCAGTAGATAACATACTCACATTTACTATGCTAACAGTGGTCCTGTGAATGCAACAGAACTAAGAACTTAGGTAAAATTATCACCGGAGTGTGACAGGGCAGCCACCTAAAACAACCAAGTAAAAAACCACTTTATTCCTTTCTCCTTACTATTGATTTATCTTGAACTTCATTAATTTCTTTTCCAAACTTCCTCTATTAACACACCTGCCCTGATCATAGGGTCTCCTTTTGACCTGCCCTGTTCCCCATCACCTATGAAAAGGATTTGCCCAGTGTGTCTTCTGACGATGCACTGGCTTTCAGTGGTGTTTGGTGGTGTACAGCAGGAGAGGGTGCCTGTGTAAGAATAGAAACCTCCACCCACTGCTCAACAACTAGCCAAGCCTATACTTACAGCCAGGTGAGACTCCAGGTAAAAAATTATTACTTCTTAGGGGAAGAAGTTTTTTTAGGGAAACCTTTGAGGAGTGCAGAGAACAGGAAAAGACATAACCAAAGCTGGGCAATGAAGAAAAATTAATGGCACTGAGTTTTCCTTCCAGCCATGTGATCCGAAAGGATTCCGAAAGGGTTAGTGCTGGAAAAGAGAAGGGAAGGAAACTCTACACTCCATCTGCTCTAATAATTCCTTGACTAGGGAAGATAGCACTCATGATGATWAACATATTTTTCCCAAATATTCCAAAAAATGTCTTTCAGTCAAGACCTGACATTGATCTCTTCAGTCTGAAGCCAGTAGTCTATACATTAGGCCACACTACACCAGCTTAGTCCACTAGGACAGTTTTTGATCTGATCCAAAATAATGGAAGAGAGCAAGAGTCTTTTTCTTGCTG
This sequence comes from Cardinalis cardinalis, assembly GCA_014549065.1. Lineage (NCBI taxonomy): Eukaryota > Metazoa > Chordata > Aves > Passeriformes > Cardinalidae > Cardinalis > Cardinalis cardinalis. Next base: position 809,118 of record JACDOX010000132.1, read on the forward strand.
TAAGTGGCCGCTAGGTGCTCAGCCCTATGGTCATAGAATTACACAGTGGCAGAAGGTGTTACACAATTAAATAAAGGCAAATATTTCCTTATTTGGAAGCAACTGTGAGCAGTCCCATTAACCAGGCAACATGGAAGTTCTATTAATACCTTTGAAGTGCAGAGGTGTCCCCATTTATACAAGCASCCAGAGAACAAGAGGCTACTCTCATCCAGGACTACTCTCATCCTGGGCACAGGTTACTGGACATATCAAGTTTGTTTCAGACTATTTGAAATGTTCTTCAGCAGTCATCAAGCCTAGGTCAAACCAAAACAGCCTTTTACAACAATCTCCACACGTGCTGTGGATGTTTCTGAGGATTTTAAGTGCTCTTTTCTTCAAAAATAGTGTAAGTGTTCTTTTCTTCCTCATTGCTGCTGTTATCTGACTACTTTTAGGAGTTCCTGTTCTTTTCTTTAGTAATCTATATATTGTTGTGCTCTCAGTCCATGTTTGACACATTCCCTCTGGCTCTGCAGTAGGTATGGCAACTTGTCATTAATGGACAGATTATTTAGGAAATTAGTGGATACTTTTAAGATGAAAGAAAATACATACCTCATTCTTGCAACGTTTTCATAGACGAATGTTTCTTTGAGGTTTGGAATTGAGCTAATTTTCTTTTATTAAACAGAGGAGTGATATTTATATATACCTGGTAAAATGCAAAAAAAATTGGAACCAGAAGGTGCTGGAGGGCTTTGGAAGCAAGTACTTGCACACAACCAGCTCCTCCTTCAATGACTTCACACTCCCATCTTGTGCAGGGAGTAACTGCAAGAGGACAAGAGGATGAAGAACTCATGTTAATGCAGGTTTGCACTCTGATGTCACTGGAGCATTACCAGCTTTATGATTTTTTTGGCTGTCCTTTCCATCACTATAAAAGTTAGCATGAATATCACAACAGAAGCAAAATGGCCCAGTTCAGATCAAAGCCAGAACCAATATAAAACTGGAACAAACCTGTGCCAGATGATGTTAATCTACTGTAAGCAGATTATGTTTTATTTACTCCATTACTCTTTAGACATGATGAATTTTGTCTGCATTTAAGCTGAGGAAAATGAAATAATGAATTACCCTTAATGTGAATTTTACAGGAAAAAAGTCTATTCCTTCTGTCAAATATTCTTCTTTTCTTTTTTCTTCTATATTCTTTTATTCTATATTCTTTTATAATTTTCTAATTTTCTCTTTTTTTTTGTTTTTTGGTTATCAGCTGAARCAGGCAAAGCTAGCAAAAAGCACAAGAACATAACTTAAAATTACAATTTTTTATTGATGTTTATTTTTAATGTACTAAAAGTAGTGCTTTTTTCCTTTACTTCAGAATTGTGCACACTTGTCACTGAAATTACTGGTCCGTACAACACTCTTTCCTTGTACAAATCTATTTTTATATGATATAGAAAATGGTGCTGATGTACTATTAGAACATGTTTTTAGGTATTGAGTTGCAATTTAAAACAGTAAATGGGGTTACAGGTGACCTGATGTAATCTAATCCTTTGGAGGCAATTGTGTTCCCTTTGTGCCCTGAGTGTGTTTTATGCAACTCAAGCCAAGGGACCCTTTACCTTTTATGGTCGATGCTAGTGTCACCTTGTGACAGCTGGAATATCTTCATTCAGTTCTAGAGTGAGCACAGTTTTGACTCCGTTAGTTCTTCAAAGCCRAAGGAGTCTGTGATATAAACAGTGTAAGAGGGATTGCTGCTACCAAAGACATGTAAGTTCTTGTTTTCCACCTTGTGATGGCATGAGTATGGAATATACACACTGTGTGAGCACAGCAGCAGGAGTGTTAAAATTCCCTTGGGTTTGGGGATGAATAAAAATAACACACTGTGAGTTTTGTTGGAGTAACAGGAAAATATTTTTTTGCTTGTTAGAGAAAAATGTTCTTGCACCATGAAGGGATTTCCTGGGAGATGCCCTGCACTCACGCCATAAGGCTACAGCAGTACTGGTGTAGTTTGTTTCCAGCAGTATGTAACAGGGGTGGCATTGCTGCCTGTCTGAGCAGTTTGAAGAACTTGCAGCAAATGGATGTTTGATTCACCATGTTGAATGCATGCAGAATATAATTGTAAAGGACTTTAAATGGCATTTGCAGGTTTTGGTGGTGGAATTATGTTATAATGGGGCTTTTACAGCTTTAAACTTAGGAAATCTAAGGCTAAGCAGAGGTCACTGACCTAAATGAAAGCCTTTCATTCGGAGACTAAGCTCTTTATTTCCATGGTAAAGACTGTTTTTATATGTATGCTGAAGGCACTACCACTTTTTTGATTATATAAAAAACTCAAGCAATTCAGTGTGCTTACAGGGAGCAGCCCAGAGATGCTGTCTAGGGAATAGCAGATGATATGCATCATTGATTTGGGATTTGGTGTCCTGAGCTCTGAGGAGGAAGAGAACAACTCTACTGCAGAGTGTGTTTGGGGTTACAGAGCTTGGTTGGAGAGAGGCAGATGTAGTTTAGATCTCTACTACTCAAATAAATTAGGATCCAATGCTCCCATATCAACATGATTTTTGTAAACCTGGACTATAGATATACATATTTTAAAAAATCCAAAGAAAATCCTACCAAGATAATATACATAAAAATAGCCCAGAAGCAGGTCTTGCAGATTGTTAAAGAAAAAAAAAGTCTAAAATAGGGTGAGTTTAGGGCATCTTGTATTTTAAACATTTTAAAAAAATCTATGAAACGTAATAATCCCTTTATTAGTTCAATTAACATTCTTGGTACTGAGCTAAGGAATATGTTGAAACCTGTAGGTACTCTGGCTGTAAGATGAGCTCTAAAAACCACTGACCCAGGATAATAATAAAATAGAAACATACCTTAACTAGATGTTCTGTTTGAAATAGTACATTCCCTGAGGATATTTCATTAACATAATTATGTCTGGCTGTACCCAAAAAAAAAAATCACACTACATGGAGGTGAAAACACTACTCTGCCAACTTGAAGAAGAGTGTGTCACTCTAAAAAGATGGAACTCTGATATTTATGTTTGTATACAGTATAATGAACTCTGGAGACAGATGGTCTGATTTTGTTCAGGGTGCTGGACTTCAGGGAGGTATAAATATAGATTAAATAAATGCCAGAAAGAAAAAAAATAATATTAAAAAAGTCTTCAGCAGCATATTTTAAGTAAAAGCCAAACTGGGAGGTAAAGAAGCCTCAAAGAGAGAATTTCTTTATGTAAAGAATTTTTGCATTTGGAACTAGACTTAATGAAATACCTGTTATGAGCAGATTTTCATGAAGTATAAGTATATGCAGGCACAAAAGTAATCAATTAATGCTATGGCTTTAAAAATGAAGAGATGAGGAAGGAGAGGTTTCAGTTCTAATAGGTGCCCAGTTTTCCTCTCCAGTCAGCCAACGCCAGCTTTTTCATGTCTTGATGCACTATATCTCTATGTGTCTCCTCAAAATGATAGTATATTTTCTCATGTAAGTGCAACTGTCAGTTGCAGGTTTTTTTACCCTCAAAGAGGGTAAAAAAAAAAGGCATTTTTGAAAAATCATAACACTAGACATTTAATGCTTTTCCAGTTTAAGCTTCTATAATTCCTGTACAAACTGTGTTTCCAAAACCCTCTAAAACAAGGTTTTGTTTTAATGATACTCCAGTCACAGCTGTAAAAAAATATTTTTGATTCAAAGTGTAAATTTTTTAAAAGAGCAAACTTTGACTTGCTCTTTGGACTATTACACATTCTTGAAAAGTCAGAGAAGGGATTTTGATCTCAGATCAAAAAAGAACTTTTGACCCACTGTGACAACAGCGTACTGGATTTTCCATGTGTACTAGTATTTTCTGCCCTGAAAACTATAATTTCAACTTCTGGAATGTTTTTTTCCCACAGGGATAAGGCAAATTTGATCTTAAAGAAGTTACTAAACTGTGTAAATCTATATTGTTTGATATTCGGGTTATTTAGTACCAATTGCTTCCCTTTTTATTTTGTTCAACTTTTTTTATTATGTGAATCTGCAATAGTTTTTGCCAATATAGGAGGTCTTTTTCAAGGAACTTTATTTCCTTGTGACTTTTAGAGGTGGTTGGAACAGAATAAACATTGCTGTAACACACTGTGGTCATGTCAGTATTTCATGGATGCATTTTTCAGTAGAGGACAAAATCCAAGACCATTTCTCGTCATGATAAACTGAAGAAGTGTAGGATTAAAGCTGACCATCTCAGGAAGTCTTTGCTCTAGACCATAGACTTCCTAAAACTTCCTTTCCTTGTAAGAAATGTCTTGAAAGTACTCATGAGAAGCCACATTTTTTGTGCATTTCTGTGTGAAGCTGATTTCAGAAGAGATGGAAGGCTTGGTGCTGCACTGTTCTTCACCCACAAAATTGGTCTGATCTTCTGGTTTTTCAGGCAGTGTTCAGCTCTCCAAACCCACTATTCACTCTTTTATCTTATTTGTGGTTTTACCCCTGCATTGCTTGTTGCATTGACTTCTGGAAGAGGAAAGGATATTTCTACTCCTTCAGTTGATTCTGCAGAAGAGTAAAACTTCATGGTGAAGCTCTTCATTAACAGCACCATCTTTAAATAAGACTTTCAGAAAAGTATGATCTGAATGTTTTACCTTGAAAGGTACCTAGCAATTTTTTTTCCAAATATAAGGGAAACATAAATTTCCAGAGATATTTTGCTGTGCTATGTTAGAACTTCCACAAATCATGGTATGTGATAGTATGGCATTAGTCTAAACCATGGTATGTAATAGTATGGCATTAGTCTAAACCAAATTAAGTTTCAGAATTGTAATTAAACTGGCCCATATTTTGGCTATAAGGATAAATATTCACCTTTTTCTCTAATAAAGCTGAAATTTTTATCATTCTCATTTTCCAAAGTAGTTAAAAAAGCATTTTACACTATGCTAAACAATTCCATCTCCAATTTGGAGATGATATGGTCAAGGAATTCCTACTTATATTAGAGACAGCAGATGAGCTCCACTTCTTTTCATATTTAAACAAATAATTTTGAGGCCGGAATAATTGTCTCTTTGATTCCTGGCTGGGTGAGAAGAGTGGGAACAGCTGTTTATTCCAAAGGTGTTCAGATGTCATGAAATTCAGTTTACAGTGAAAACTAAAGTACTGACTTTGATACAGGGTAATAGTTACAAGTCTACAATTTTCAAAAATTGTTTTGTAAGGATCAGACATGTACAATACTTCAGACCTAGCCCATCTAGGAGATCCATATGATTCATAGTTGTCCATGGTCCCAAACTCAGCTTTAGTGTTGCTTTTGTGCATGTGGATGATAACAAAGAGAGTACTGTGAGTACTTTGCTGCCTTTTTTGTCATAAGTAGAATTCACCAGAAGATCCCTCACTTTCAGTTCTACTTTTCCTCTGCCTATTTGCAGTGCTATTATTAAATAAAAAATATTTCCAGAGGGAACAATTGGAAATCATACTTAAGAAGAATTGAACATTTGTCTTCAAAGTAAAGTTTTCATAATTTAGAATAAAACTAGACAGAGACTGGCGTTTCATTCACAGATGCAAGAACAAAATATATAATTATTTGTTGTTAAATTAATAAATGTGGATTTTGCTTCTGCTAAAACTGGAAAGGCATGGAGTTCAAGACCACTGCAGTGCAATTAAAATTGCACTGCCATTTTTAGGTGTTAGCAATATTCTCAGGCTTCATCATTGTGTTGAGGCTTTATTTCAGAAATTGAGCTTTTTATCTCATTTGTCACAGTAAGAGAACAGTAATATTTCATCTAAATAACAAAAACTAATTTATAGTAAAACTACAGCAATATAAAACAAATCTGAACTTTCTGATCAAGTGGCTAAATCAGCACTTACCAGGTGTAAAAGATAGAAAAAGGTTAATCCACATCAGTGGACGAGGTTGATGGTTAATTTAATATGAAACTTCTGTTCATTTTGTTGTCAGAAAGTGAGTGATTGGGTCTACATCCAATAGAAGGCCTCAAGAAGATACAGAAGAGCTTTTAACGCAGTGGAAATTTTGAGTAAATGTTAAAATAACATGAGCTGTGTTTAATAAATAAATTTGGTTTATGCTGAGAGCTATTTCAGACCCTTGACACTATTGCTGATGTGGAAAAATAGCATTTATGGCTACAGATTTTTAGTCTGTGCAATTCTTTAGTCTGTGCAATTCTTTTTGGTATGAGGGTGTTCCTGACCTAGCTTTTGATGTCAATACACTATAAAGAACTCACAGTTGCAAGAACAAGCTAAGTGGAAGCAGAGAAAAGAGAAATCAAGCCCACATAGGTGGCTGGCAGTTTTTCACATCTCCTAGGTCATTCAGGAGTGAAAAAACATGTCAATGTGCAATTGACATAGAAACTGTCCAGCTTATCTCTAAATAAATTGCTCAGTTTTGCTTTTTTTTTTGATAATGCCTAGGAGACCTTTTCTGGCTCCTGATCTGAAGTAAAGAGAATGAAGATATTGGCAAAATTCTAAAAGACTTTTGCGCAGATGCTTAGGTAAGGATAGATTAAGATGTTCTTTCTAAGGATAGATTTCAAATTTGCATAAGTTTAGGGAAAGTCTTGAAAATATGATTCACTAGTACCCTCAAGTTAAAATAAAGACCAACCAACAAATCAAATAAATAAAAAAACCTATTAAACCAAATTTAGCTACACAAATAGCTACTTTCAAACACTACTGAGAATTTTGGGGATTGGTCTTAGGATTTGGAGGACTTAATAAAATGCTTGAGGTAAGCTATTACTAGGCCTTGACTACCAGCTAGGAGATTAAATGGAAGCAGGAAAGTCCGACAGAAGCAGATCTTAAAGCTGGATGTGGATGTACCCCTAGCAACTGTAACACCTACTTGCAAGCTGATTTCAAATGTAGATTTGAATTAGATGTTACTGTCCCACTTAGAAATGCTTTCAGGGAAATACAAGGAGGTGGCACTGTTCCCTCCATCCACACTTATCTCATCTGGCCGGAGCAGTGAAATCAGGAAACAGGCAGGGATTTGTTAACTAGAAACTAGGTTGTAAGCACTACCAAGAGATAGGAAGACAGCCTGTAGACTGATGATTTGTTCTGTTTACAGACTGTGAAGTTTCTGGAGGAAAAAGTGAAGGAGGTACACTCTTCTTGCTTGTTTTTGTTATGGCTGAAGCTGAATAAAAATCTCTGTGAATAAACCTGAAATTCTGGGAGGACAATGTTCTGTGCTGATTATGAGTCTCCCACTGAGTTTATGTCTAGCTGAGTGGCCCTGACTCACACAGAAAGACTTTAAAGACCTCCCCATCTACATTAAAAAGTCCCAATACCTGCTAAGGCAAGAAGAACCAAACATCCACCACTGGCAGCTTACCAAGAGCTAGGGGGCTACAAATAATAGCAAAACAAAAAGGATGATCCAGCTCTCCTTTTCCATTCAGAGTCTCTTCTCTGAAAAGATCAGGACTGTAATGCTGGGAAAAGAGCTGTGAGTCACCAAAAAGAAACTTGTGGCATTGCACAGCTTCACAGGAGCCCCTGACTAGAAATGGGCAGCACAACCTGCCAGCTGACAAATCCTGCACTAGAGAAGGCAACAGAACACCATCAGAGTTAAACAGATATTCTGACAGGAAAATTGGATAATGAAAGGACCCAATAAGAAAAATTATTAATTTTAGCTTTCATTTGCTAAAGTAGTACTCCTAAATCTGATCAACCAGACTGAGCAAATCACTGTGTTGTTCTTTGTTGATAAGTTCCTCCAGGAAAATCAATTTTTATTTGCACCCAGTTTTCCAAGGTTTCCTAATCTTATAAGGCAATGATCAGAACACTTTTGGTAACTCAATATAGGAGCTAAATCCCACCATTTATCCTCGTTTTCCTTTATTCTTACATCCAATTGCAATTTGATAGATAAAATTCTATTATTTAAGTCTATGTTTTATCCTGTTAGTGCCAATCTTCAACTGGAAACCACTAGCAAAAGGGAAAGTAGTAATAACACCTATGAATACATTATTTGGACATACCATACACCAGAAGGCTCAGGCACCTGGAGATGAAACAACATAGCTTCTGTCAATTAAAAAGATATAAAAATGTAAATACTAAGGCAGAAAGTTGAAAACAAAGTTCATTTCAAGGACAAGAAGAGCCTTAAAACACCTAGATTAAAAATGTCATGGTCTCTTTTACTGTTTTGAATGCCAAAGAGGAGATAGGACAGCAAACATTCAGATGATGGCATTGACCAGTGGTGCTACAAGACTGTTTGGAGAGACATGCAATCACTCACTATGTGTTCATGTTTGTCCCAAAGTACTTCTGTCTGGGGTGTCTCTACTCCATAAGGGCAAGCAGATAAGTACAATTTATGACATGGATCCATGAAAACATTGATGACCTTCACCCCTGAATTTTCATCCCAGCTCTATTTTCTTCACATAAAGAGTTGAAACACAAAATCTAGCTTGAAACTTGATTGGATTCCAGCCTAAGTGTAATAAACTACTTAGATAAAGAAAAACTCACAAGTCTGAAATCAAACGCCTAAAGCTGAAGAAAAATAATAAAACTGAGTAACAATTGAAGGCATATGTTTCAAAATTAAATGAAAGAGAATGAAGGGAAAAAAAGTACTGTCCTCTCATAGGAAAAAAATTAGGAAATTGAAAGAAAAAATTAGGACTGAAACAAGGAGTGCATAGCACTGACAATTCAGGAGGAGTGATAATGTTCAAAAAGCTCAAAAATCAAGTGTAAAACCCTAACTCAGAGGGATAAAAAGCAGGTGAAAAGTTCCTGGTGGGGGGAAAAAGAAATAGTAGTAGTAGTAACAGTTCAGTACACTGAGCAGGAATTATATATAAAAAGGCAGAACTGCTTGTATTTATTCTGTGGATTTTTTGTGTCTTTGTATGCTTAAAAAGCAGCAGTGTACAGGAAAGAAAATAAAGTCCTGTCCACCTCACGTCTTGTTAAGGAGGATGCTGTATTCAGCATCATCTTTACAGATAAATTTTTTAATCATGAACTTCTATTCGAGAATCCTAAAAGAGATAGAAAAGAATATCACATTAATACTACTTTTATATATATCTTAGAAAACTAGGGACAGGTTGAGAGTTGCCAATCAATTATTGACAACAGCGGGGTAACGACCTAAATACTTATCACTCAATTAATCCAGGTGAAGCCGGAGATGAGTTAACATGGAATGCAAGAGATAAAAGATGAAAGGATGGGAATGTAATTAATACTTGTTAACATCATGCTATAGAAATTGGACCTTGTCAAATGAAACTGCTTTTGCCAATCAGACTGCATGTTTGGTGGAGGTATAACAGGGAGGCAACTTGCCTGCAGTTACAATAAGCTGTTTGACTTACTTGGTGCTGCATAACATTCTGGTTAAAAATAACACTATGCAATATCCTTAACATGCCAAACAAGCAGTTTCATAAAGCTGACTGATAGACATCAAAGTATATGCCACTGACAAGTAAATACGGAATGAGGATGTTTTTAGGGGACTACAGGGACTGTGGCTCTCCAATGATAATCATAATTTTATTAATAGCCCAAATGTAAATAAAAAATGCTTCTGCCAATAAAACATGTCTTCCTAGAGATGGGTGCACTGGTAATAATGTTAGCTACAACCCAGTAATGCTTTTCTCTACTTGCCAAGGTGCCACCCTGAGACCACAACCATAAGGAGTCTTGGAATGAGATTAACAGGATACAGGTCAGAAGAATTCATTCTGCAGTCTGCAAGTTTGCTTTGTCACCAGGATGTTATCCTGCAAACTATTCCACACAGCAACATGTATCAAGCCATATGTCTCCATTCCTGTAATCAGACTTTTTAGGACAGGAGAAACTAATGTAAATAAAGCTGCTTTTCACACTGTCATATGGACGAAAAATACCTGGCCGTCCACTATCCCTCTTCAGATCAGTCTAAGAAATTTCATGTATCACCTCCATTAAAATTCCAGACTGTTTTGAAAATCCAGAGGTTCAACACACAAAGAAATTATCTCAAAGGGTAACAAGTTACTGCACATTAGCTCTATATCCTTTAAGCTACAGTCTGAACTTTCAGATTTCAATCTGCAACTATCCTATAATCAGGATGATCTTTAGGCAATTAAGCACTGTCAGAGTTTAAGGGCACAGTTTCATTACCCCAAAACAACTGGCATTTTTTATAAGCACCCTCCTGAGATGGAAGATTGAAGATGAAGTGCCTTTTAGTTCTGGAAGGGAAAAGGCATTATGAGAGGAAAAAAACCAAGCCACATGTCTTATTCCTGAGAGGTCAATAAAAGTAAAGATAAACATACTTTTCTAGACTTTGCTCTCAGGTGTGTTTTCTGACTGATTGCCTCCTGCTGAAAAGTCAGACTGCATGCTCTCCCAGAGGCTATGCCTCCTCCCCACAGGGAAGAGTTTGGCTTTTGCTCTATAAACACAAGAATTTGGCATGAGTCTTAGCTATTTGTAACACCAAACTTCCTAATTGACAGATCTTTAAAAAATGCAATGCTTCACATCAGCTACTGAGAATGATAGCTTTGGTTTATCAAGCATATCCCATTGCTCTCTGTGTCCCATTGTTTGTAGAAAACAGACCTGTGTGTGGATCTTTTTTTACCTCACATGTTACAAACTGAAATGCAATTTCAATAGGTGAAATTGGCATTTCTTTACTTCCTTCAAGTTAATCACCACATCATAGTCCAAATATAGATTAATTGTATTTTACAATACAAAGTAATTATCCATTTGTTTTAACTTCTGTTCTGCGTCATTCAGACTAATGGATGGTATGGCAGGACTGTACAGCTGCATCTGAAACTATTGCCTCAGGAGTCTGCTGCTCCTTTTAAATGGAATAAAGTTAGCAGGGAATAAAACCGAAAATGGAGGCAAAGTAAATCACAGCCTTCATGATAGGAAATGCTTGCCAGAACTCTTAGTCAGTGCCTAATTGTTTTCCTTTATATACAATGCCCTAAGACTTCAACAGTCTTTAAAAATTAATTTCTGCTAATCTCCCTAGCATTAAATAATAGATCTTTTAAATCCATTTTTAAAAGGCAAGTAGCACAGTACACTTCAATCAGCAAGTGGTCATATCAATCATACCAAAGAAATTTCAAGTATTATAGATTTTATGTAATCTGTTTCCTTTCCAGGAGGAAAACTGGATCTAAAAATTAACTTAACTGTCTTTCAATAAGAACAGGGATAGCATTATTAGGAAGAGAGAGAATATACCTCTTCTGAACTTCACCCACTGTGCCTTCCACACTGTAGTCTAAAGGCTTGTTAACTGGATACATTCCAGGTTTTAAAATTAAAAATTAACATTCAAGTCATGGGGGAGAAATAGAAAGAAATACAATTTTTTCTACTCTGAGTTACCTATCACTTTTATTGTTTTTTCAAACTTTACAAGATAATTTCTATATAAGGTATTGGGGTTTTAGGGAATGCATCTTACTGTTGTGCTGTAGAGCAAGTTGTAGTCATCACAGGGAAGAAATTCTCTTGGTAGCCACCTTGCTGCTATCACTTTTCATGGAAGATACTAACATGATCAGTCTTCCCTGCTCTGCATGGAAGCAACACCCATTGATAGCRTGATTCATCTATGATGCAACTCCCAATATTGCATCCACTTTATGATAATCACACTGTCTTATGGTGGCATACATGCTCATTGAAATGTACAGCAAAGCTTTGATCATAATGCTTTACCTACAGAATCAAGTTATCACCTCCTGGTTGCCAGCCTTTTGCTCCATGCATGAGATTTTTCTAACCCTCAGAAAGGTAGGCAAGGATGCTGGAGAAGAGGGAGCAACAAATGCTGGAATGTGAGATTTGTATTACTGATTACAGCAGGCTCTGCGTGTGTTTGTGGTCACTGACTGTGTGTGGGCTAGCTGGCAGGGAAAACAGTTCTGTATTTTGGACAAGATTTTCTAGATATAGCAAGGACCTTATGCAAGGAGCAACACAGTCCAGCACAGAATCCATATGAAATTCTCTTACAGCGATAAAGAGCACTTTGTTGGGACTTGCACAATTTTACACCATTGGAGCACTAAAACACACTGTTGCTGGTAATGAAAGAGACTCCTGGCTGAAGAAAGTGTTCTTGTCCTTCTGCTGTTCTCATTTACTTTTCTTCACAATTACTTAAATAATGAAAAATTAGTGCCTGCAACATGTACTAAGCTACAAAGAGGAGGAAGGTTCTGCTGAAGAGAAGTATGTTAGATAAGGGCATGTGAGAGGAAAAAAGCTCAGCTGAGGGTAAAAAACACTGATTTTAAAGATTTTAATATCTTGTAATGTGCCTGAATTTCACGTTGTCACTGTAGACTGCATGAGGCTGAATRTGTTATGGACAGGAAAGTAGAATTAATGTTTGATAGTGGAGCTCTTTTTTCTGAAAGAACTAAGTGTTGCAGTTATAATCAAACAAAATGAATGATTCGTTAACCTAATGAGAAGTATAAGCTTCAAAACTTGTTACTGAAAATAAAACTCAGAGTCAAACTGAGGATAAATATACTGGACTTTGAAATTAAATGTAGCATGCTAATTTTCAKAGTAATTAAGGATTCTAATATTACCTCCTGGGTAAGATAGAAGATTTCACTTAATAGAAAGTTTCAAAACAAAATAAAGGAATTTAATTTTTAGAGTTGTAAGTTACTGATCATTATCAAATCAAAATGGAAAAGAAAAAAAGACTCCTTTACAAGAGTGTCTCACAATATACATATCCAAATATTGGAAAAAATATTTAATAGATTAGCATGGAAAAGTAAAGTCCAAAACAATTAAGAGTAAATAAATCTTCCTGAAGAATCTTCTCAAAAATATTTCCAAGTTCATATTTTCAGATTATCAGATCAACAGATTGACAGACTAACAGCTGCAATACATTTATTTTTAATATAGGGACATAAAGACAAATCTTAAAAGTGTTTATTATTGGGGATTTTCAATGTATCTGCCACTCATACAAATATTCACGTGACCATTAGTATACAGCACACATGTGGTGTGTCTGCACACCAGAGCTATTGGTCACAAGCAGGCTCTCCCAGTGGTCAGTACTGGGATACACTGCCCAGCATCTCCATGAGTGAGCTAGTTTGTCAATAACACCAAGCTGTTTGGTGGGATRAACACGTTAGAAGGGAGAGCCATCTTCAAGGAGAGATTTGGGCAGGCTGGAAGAGTGGGCGAGCTAGAACTTTACCAAGTTTAACAAAGACATGTGCCAAGTCCTGCTCCTGAGATGGCATGACCAAAGATGCCAGAGCAGCATGAGGTCWGTGCGGCGGGCAGCACTTTGCTGAAAGGAATCTGGGCTCCTGSTGCACAGCAAGCTGATCAGGTGTCAGTGTAGAGGCAAATCAAACCCTGGGCTGCATCCATGGGGGCGTTACTGTGGGGCAGGCAGAGCCTGGAGCAGGRCTGAACACACTTCCAGCGGCCATGCGTGCGGGAACATGAATTACAGGGAGCAGCAGCTGATCGGTGCAATACATCAGCACCTGCTGTGTGAAACACATAACCTACTGCTTCCTCTTGGCATTACAGTGCAACAGGTCTTTCACACCTCTGAAGACAAGACTAGTTTTAATTCCCAATATTCCCTGCATTTAACCACAGACCATCCATCTATTATGACTGTAGAATGTGTTAAAATCAATTCCTCATTTAAGGAGGTGGCTAGCAGATATAACCAGGAAACTGTACAAAACACAAGCTATGGCGTAAACATTTGACCTTTTCAAAAACTTTCAAAGTGAGAAAAAATTTCCATAAAAATGCAAATTATTTGAGACCTGAGACCTACAACATGGTTATTTAGGTTAKTGTTCAGAGAACAGCTTCTGACTGTCTTGGTGGACAAAATTACCAGGGGAACTTGATTAATATTTTTTTGCAATCTTATGTGAAAATACTTTTGACTTTTCACAACAGTTTCCTGCCTTGGCTATTAAACAAAAGTCATTTAAACCGTTCACGTAGATGAACTTATAAAACCAAAACTTGATATCTTCCCTGACTTTGTACTGAYGGATTACATGGATGGATAAAGGAAATAGCAAACCAAGTCTTGGTCAAGTCTTTGATTTTGTATATATCATGGTTTGAGGCTGGTGCAATGCCAGTGCCCCCATTCTCCCTGCTGTCTGCTGTGGGATGTGACCAGGAATAGAGCAAAGCAGGCTCCAATTTAGGAATAAAGAAAAGAAAACTTTATTAACTAAACTACAACTCTAAGTAAAAAGCAACACACAGGGTAAATGAAAACCGTCCAAAAACATTTCCTCGTCCCCYCACCAAATTTCCAATACATCCATTCCCCAGATCACTAACTCTCAGTCCATCACCACCCTTTAGATAATCAATTCTCAGTTCATCAAGAGGAGAGGAGTCCCTCTTGTGCCATAGGCGTCCCCAGTTAACACCGCTGAAACTGCGTGTGTTTCCATGTCACTTGTGGCACCGCCCAGAGAACATCTGCCATTGTGACCTCTTCCTTCCATGTCCAGTGCTCTCACCACTGCACATGGACCAGAGCTGCTTCTAGGGTTGTCCTTTTAAGGATGCTTTGTCCTGTTCTAAAAAGAGCACAGTCTCACCTTCGGGACACTTGTCCCCCCACCAAATTTCACCCTCTGGGGCCGAGGGGTCTCAACACTGAATTGTCTTGGCTCTGAGCCACTGGCCCCCCTGGATGCAGTCTCTGTGTCACAGGAAACATGGTTCTGTCCATGGCTATAACAAGAAGAGTCCAGCTAAGGCCATCATCTCTTCCCACCTAAGATTCTTCTCTACTCTTCCGACATCTTTCACTTGCCCAGACCTTCGCACTTGCACATTTCCTTCTTCCATTTMATCTCTATCTCTCTTCTAAGAAAGGTTAATGTTCTGCAAAGTTTTCATTGTCCAAAAAAAGGGTTAAAAGTTTGGGCTCTGCCCCACCAAGACTCCCAGAGTGGCCGGACACCTTCTCGCTGCACCCCCCTCTTCTTCTCCTTCTCGGCTGTGCTGCTGGCACATCTTCTCAAGTTTCAAGGTACCAGGCACAGGCACAGGCTGTACTCTCTCTCTCTTGGGGGGGCTGCCCGATGCCTCCTGGTGCTTCTCCCACCCTTCCACTGCTCTTCCACCCTTCCATCCTCGGGGTCAGGCCTACCTCACCCGGCCACGTGGCTCCCCCTCCCCCGCCCAGCCAGCAGGTGGGACAGGGGAGGTCTGACCTGCTTCCCTTGCCAGAACTCAAGAGAAGGTTTCCTGGGAATGCTCTGCTTTTAACCCCTGTGTTCTCAGAGGCGTATCCAATGGCCCCAGTGGCCACACCAGGAGCCAATATTCAAATCTGAACACCTATTGGCCTGACCACTTCATATCCCAGAAAACTTACTTCCYCTCAAACCACGACAGTAGATCATCTTGATTTATAAAGGAAAAGCACATCCCCAAGAAGCAAAACAATGAAGAGATATGTCTTTATTAAGAGTCTTGATGCTTGACACTGCATCATTCCCATACCCCTTGATCATTTATTACTAAAGTTGCTTCCTTTTGAAATCTTCTATGTTTGCAGTTTAAATCCTGTGGATGTACAAGTGCCTGGTATTCCAAGCTAGGGGAGAATAAACTCATGCACTTTCTGGCAAACAGAAATATATATACTTTAAATCATATTCTTCCAGCTCTAACACTCTAGGGAATACATAACCTACCTCCTGCAAAAGGAAAGAAAGCGGGGTGAACCCAGCGCTGTGTTATTAAGGCATTTGTTGATGCAGTAGTGACCCTTCTGGTCATGCTATGCAACTCTTTAAGCAATGGCTCTTCTTTTGAATCAGATCGTGTCAACAGGGTGTGTTATGCTCTAGAAACCTTTTATTGAAGGGTTGAGGACAGTGTGAAAATGTATTGCAACATTTAAATTACTAYGCTATTTCCTCTTTTTTTATTGTGGTCTTGCAGCAATATTTTCTTTAATAGATTGGTGGCTCAAGTGAAACACGCTAAAATGTTGTGGTGTCCCATCCTCAGGGGGAAGAGCGACCCAAGATTCATTGATGTTTGTGGTAGAAAGGAATGACAGAGGTGACAGGTTCTGCAAAAGCTTACAAAGTTTCATTAGCAAATAACACACTGGGCATGGGCATTGGTATATATCAGTCCCTGATCTGCTTGTCCAAGTACGCAGAGGAGGGGTTTAAACAAAAGGGTAGCGTGAAAGGAGAGAGAGAGATGGATTAAAGAGAGGAAGAGAAACAGATGGCTTAAAGAGAGAAGAAAAGACATAATGGGAGAAGGAGAGCGATTGCCAATCGTGGCTCCAGAGCTGATCCAGCTGATGAGGTGTCCTGTGACTCAGCGGGTACCTTTTTACAGAGAAGTTTTTCCCACCTTGGAGATAGACTTCTCTCTTTCTATGCAGATCAGTTCTCATGGGCTGTTCATTCTGTCAGGCCTTTCTGGAGGCTTTGGGGGTCCTGAATGGTCTTGACACCCACTACAGTCCATATCCACTTCCTGCTGTCCTGGGTTGTGCTGCATATCTCCAGGAGCCAGGACAAGGACATTTGTCCTGAAAAATGCTGCCCTATCTCCKGCAGAAATCTAGAGACCTACATGGTCTCTTCTCCTGATTCCTATTCTTTTTCACAGTGTGTCCTTAAACCATCCTTGGATGGGTCCAGAGCTATCTGGCTATCAGGGACATACACATTACCCCCTAATGTTCTGAGCTCCTACAGATGTTCCCCAAATATTTTCACTGCTGAATCTGCTCCAATAAAGAATCATTTGGTTTTGTCAGTTGATAACCTTTTGCTAAATTTATCTCTTTGCTACTTTATCAGAAAAAATATCAACTCAAATGCTTGAACACTTGAAATAGGTTATGCTGAATAAATCTCATTAACAGGCTTTATCCTTCATACCTTAGGATAGTAATCATGGGGAGTCTTTCCTGTGTACCATRCCATATTTGATAAGGTTGTGACACCCGGTGATTCTCAGCTGTAGACAAATACCCTTTCAGATAATTAGCAAATACCACAGCCAAAAAAGTCTCAGTYAACATCTAAATATTCTTCAAAAGGAACCTACTTGAAATAAAGCTCTTAGGAGGTCAGTGTGACCTTTCCATTTACATGAAATATCAGATTTCTCTTTGCCACAGAATTATCTTCTCGTTCTGTGCATTTCTCACCAACTTTCAGTACCTTTTGGTACTCAGACCACAGCAGTAACATTCTGGCAGGACATTTTGGGAAGCACAGATGGAATATTATCACTTCTCTCTTTCTTACTGCTACAGAACAAAGCTAGGAGGCCAGTCTTGCATTTTTGTTTAGGAAACCCAGCACTGGTGTTTGAACACAAGAAAATATCCAGACACATTCAAGAACCTGGTGAGTTCAAGGCTGCATTCATGACAATAATACAATCTGCTGAAAGCAGCAAGTTCTGATGAATGCTCTGCTGAACTCAGTCAGTGGGTTAACACATAAGAAAGAGAGATAGAAACAYAAGTGAGATTTGTCAAGATTTTTATAAGGTTCTTTTGAGGTCTTATTTTCCTGGAAGTGTAAATACTGTTAGCATGGAAAACATCCCAGGAGTAAAATCCTGATCCTGTTGTCAACCGCATGGGTTTGGTCATTAAATTCAATGTCTTGAGGCATTATTCATTTGACAAAAATAGAAAAGTGTGTGAGGTCATGAGGGAAGAAGTAGCAAAAGATGTTTAACCACTCTTCAAACAATATTTTCAAGCTTATCTACCACTCCACCCTCTCTTTAGGACAATTCAATAAACTGGATATGGTTCAATATGAAATACCTTTATGAGTTTTCTTAAATATACCCAGATTCACAAGGATTTACTTTGCTTTAGCTGTTATCCCTCCCCCAAGCTAATTCACTGTGTCCATCATGTCCCTTACCTGAAATATGGTTTTCATGACAGGTGCCCTGCCCAGTTATGCAGTCTGAGCCATGACATTTCCTGTTGGAGATCCACAGGAAAGCTGTCCAGAAATGCTTTGCTCACTTTGTGCTACTAAACTGGCCTGGATGAAGTCACAGTGTTTGGTAGATCTGGTTGCAGATCTTTGGCACTGGTGGAATAAGGCATTTTCACTGTGTATCATTTTAYTCTTATTTATAATCTCCTGTAGAATTTAAAGGTCTTTCATCAGACTGCACCCTTGGCAGGTCTCCATGCTCCAGACMACTCTTGAGAATCTTTTCTTTCCCTTGGGAAGATAAATAAAACCACTAAGTGTCCTGATGAGTGGGATTTCTGTGAACATCTGTAATATTTTAACCAGCCGTTAAGCTACTTCTAGTAGCTTAATCACACTGATTATGAATTTATTTCCACATACAACCAAGTTTAAAAACACAGTCCATCTGTTGTACTTTAATCRTATAAAAACCTGCTACAAGAACTGAAGTCAGAGAATATTTTTTCTAATACAAATTTTACTGAGATGTATGTAAAATCATGTCCTGACAAATGTATCAGTCCATAGCAGTGCTGAGTTTTCATGGGTTTGCTTCTGTCCTCTGCAAAGTGAAACACAAGAGTTGTAAATAGCATGAGCATGCACACAGGAGGCACAGGTAAGAATTCAGCTCGGATCAGCAGGCAGGATGCTTGCTTGTTCCAGGAGCACCCACACAGGCYAATGTTACCATCCCTGCACTCCTAGGTGCATACACATGACAGCAAATGCTGAGAAAAAGGAAGTTTAAAAGTTTAGGAGCGAGGCACTACCAGGTTGAAGCTGTGCTTTCTGGAATTCTCCACACTGACTTTGTGCTGTGCCCCTGACATGACACCTGTGGCTTCAAAGAAGCAGAACTGGGCCACTGAACTTTCCTGTGACTTCCAAATTAACTTACACCCATTTCGGGGCAAAATAAAACACAGAAGCCTGGTTGACTGCTTTAGAAATTTGTCAAATAAACCCAGAACTTAGAAGGGTTTTAATGCACTGAAAAGCAGACAACTATGAATTAGCCCAAGCTGGTTTGCTGTTGCTTTTACTGCTTATTTTATTTTCACTAATATTTTTCAGCTTATTCAACTTATTACTTCTTTCCACTTCACACGGATTTCTAAAGCAGAATGGATGGAATATCTCTCCTTGAAAATAAAATTCTCAATACTAAATAGTACACCATATAGATCAGGGATCTCTCTACACCTGCCAGGCRTTTGACCCAAACTGAATTTTTTTCACTCCTGCTCTGTTCCACTCCTTGGACAACTGGCATCTTTCTCTGCATCAGTTTTCTGATGTATTTCAGATAATTATACAAAGTGGATAATAGTCTACAAGGACAAAAGCACAATTTTCTCAAGTATAACTACAATAATTAGAATTTTATACAGCTGCAAGTTTTATTATGCATATCAGAATGATGTTTCTAGATGGGCTAAATATTTAAAATTCCCCAGAGCCTGGCCACAYTTGCACACTGGCAAAAACCAAAAAAATGTCATTTCAAGCACTAGAAAGAGGCCAAAGAATAATTATTAATTCCCTCAGCACTTGAACTAAATATTATGGACCATGCAGGCCATAACGAGAATGTGTTTACTTTCATATCTTTCATCTTTGGGGGAAAAATCATTAGTCTAAATGCATTTCTTACTACTTTTGGTGAAGAGCTCTAGCTGTATGTGGTTTTTGGATTATGAGTTCCGGAATTCACTGCARTAGAAACTCATCACACTTACTCTTWATTTTCCACATTACAGTGCAGCGGAAAGGAAATCCCAGCTTAGATATCTTTAAAATTAGRATTCTGACTATGTTCAAGGCTTCCAATGCTTACATATATCAAACATATTTTAAGTTGTTTAATGTCTTATTAAAGAGATTTAAATTATTTAAAATATTTTTGCTGTTATTATTATTATTACTGTTAGGCAGCAGCTTTCACTGAATGTTTTTCTTTCTAAAGACATGATATCACACTTATGGTTTCTGAAATCTGCTTCTTACATGATTCTACCAGAAGCAGAATTCATACCTCTTGTGGGTATGCTACAAATTCTCACTTTTAAAAGATGCAAAGAGCATAAGCAGCCAAGTCAGACAGTTTGAATGCTAAATGTGTATAGCATTCATTATTGTTAATTTAGAGTTATTATCTTTAAGGAGATGGTTCTGGTGAAGCAGCTATTTGGTGGTTTTGAACTTTTCTACATCTGTATTTTAATCTATTTGGGAGAAGTGGTAATACTTAATAAAAGAGATAATGAAGGGGAACAGGCCAGGCCAGCATATTAAATATATACTAAGTGGGGAAATTGGACTTGTAGCAAACCAAATTTTTCACCATCTTTGTGATGTTTCATAGCCTGTCTGAATTCAGTTGGCTTTCTCTGTGCTGTGCAYATTCCAGAACCACAGAACCACAGCTGGCACCAAATCATAATGTTTTTGTTGGAGAAAAACAGGTCTGAACACTGAGTAATCAGAAGTGCAGCYTGTGTAGCAATCCTGGGAAGACTGTGCTAAGCATGTCTCTGCAAGGTTTTCCTTTCAGCTCCGTGCTGTCCTGCCCTTTTTTTTTTTTTAATTACCCCTATCATATCTGTCTAACATAAGATAAGTTGCTAGAAACAAGAGCCTGTTCTAGTTATAAAGCACAAAGCATTCTATAAAATCTAAGGTGTACTATGAAAAGTAACTGCACTGGTCACTAGTTAGACTTTCTGTTTAGTTCAAAGGGAAATAAAAAGATAGGAGACTCCCAACAGATTATCTGAAATGTATTTTGTTCTTACTCCTGGATTACTCCATGTAAAGGAAAACAACCACAATTCTTTTGCAAATGGGATAGAGGGAAAAACAGGGCACATATTTCTGACTGTCATCTGCATCGCACAKTCTGGAAGCTGTGTGCATATAGCAAAAAAGTAAAGATTAGGGACAGGTGAGCCATAACAACACAGTTGTTAATACTTCTGAACCAGGCTGCTGCCTTGAGCTTCTCTGCTAACTGTGGAATAAYTCCAGTACCATCCTACATACTCTATGAAAATGTCCTCTAATCCCCATGAAATTACACTTTTTGGGGGTTGTGGATTAAATGTGAAAGGAAATTATCCAACAATGCCAAAGTAGGCATGCTAAATCAAGTGCACCCTGTGAGAAATTGCAGTTGCTAAAGTGAAAGAAAGTTTAACTTTTCCTACTTTCTTCAACGAATGTATTTTAAATGCTGCACAACAGAGTGTAAGATTGATGCTATAACATTACAAAATGTACAAAATAACTGAAAGATGAGCTAAAGATATTACAGAAAAATAATCAAAATRGAAATTTCCAAGTTCCCATATTGATTGTTGTGTTCAAGTAAAACAATGTACTTCATGACAAAACAAATCCCTGTYGGTATCTCTGTCTGTCTGAAAGATAACATGGGCAGACAGGTGTATGAAATTAATGTTATCTTGAGATAAAATTATGAGAAATAAATCCCAACACTAGAAAATTTCTTCTTAGGCAAAACAGACTTTATACTACAAGAGTCTATGACAATCTTTAGTTAATACTACACAGACTGTAGTTATGGCCCAACATCTTTATGTCACWGAGTTTTGTCTGCATCAGAAACCAAACTAAGGACAGCTGTTCCCTTCCAATGCATGTCAAGGCTGTTTGTTCCCTAGTACTGCTACTCCTGCTCATTCTGCCAAGCTGTACTTGCTGCAGACTCTTTGTGCTCATTCTCCTCTTTCTGATGGCATCACAGGTGTATCTTCACCATTCTGTTTTTTTATTACAACTAACTTATCTATCACAATAGCTAGCAACAGAATCCTCTGTATTGGCAGCTGCATCTTGGAGGCAGTCACAGTCATTCAGGGGCTCAGCCTGTTGTCTTCTATGCCAGGAAAAAATATTATTACTGGTGCTTGAACAGTCTAAACAACAGTTAGAGAGACACTGTGCCCCAAAGGAGGGTAGAGGCAGGGAAAAGTTGAATAAAAGGGGGCTTACCTGTTAGTGCCAGAGGCAGACTTGTCCTTTAATGTGCACAGTCCACAGGTGTTTTATTCTGACAAGGCTACAGGTGGGAAAACGTTTAGCTGGGAGCCACAGGGAAACATCAGCCAGTGTCAGGAGCACCTAATGGTAACCAAGGTGAGGAGACCACTGGAGAGCAGAATGGTGATAAAGCTGACACTACACAACATACATGTGGCAGCAAGTAAAAAGAAAAGTAGGTGGGAAAACCGATTTTCTCATCAAGAACTCAGGAAAGCTGTAAGAGAAATTACACAGTAGTTTTAAATTTTTAAAAGCTGTGTTACATAGTGAAGAATTTTTCTAGAAGTTGTGGAAGGAACCTTTTGAAAACAAAATCCTGTTGGGATGTCCATCTGGATTTCTCCRGGTTTTTAGTAGGTCTTCCACCAGAACAATTAGGTTAGTGCAAAGGATTCCTTTACTGCAGTGCAAGGACTGGTCCTATCCCTTGGGAGCAGGAAAGAGCTCATACCAGCAACCAGCAATATATAGCAAGTGCMCCACACTAGTTAGAAGGCAGAAGGAAGCCCAAAATTAAGTTCCAGTGATATGACTCTCACAGATTATAAGATTTTCAAAGGAGCTAGAAGAATGGCCTGTAGTTTTAATCTGAGTCCAGGGCAAGAGTTTTAGGAAAAACAAGGTTTTTGCTGTCCATCTCCTGTCAGATATGAGRTGCAAACCAAGGCCTTGGATTGAATTCTGGAAGCAAAGATTTGCAGGAGCTGCTCTCTTCTTAGAAAGTGAGTGCTAAATATCTGCTGACATATCCAAAACCCCCCAATAATAAAAGCAATTATGAGTATAATAAATGTTACTCTCCAGTAACAGTTACTCTAACCTAAAGTTGCTTATCCCCTTTCCCATTTGACAAAACAAATAGTTTATAGTTAAGATCTCTGGTTCACTGAAAGAAGACAGAATGAGGGTTGGATTTGGCTAAACCTACTAAACATAAGATAATAATATTTTGCTGTTGATTTGATAAGGACTCTAAGGAAACTGGCAATCTGAGTGGTTTAATGTGATTTCCCAGTATGGAAATGTAAGATGCTCCTRGGATTAGGGCCAGCATTTCTGGTGTATTGATTTGCTCTTTTTGCCTTTTAGATAGGTGGATAAGAAGAAAACCATAAACAATAACACTCAGTTAAATTCCATGTCTTTTATACCATTGAATTTAAATTAAGAAATAAGAGATAAGTATGGAAAACTTTCTTAAGGGTAAAAGTTTTTCCTCTCCATAGACAAACTCTGTTGAGTCATTGTCATTATGGCACAACAGAACATTATTTCAGACTTAAAACAATTAGTGTTATGAGTCAGTTCATCAATTGTTTTAGACCTTAAACCCGTGTTCCAGCATTGTCATGTAATGCAGTAGGCTTAACTAGCTGAGGAATCAGGCAGAATGGTRGGACCAGGAAACAAATACAGTTGTCATGGGTATTTCCCCTGAAAGAGAACAAATACCAAAGCCATGTGATTCCCAGTTCTGTCTCATATCCAAGTATCATAGCTCAATTAAATACCTCTGTCTCTGCCATGAAACAGGGTCTCCTGCCTTTAAGCAGAAGTTAGGATCAAAAAAGAAAAGCACAGCTCCTACCATAATATACACACTCCCACTAGATGTCTCAAATAAAACCTGAGCCAAAATTCAAAATAAGTCTTGGGAAATAGCAGCTTCTAAGCAGAAAACAAGTACACAGCACCTTGTCACTGGCACATAACTGAGTCCAGCAAACTTTACCAGGTACAGTATTTGAGGGTTAKGACCCCATGATTAACAACAGCTAATTTTGAAGTACAGATTAGACTCCTTTCAAGTATTAAACCCTGAACAAAGCCTTATTTCCAAGACTGTTTCAAGGCAGGAAAAGAGCTCGTATTCTCACTGCCCTTAAAAACTAGGCCTTTTCATTTCAAAGAACACATATGGGATTCTGACCATTATTCTGTTACTTGAGAAAAAGTGCTATCAAATTACTCATGGAGTTAAATGTAGTTATTTCAAAATTTTTTTAATATTTTGGCAACTTCATAAGTTTGAACCCTGTTGAAGAAGGGAGCAAAGAAATGAGCCTTTCCTAAAGAGCTCACTACCCCAGATCTGAGGCAGCAACAGCRGCAAATTAAAAAAAGCATGTGAGGAATAGTATAACATAAACAAAAATATTTAAAGGCTCTGAGTTCACAGACAATTCACCCAATTCTTTATAGACAAAAATCAAGTAGTCTTCTGATTAATATTTTAATTTTTACCTTTAAACCAGTGCACTTCTAGTTGTGTGGATCTCTGAATTGCACACATTTGTGATTTCCATTGCAGATGGCTTAATTAAGGCAATTTTATATATAATAGTATACACTTGTCAAGTATACTCTCAAGACAGTATTCAGCAAAAGCAGGAGTAACGCAGTGCTCATTCATAACTATACTCCCACTCTTACTAAACCAGTAAGATTATCTTTGCAACATATTTTCAGTCATGTGTTTCTTAGCTGTGATAGTAAGGAAGATTCCATTCTCCTTGTCCCCCTTTGCATTCACCTTAAAACAGGATGTTTCAAGTTGTTTCCCCATGAGTAAATTCCACTCCTTGCCTGCAAATCTYCACATATTGGGGTGTGTCTCCAGGTGAGGCTGAAGATTAAGACAGGAATTTGCCGGAGCCCCAAGGCAGTAGGATTGAACAAACAAGAACACATTTCGTTAGCTGAGATCAGAGCACCGCTCTCTGGACAAATATTTACAGCATTTTCTTACCACTACATGGTAGTTATTCTCCTGCAGTTGTTCTTTAATGACTGCATCATTTCCAGAGTTACTGATGAGGGGATGTCATCTCTTCCGCACTGGCTACTTTTCTCCCAAATCTGYTTTCTTTGTGTAGCAATAATCTTGAGGCAGAGATCAGCAGGACTAATATAAACCACTGACTTCAATCAGTCAAACCTTTTCTGGTAAGCACTTGTAYCATCTGAAAAGTCTGGCAGTTGGAGCACAAATTTGAGAAGAATGCTGTTCCCTCTCACCCTTGGAGAATGACAAGCTGTCCTTAGTAGAATCAGAACATTTTTCTTTCTTGGCCTGATCCYAAGATGTATTAAAAGCAGACCGATCTGCAGCCACAGGTGTTGAATGGCATACTTCTGATGTTTTCCCATTCATATATACATTTGCTGCTAAAATGTCTGAAAAAATTAAGGATGACTCCTCCAATGATAAAAAAAAAAATTAGAAGATAATAAGGAGGGAATGTYACAAAGTAGAGTGGAAATCAGTTCAAAACCAGGGCTGTCCGTGGTCTGATTTCTGCTGCCCTGCGTACAGCCTCTCAAGGACATGTGCACAGAGGGCAGTGGTGCAGCAGGCATCCCATCAGCACCTCAGCAGGGTTTTGGAACACAAACTGCCCTTTTGGAGCTGAAACACTTGGAGGTGAGACAATGTGTTATGGATGCAATGCATTGCAGCACCATGAAGAGCATGCAACATGAAACACACAAAGGAAGACACGAAAATGGGAAAGTCAGCGAGAACACCATGGTTGAGTTCATAGGTGATACAGGATGGTTTGGGAACAAAAGATAACAGGCCAGTTCTTTAATCACTGAAAAAATATACAATCACATTACAGTCAAGGGAAGTATAACAGTTTTCATCCTCCTCTAGTGATCTCACCCAGGATGTAAACCAGATTGTAGAGACAAAGCCCTGAACACAAAACAAAGAGTTTAAACTTGAGGTCAGTGAATGGGTAGCCAACAAGCCTGCTGGAAGCAGAGAGGTGGCACTTGCAAGCACCAGAGGAAGCCTGTCTCAACCCTCAAGGATGTAAGCATCCTTACAGCCCCATTCTAGCACATTCCTTCGTCACAAAAGCTGTAGAACAGTGCTGCAAGTGCTGTGCAGCAATGGCAGCAGAGCAACTTTCATAAAGCATAGCTGGTAGCAATACTCTACAGCTGTAATTTCATTTTCTCTTCTCTTGAGCACAAGAAGGCTGAAAGAACATGTTGTAAACCRAGAAGCACTAACACATGTTCAGTAGGAGCCAGCTGTTTATTCCAGCTGTTTATGACTACCACCCCCAAACTCTGGTTTCACCTCATCACGCAACTACTAGAAAATTTATACACTAGTTTCATGTGGAAAATTTTGAAGTCTGACTCAGAAAAGAAGCAGACATCTGCTGCCAAACCATGACTGAGAATATAGGTAAAAAATGAGGGGAAAGCAATGTATCTCTGAAGATTACAAATAAGGATAYGAACAAAGGACTTAAAATGGTAATAAATTGGAGGGGAGGGTTGTTGGAGGTTTGGTGTGGGTTGTTCATTGGTTTTGTTGGCCTGTTTGTTTCACTAAAACTAAAGCTTATTCAAATTTATTTGGCAGTGTTTTATTCAACTAAAAACTAATGAAAAAAATTATTTAAATGTGTACCAACTGGTATGTTTGTTTTCTTTTTAACAAAAACTTTTATTCAATCCTTCTGCCTTTATAATGAGTTCAGAAGTGCTTGTTGCATATTTCTTTTTTCTTTTGTATGTTCATAAACCTATGTTTTATCTATGTTGTCTCAGACCTAATCTAATRTTCTGAAGCTGTATGTGAGAGGTGATGAAACCTCTTCTCATGAAATACCCTTATCCACTTCTCCAGAAGGAGGTAAATTCATTTATTACAGGTMATTTAGGTAAATAGGTATCACACCCATCTCTTTCTCTGTGTGAATCTGGGGTACTCTCAGTGCTCAGCCCGGAACAGGGGAATACTCTGCCTCTACTTCCTTGCAAAACTAGCTACATTTCAGATTTCTGCACTTCTTTATAAGCACTGACACAACAACTAAGAAACCTTCTTGGGAGCAAGRTAGCTTCCTCAAAAACTTAAACCTGAGG
The DNA here is from genome assembly GCA_014549065.1 of Cardinalis cardinalis. NCBI lineage: Eukaryota > Metazoa > Chordata > Aves > Passeriformes > Cardinalidae > Cardinalis > Cardinalis cardinalis. The sequence continues at coordinate 836,219 of JACDOX010000132.1, forward strand.
CCCAGGAGAAAGAATCGAAAGGATGTATYGAAGACACAAATAGACTGCAGCTGGATGAGAACTATCTAATAGAGCAACACCAGCTAGTCCAGGTGAGATTCTTATGACAAAAATTAAAAAGTTGCTATTCCAAGAAAGCCTTTTCAAGGCTTACCAAGAAAAGAGAGGTTTTCCTGAGCGCGCGTCTGGAAATCCGTGTTGCAGCAGGGACGGTTACCTTAGCAGCCCTGCATTCTCAAAACATGCCACCCTSTTCCTGCAGCAGGGACAGAAAGCCACTGCTGCTCCTCTCCCAGCAGGTGCTGAATGTTTGTGAAGACTTAGGGGCTCCATTTCTGTCTAACAGACTCCCTCTGTGAGGCCTCACTGATGCTGCAGTTTGGAAGCCCGTTCCTCCTGGTCTCCTGGAATCTCAGAAATTTGAGGTCCCTGTGATGTTTGATGCTTTCAGTCTTTGYACTCCTGTATGTGCCCAAAGACCCTGATTCTCACCTGTGCCAGTTTGCTTTTTCCCCACACAATTTCCATGTAGKCTTCAGGAGAGAGCAGGGACCAGAAATAATGATCCAATATGAAATTTGGCTACAGCCCACAGGCAGCATAGTGAAAAACACTGATGTGAACCATTTTAGGCCAATATTATAAATATTTGAACAGAGCATGTGGTCTTGTGGAGCACACATTGTCCYGTGAAAATCTGGATTTTGATTGTAAGAGAAATACAGCTTTTGTCTCTTAGAAGACATAGATACTGTAGGCAGAGGAAAATAAATACAAGTAAGGTAAACTGTTGTTCTCATGCTAATATAGCCTGTTTTTTCTACCCGCTAGTTAAATATATTTACTATTGACATAGAAACTGAGCAAATTCTGTGAGRAAATACAGTTTAATGAAATGCAATAGAACTCTTTCTCACCCATGATATTGGTGWATTAGGATTAGTGTGACATAGCTGTTAAAAACATTTCATCTGGCRTTTTTAAGTCATAAAGTTAATTTAGTCATCTTTATACAGTGTAATTCCTAAAAGCAAAGAGAAATTGTTAGACATATAATTCTGAATACCTCCTCATTAACAACAGTTTTTAAAATTYTTTGTTTTAGGAAAAATTACCTGCCAGAAGATCTAGCAAATTAAATGAACCTGGGAGTTGTTGAGCTCGTTACAGCAACCACAGTATCCCYGTGAGTCCACACCAGCTATGGATGCTTATGAATAATTTTAAATCTCACAAACTGAATTAATAGAAAGTTGGCACTGGCAATATCCCATATCAGCATCCCACTCAGTCTCCCATCTCCTTTCATCAAAAACTCATCTCATCCAAAATGCAAGTTTCTGGCTACTTTGGCTGCAAGGAAAACCATGAACTATGATGATGCGCAGAAACCCAATTCACTTAATCTGTGAACATAATTCACACAGACATCAGAGGGTTTATCCAGCAATATGACATTTGTGTCAGTTTACCACAGATAAGGCAGGAAAAAAGGGGATGTGTGATGGATTACACACTTGGYCATGAATATCCCTCTTTCTTACCTGGGAGGGGCAGGGATGAGAGGCGGCAACTTCCACACAAAGAAACAAAATCTAAGGAGGTTTATAGGACCACAGGACTATTCAGCTCCCATCAAGGAGAGTCATGACAGCACGGGATAAAAAGCCCAAAGAGATACACTCAGTCTTACTTGAAATACTAGCTAAAAAGATTTATAGAAACTTACCTGGCTGACATGCATGAACTGTATTTTGGGGCAAGTATTGAGTGGAAGTACTTCCTTGAGTCTTTATGGTATTTTATCCCCTAATGTCTGTCTAGGACAAGAGATGGCTGTTAGAAACATAAAGTACCTTGTACCTTTTTATGAAATATTTACTGCATGGCTATGCTTCTACTCAAGTATCTTCAAAGAAACCCTGTAATTCTCCAGCACATGTAATAGAACCTCATTGTAAAATTAAAAGCATAAAAAAAGACAAGAGACAATTATAGCAGGTCAGGTATTGAAAGTGCTGCTTCAGGGGAACAGCCTGAATCAATATCAGAAGAACACCACATTCAGAGATTTAGTGCTCACTGAGGCATTCTGCTTACCAGTGATTAGAAAGGATGTCCTCACCAACCCTTCAGAAGATATATTCCAGGCAATAAATTTTCTCTGTTTTACAGAGTTTCTTTCACACAAAGTATAAATCTGGAATCGCTCATATTTTCTACCTCTGGAAAAAAGCAAGCCATGGTGAGGTAGCCATTCATCATTTTTATTGAGTGTTAAACTGACATAAAAGATCAGTTCTAAACYGGTTGCCTTCAGAGAAAAATAAGGAACAGGAATGAAGTGATGTCATGTCTTAGGGGGAGGAAGCAGTGCTAAAGTAAAAAGTACAGTCTTGGTCTTCTCTAACTGGGGTGAGGTACCAAATACAGACTGCTTTGTATAAGTACCACAGAACAAAGCATTGGCTCCAACACTGAAACGTTCCTTTTTGCATACTTACAGTATCCTTGGAGATATTAAAAACCTGACAAGACACAGACCTGAGCAATGTGATCTAGTTGACCCTGCTTTGAGCAAGAGGAGGTTGGACAAGACAGCCTTATACTTTAATAATTTTKTCATTCTGTTAAAATGTTGTTTTAATTGACAATTTTCTTAAAATCTTACTATCTGACTACATGTAGTTATACAAAACTTACTTTCTTGTCAGTATGGTTCTCATATCCCTAATAATATACAACAGTTTGAGAAAGATATTCATTTGCATGAGTCAAGAACCTGAAAAAATTAAATTAATCCAAATATTGTATTTTATGATCCAAGATGACAAGGTTTTAGACTCAAGATCTCTAAAAATCWTCTGGTTTGCTACACTAGTACCAAGTTGAATTCTTCTGTATCTAGTATAGACAAAAGTCAGAAATTCTACTTGTGACTGAATAGGGGAAACAATTATATTAATAAGTGTGTAAAATAGATGTAGGATGCTCCAAAGCCTAAATGGGGGCAGCTGTTTTAAACAATGCCTGATTGTATGACATTTGTTGTCTCTTCTCTGAGAATGTCGTCCGTCCTTCAACAATCTGTAAGCACTAGCCTTCTTGAATGCTAAATTTTAATTAGAATAAAAAGGATACATGTAGCAATTATTATAACACCAACGATGGGAACCCTTGCTTTGGGAACTTCGGGGATGGAAGTTCCACATCTGCTTGGCAGCTGTGCTGCTCTKCTGTTTATTTGGAAAGCATATAGGTTTGACAGTCACTCCCAGACTCTTGCCAAAGGAAGAGTATTCTAGGGAACTTCGGGCTGTGTCTTTATTCCGGCACAAGGCTTTGCAACACTTTMCAAGCAGGATACTTCAGTTTAGAAGCAATTTGTAAATTGTGCTGTAAAATGTATCTTTCTCTTACACAGGTACCGCAGTAGATCAATGAATGAGTTAGAAAAGGCTTTGGGGAAAAAAAATTCAATGAGTTATTAAAAGTACCAAATCTTTTTTCCTTAGGTCTCCTAAAATTAATGCAGAAGGTACAAATAGCATGAGAGATAGCTAAAAGAGGAGTTTCTCTCTTTGTGTTTGGAAGAGTGGCACTTAATTTTTAGATAGTATAGAAAGCAGGAAAATGCTGGATACCATCTGCTAATCGTAGATGTTCAAAAATGACATGACCACTGAAAAAGTGCATATCTTCCAGATTTAAGCATCTAGAAGTTAACTTTTTGAGTTTTTTGARTTTTTACCTTTACTCATTTTTGAGTTTCTTTCATAAGTATTGTGATATAGAGGGCTTTGTGTTCTGCTTTTGCTTTTTTGTTACAATTACTGTTACTCTYCCCTTTTCCTTTTCTTCACTCTCAGCCACTGAATCTGGGCTGCCCAAGGAACAGAACCCTAAGAAAATTCATCAGGATTGAATGTAAGAGTGTAGTGGGATAGATTCCATGTAGTTCCACCTTCTCAAGTCATTAGCCTCTCTTTTAGTCATGAGCAACCAAATATGTGGCAGTCATTTGGCCCAAGGCTGGCCAATGTCTTTTCTCTTAAAGGCCACAACATAGGTTGAGTGCACTTGCCTCAACAATAATATTTACAAATATGTTAACAATAAAACATTMAAATGTTTCTCTTATTTTTCTGTCCCTAAACATTGCTGCTTTCCTCAGTTTCCTTCCTAGCAGTACTTTAACTACTTAGATATCTCCGGTTTTCATTTCCTTTATATATAGAAAGCAAGATGTCTTTAAACTAAGAGGTGCATTATATTTTTCTTAGCTTCTAGCATCACAGGCATGGCATGAAGCATAATTCATTTAATTATGCTCAGCATCAGAACTGTTGTATCAGGAATCTAAAAAAGAATTATATTATTCAGGTGTCATGAGGACCACAACTGAAAAAAACAGTGGTYATTGAAGTTTCTTTCATTACTGTGTGTGAAACATTTCTCCATTCTTCCAGAAGCCCCCAGTCCTGGATCCAACAAACAACTCTGCTCATTCAAGACCTCTCCCTGAGGCATTGCTTCTCTCTGTGAGAAATGGGATCTTCCAAATCAGGACAGACCAGTGAGGAAGTGTGAATCAGGTGTGCTCCAGGGACATACCTTAGTGCCTTATGCTTCTACCAGATTTGGGGAGAATAAATTAATCATATCTTTTTTTTTCTTTTTTTTTTTCCCCCCCCAATTTAGCTACACTGAAGCTATGTCTTTGAAAACAGAAACACCAGATGAGCCACTCTGGCCACCAGTGTACTAATGAGAGAACACCATGTAGAAGATAAAAGACACCTAGTAATCCAGATTTTTCACTTGACATCCCACTGAACATTCTGATGAATCAGATTAGTTTTAGAAATTTGATGTATTCATTCGAATAATTTTAGTTTGTGTGAATTTTGATTAAAGCAAAAAACTTGAGATAAAATGCAGATCTACATCACATATCACCCACGTTTGTATTACTTGGTCAAAAAGTGAGCAAAGTAATCATTCAAGCTCACAATATCTACTGCTCTGATATCATCTCATTACTTAAAACACTTAAAGCAATTGCAAAACATTTCTTGTAACAATAATCAATTAATAGTTATAATCTTTTACAAATGATAACATTAGAAAGTTAAATAAAATATATTAAAGTTAGCTTCTTCATTCATTTCCAGAGACATAATGAATGAAGGGCTTTCAAGAGTTAATATAGAAATCAGAGAGGGGAGCTGTAGCTTTGCAAGCTATTTCACCATTTCCCTTCCCCTCCCTTCATCTGGATTGGATCATGTTAGTGTATGAGTCAGCTAATTATGAAAGACTTCTCTGAAATGAATTAGATGAACACAGCATCTTTAACAGAAACAGATCTTGTGACCTGGCAGAGTTCCCATCACAATCCAAATAAAGCCCACCCAGATGTGACCACTTCCTTTACTGTAACTCAAAGAACAGAGTGAAACATCAATATGAACTTCCTCGTCTAAGCATCTTCTTAGTATTCCTGATGGATACCTGATGAATTCCTGATTTGCGACTCTGATGAATCAAATCATATRTGGCACTAGACCCAGGGATAAACTACTTTAATATTATTGGGAACAAGCTACAGTTTTCAATAAAATGTGTCAGTTTACTATTTACTATTTTTACTATTCAGTCTGAAAAAAAAAAAAGATTTGGCTATGGACTAAGTAGGTATTTTTAAACGGCAGTTCTGATAAATTTAAGGGGTRTAAGCTTGACAAAGGCACTGTTATCCCAAATGTACTTCCCAGACTGTTTTTGGAAACTAAATGCTGTTGGTGCACTTCACTACCTGGAGAAAAGATTCTGCACTTTGGTTACTGGTCTGATACGTGATTCTTTCATGCAAGTGTCCAGTTTCAGTTCAGTAGTGGCTTCAGTGAACATTGCACTGGAATTGTGCTATAGTTCACTGTCTTGAAAGAAAGACTGAAAAATTATGAAGATTTAGTTGGTTTTGTCTCCGTGATGACATCAGTAAACCAAGAGATTAGCTTCACAATTAATACAAGCTATAGCTCAGTCACAGATTTGCAAGCTTAAACCCCTGCAGAAAAGAAGAAAACAAGGCAATATAAGTTGTAACCTGCACACTAAATGAACATTTAATTCATTTAGCAAGTCAGATGTGTCAGTAGAAGTGGCCACTTGCCTGTTTAAACAAGTGATATMATTCACATCTGGTTAAAATCAACAAAAAGAGCTGGAGGAAGAAAGAAAATCAGAACTAAAGGCAGAAATAAATTCCAAGCATCAATACCCAAATCAGATCACCTTGACATTAGACACTCCAAAAGTATTATAGGAAAATCAGATACATAACTCTATGCTGTACAGACAGCTGCTTGCACTGACATATATATATATATATATATATATATATATATATATACACCTTAATGTAAATCGAGTGGCAGTTAGTCCACTAAAATTCAAAGGCTACATTGGTCACATGAGTCTTGCTGTGAACTTCAATTTTCCATTTCCTCTTCTTTTTAAAGAAAATGGTTTTTTAATGTACTGGGTTTTTTACAGTGGGATGCAAGAGTGTGAGAATACCAGATTAATCTGACATTGCAAACTGAGTTTCAAAGCCTAAATGATTAGCTTTACTTACAGTACAAAATAAATGGCCAAAACCTCTTCTTCTTATGCTAGTTAAAATCAACATATACTATAAAGGAAGGCAAAATTTGACTTCTTATAGGACTCAAAAATAAGAGCTATTTAAWATATTCTGTCTATCCTTATTGGTCTGTAAACATGCTCACCCCTATCAGTATTGTTAATCAGGATTTCTCTGGTTTTTAAACATAATCATCTCATAGTTTTCCTTTATTTTTTTACTTTTTCCTCCCCCTAGTGACTTGAACGACTCTATTTGAAATTTTCCAGCAGATTTCACACATATTTACTGAACTTTTAGGTCACATTTGACATAGTGTGTATATCTATCTTTCTGTTCTTTTAAGTGATACTCAGTGAGATTTGCAGATGTGATAAGAGTCTATTTCCTTGGTCTTGAAGCTACCCAGGGGAATAATGCATATTCAACTTTAGGTCATGGCTTCTAGTAMAGACACTGAATAATATGTGTCACCATTTGATTTAATTAACTTTTTACTACTAAGTCCAAATCAATGCCTGTTAGTGCTTGCCAAAAAAAAAAAAAATCGAGTCAAGCAACACTTTCTGGCTAAATGTTTTATCTTCACTATGTGCAATGAGTTTACTGCTGCGCACTTTTTTAATATGAAATGTCCTACTTATTCTTTCTGACTGTATTAGAGCAAGTTCTAGTGAGGGAACATTCTCTAGTAAACCAAACCAGAGACAGCTGGAACTAAAACTGGTTCAAAATCTGATTATATCTCCCACTTTCACTATTAAGCATCATGAGCCTTGTAAACCATGTATTGGTTTTTCATTTTCTTTCATTACTGAAATGTTCTTTTTATGTCTAAAACTCTTTTCTAACAGAAATTATGATAGGAAAAAAAGAGCTTTACTGGATAGAATCTATATGAAACAAGTAGTCCCACCTCAGGATTCTCTGCATGAAATTTCAGTYTCCAGCAGGCCCCTGGAGGATATATTGGCTGTATTCAGCTCGAGCTACATAGCCTAGGGGTTACAGCAAATTCTGAGCAGTGGGATATATAATTTTCAAGCCTTCTCTGATTCAGAAGCTTTGAATGAGGCCTCTTGGACACCAAACTGAGGACAAGGTTAACCACAAGCATTCTAGAGCTCAAGGTTGGTTAGAGAAACCTCTTCTTTTTGCCTCTTCTTTGTCAGCAGCCATGAACTTTCTTAACAGCTAAGTACCAAGAATCTAAATGGAAAAAAAAAATATTTCAGGAATGCTGAAACTTCAGGGTGGTTGTTATGACCAGATTAGYAACAAATATCAATTCAAGTACATATATACTTTTAGTGAAGTAAAACTGCATTTTTCTATAAATAAATAATGCTCAGAAAAATCCTGCTGATCCTGACAAACACCTATGTCTGCACCATGTCATCCATCTAGATAAACACCATTCTGCATTTCAGTATCTTTTTTGCTTGAATTATCATGTTTTTGTACAGAAGGGATATGGTACAAGAATCAATGCATGGTGCTATTTAGAAAAAGAAAGGTTTCCTTTTTCAACTAATTAATATCATAGAAATTAAGTTACTCTGTGCTAGCAATATAAAAGCAAACTCTCCTTAGCATTCTGACAATGGATATTTTTTCAGTTTAATCCAGTTCTCATTTCTTTCATGCAGTATTTCTTCTTCTTACATGATATATTTGTATGGCAAATCCTAGTTCTTGTTTAAGAAGAACCTTCGCAAATCCTCTGTAATTCTGCTGCTTAGACTATACCATGGAGTGGTGAGGTTTTTTCCTAGAAAGAAGTCCTCTTTCACTGCCCTACAGTTTTTAAAATTAACATTGTTCAAAAGCCAACTTCTCTGGCTAAATCATATTGTCAAACCATCACCACCAGGACAATCGTGACTTCAGTCTGGTCATGATATATATGTATGCTGATTTGTCCCAGTATCCCACCACAGTTCATTATCAGGGCACAAAGAACTGGAGACTTTGCACAGCAAACTGCAATGTACAACACAACTCTGTATGTTTGGGTGTCCAGCCTGACCAGCTGCCCACATGCACAGCTCCTGTTCTTGCTCTTTTTGTCAGACAGCAGAACGTGCAGCATTCTTCAGCTCCCAGGAGAGACAGCAGCTGTCTTCTGCAYGGCCAGGGTAGGACAGGAATGATTGGTTCTCTAGGATTTCCCTCCAGCTGTGTCCCAGAACAGTCCTCTCTCCTGTTCCATAAAAAGAGTAGGAAAAACCCACAGGAGAAGGAAGGGGTGAATGTAGGCAGCTATGAGGTCTCTGTGAATGCCAAATAAAGGGAGAATGGGGATGTGGGCAGTGAAGCAGCAGAAGCAAGAGATTCACTGAAAAGAGAGAGRATGCACCACCCTATCCTTCCTCTCAGGGGTCTCTGAGATCACCCAGTGCACTCCAAATCTCTGATGACTCTCTTTGTAGTCCTTTAGCCCAGGCTTCCCAGTGTCTTCAACAAAATACACCATGGCAAAAGCACTGGATTCATAGACTCACAGAATCATAGAATCCTTTAGGCTGGAAAAGACCTCTAAGATCATCAAGCCAAATTATCAGGCTATCATTATGTTCACCATCAAAGTATATTTTATATGCCATATTTACCATTTTTWAACAGTTCCAGGGATGCTGACACCATCACTTCCCTGGGCAGCCTGTTCCAATGTCTGAAAAAGTTTCTGTGAAGAAATTTCTCTGATATCCAACCTAAGCACCCACTGGTACAACTTGAGACCATTTCCTTTTATTTTGTCATTTGTTACCTGGGARAAGGGACCAACATTCACCTCACTATACCTTCTATTCAGGGAGCTGTAGAGAGCAATAAGGTCCCCCTTGGGTATCATTTTCTTCAGGCTGAACACCCCCAGCTTCCTCAACTGCTCCTCATCAGAGCTGTGCTCCAGACCCTGCTCCAGCTCCGCTGCTCTTCTCTGGACATGCTCCAACACCTCATTCTTGCAGGCAGTGCTGCACAGTGCACTCGAGGTGCCCCTGGTCACACTCTGCAGGTGCAGCCACTGTCAATCAGCATGCCCAGCTCCTCTCCTGTGGTCCCAGAGCCACTTTCCAGCCACTCTTCCCCAAGCCTGCAATGCCATCTGGAGCTGTGACCCAAAAGCAGGAGCGGGCACTTGGACTTGCTGAACCTCACACAACAGGTCTTGGTTCATCAATCCAGCCTGCCCAGACTCCTCTGCAGAGACTTCCTGCCCTCCAGCAGATCAACACTCCATTTTGATTGATTTTACCTGCTGAGACGTTTAGAGCCAGTTTTGAGCATGAAAAAGGAGAACATGTCACTTCATGCTGCCTTGGTACAAGYAGTACTGGCCACAGCTAGTCCAGGATCTAGAGACCTCATTGGTAAAGGAGAATCACCTGGTCTTCTGAAGAAACAAYAATGGCATGGGTCCCAAAGAAGACTGACACTAAGAATCTGTTATAAACATAAAATTATGGTACAAGAAAAACTCCAATATTTCTATTCACTTCTAGTGTWCTCCCACAAAGCTTGTTTTATCTGTAGAATGCTTGCAAAACTCAATCCATACTGTGAATATGAATGTGGATATTAATAACCTTCACAGGCTAAACAGATCTGAGCTTTYTCAGAGCCGTCTGCAGATGCAGGCATGTAAATGTTTGCACAMACTAGACTTGTTTGTTCTCACAGCAAAACCATAACAACTTTAGATTTGCATTTTCTTAAATTCAAAATAGAGTTCTGATGCAATTCAGGTACAGAACTCCAAACACAGAGCCAATATTTATGCATGAATCCAAAGTCAGTTCTGTGCTTGTCTCTGGAAAAGAGCTTCTCCTTAAGCTTACTTGATTAAAAAAAAAAAAAAAAAAAAAAAAAATCTTATGGCACTAACTGCTTTTTTGGCACGAGAACATTGAACTATGCACCTACCACCTGTGCTGTACTAGTAATTTCTCGTCCAGTTTTTAATGGATAAGACATTAAAAAAACACAGCACTATCTATTGGTGTTTATAGCTTTGCTGTCATGGCCACCTTCAAAACAAATAGCTGTGCCAGCCACCATTACATAGATCACTATTAAGGCACTGAGGTTTGCCATAATGGAACATACTGAGCAATCTGTTAATCTATGGCCTCCAGGCTCCCTTCTCATAAATGGCAAATGCTTGAGCTGTGAATTGAAGATCAGATTTGGGCATGTGCATAAAGGCATGTTCAACCTCAGTTTCAGAACCCCTGTCTAAAGTTTCAGCCGTCAGACTTACCACGCAGTTGACATTCAGTATGGAAAGAACCTAAATTACCTGAACATTTATTCCCTTGATACAAAACCACCCTTATTTAAATCTAATGGCTCAGCCAGCAGTGGTGTCAAATCCTGAGATCAACAATCTACTCAGGGTGCAATAATACACTGACTTGCAAATATTGACTTGTTAGTGGAGAAAATAGTAGGCATAATCCACCTTTTACTCAACAGCAGAGTAACTCCCATAATCATCTCCATAGGAAAGAAACATATTCAAATTATGCTTTCCTAAGTAGGACAGCCATTTAACCTTAATTTTCCCCACAAACAGGAAAGTAAGCTAGCTTTTATGCTATGTAGTTTTCAGATGTGGTCAGTCTCTTCTAGTCATGTGGTTCCATTTTATATTAAGTTTGTAGGTATCTACAGAAATTACAGAAATTACAGAAATTATGACTGCACAGAATGTCGATTAGGGCATAAATCTACTGTTAACTGGAAGATCTGGAAGTCATTGAAGAGTTTTTATGTTGTACTAGTGTCTCCAACATTAGGATATAAAGAAACCATCCCAGTAAAGGACTAAGATAGTCAAAAGCTAAAGCACAAAAAATACCACAAGTGGAGAGAAGAGTGTTTAATCAGCCTTGATAAGTGAAGGCAAAGGAGAGACACCATCACTATCTATAAATGCCTGATTGGAACAAATGAAGACAGAACCAGATTCCTCTCAGAGCTTCACAATGGATAAGAGAGCGCAAACTCAGGTAGGAGCCCAGCTTGCTACCCTGTGGTACATCTCAACCTGTGGCAATCCTCAGGGACAGCCCAGTCTCTGCAATACCACAACAAATTGCAAAGAATCATTCAAAGAATCAAATTGCCAGTTCAAATAAAGACAAACATTACAAGCCCTATATAATATATAAAACATGATCATAAACACACATAAAGCCCAAGCACAATTCCTCCATGCTTTGACCGCCAATACATACAGTCCAAAATGGAACACATGACTCAAAAATTTTGTTACTATTTTATGCAATAAAACTATTGTAAGATTTCAATATTACTCAATTGATTAGCTCTGGATGCTTCTTTCTCTCATTGATCATGACATCTGGTTCCTGGACTTTTCTTCTACAGCCACCAGCAAGTGTAACAGGATCTACATTACCGACTTTGCTTCCCTAGAAATGTTTGCTCCCTTAAAATTACTATTGAAAAATAATTTTCTCCCTCTTAAGACTCATTGAGGCAGAACTGATTGAAAATTATTTCTTCATCAGATTTCACAGAAAAAATAACCAGATTATTTAAAACTGTTTAAAAAAGCCAAAACATAAAAAACATCTTTTCTCTAGTGAAAAGAGACCACTGGGCTGTTGGATTATTAATGCTCATTCCACCGTTTTTCATATTATTCTGGACATTTTGCCTAGTACTCTCAATTTTACCTCAAGGAAATGTTTTTAACTTTGCATTTTCACCTCATTCTTATTGTCTTAAAAACAAATTACCTCAAATAGGAAGCTTAGGCTGACATTTCAAAAATCAGACATAGAGAACTGAGTTTTTCCCATAAAATAAATGATTACTGTAAAGCACAACTCGAAGCCAGAGCAAAGGGCAAACATCTTTGACCAGCATTCCCTAAGACAAAGCAATACGCATAACACAATGTTCCAAAACAAAACTACCATAAATAAGCTTTGTCTCCAGAGGATGGCAGAAAAAATATACCGTATATAACACTTTTCYTTGGTCAATTAAAGCACAGCAGGTTGGGGATTAAAAATCCAAGGAGAGTGTCAGAAAAACCACAAGAGAATGGACCCTGTGGTCCAGAGTCCATTCCAAACTGAGGGTTCAGTGTGACCCTCCAAGTGCTGTCTTCTGCTTTCTTCCCTGCTGAACTTCCATTCTCACAGCAGAGAGCCAGGAATACAAAGCCCCAGGTGCAACATGCCTTGACCAACTCCCATTTCACTCACTAAGCAAGAGGCAATTCTCATATTCTGCCACTGGGATAAAGCTTACTAAGAGTTATTTCTCAACCCTCATTTTTCTTTGCTGCCCTTACTTTTTGTAAGTGCTTATGTCCAGCATTGTATTGTTAAGTAAATTATGCATTTTTAGATGTTCAACGATTGAAAGCATGGTTCAAACCAAATCCCTGTGACCTGAAACAAACTATTACTTCTCTGAGTGTTATCCAGGGTGATAGAACCAAACAGGATTCCAAAAGAAATTATAGACTAGCATGATCATCTGCCACTCATATAAAATCTTCCTTCATATTACTTCTAGCTAATACCCACAATCCCATATTGGATTATAGGACCCTTTTGTCGAAACCTTCAAATATAAATTCACTGACACAGRACCAGGGAGACAAAAGTAAATGGTWGTCCTTCCTTCACCCAAGCAAAATAAGGGTTCAGGGCAGGAACAAGTGGAAAGCTTTCCACCRACTATCAAAATAAATCCAGAATAAAACAGAGACCAGGCATGGAAAAAGCTTCTGTCAACACAGTTAAATTTGGGCAATGTGAAGGCACCTAAAATAAAAGCTTCCTACTGGCTCTAACTGTAACTGTAATGGCTCGTATTACAAACAAACATCCACTACAAGAAACCTGACAGGAATATCTTATGATTATGCACATTTAAGCTAATAATATTCCCTTTGCCATGATAATAAAAGAGTCAATTCTGGATGGAAAATGATGAGACTAAAGAGACTTGACCTTGAAGAGGAAAATTGACTAAATTTAAATATTTTTCCTTATTCACAATGGAAAAAAAACATGAAGTGGTGGGAAAAGTATTTAATTCTCAGAGCCCATTTGAAGGTCTACTGAGAAATAAATCACTGAGACTCATTAGAATGCCTCTCAAGCCATATCTTTTGGGAAAACACAAGGAGAAATAGTATGTAAAGACATCTGTAAATGTCAAAGACATTCAGACAAGTCAAGCTGATTAAACATGAGATAGTACAGTGAATCACACTACCATCATTCAACTCATTCAAGGAATTGAGCRCAGGACATTTAGTGTCCTATTAGATAAATTAGTTAATGTTAGAACAATCTAAATCTCTCAGCCTTAGCATTCCATGTCTGATTAAATTTTAGTGATTTAAGCTTTCAGTGCTGAGCACCTAATTACACTAGGATATCATTAGCCTCTCTCAAGAGCATATAAAGAGCTAACTGCCATAATAAAAATCACTGTGAAAAGACTCCCCTGATTGGCCATTTAATGCAATGAGACTCTGGTGTTTCTGATTTGAYAGACTCCAGCAGTCAATGCCAAAACTGCTTTAAATCAAAAGAAGGAGTTGTATTTCTGGTCTTCATGAACACTTTTAATTTCTTTATCCACGCCTAACTGTTGATGTAAAATCCTTTCTTATCTACACTACATAAATAAAGAAATAAAATGCCATTTATGTGTAATGATCAAAGACTTTATCCCAGCTTTCTGACCAGATCACAAATAGGCAAATAAATTATGTTAATCTCTATTTCTTGTGCAATTTTGAGATGAGAGAATATTTTTAATCTGTATCTTCATTTCCAGGTGGCTGAATGACAGTGTTTAGCCAAATCGCTACTCTGTAACCGCAAGAATCTCTAAGCACTAAAAATTATTCAGGTGGACAAAAATTAATAGTTCTTCAGAAAAAACAGTTTTCAAAACTCCTTTTCAAAGGCTAATTATCAGAAGAGGTTCATTTGCAGTGGGGAAAGGGGACCAGATAGTAGAGGATAAAGAACTCAGCCATTTCTTAGAGTGCAGAAAGCGTGTCCATAGTAGACGAAAAAAAAATCACAATAGCTGTACTAACAAGCTTGAGAAGAAACCTTGGATGTGGGTTTGGTTGACTGTTGGTAAAAAGTCATTCTTACACAGAGGTGAGGTAAAATTTATGGTGCAGGATGAAGTTACTAAACAGCYTGAAAAAATTGCTTTACTAAAACAMCTGTGAGAGGTATTCAAGCTTATTTTAAATCCTTGTTTACCATCACTTGTTGAAGGGCAGCACTTCCTGTAGGTACTGTTGCTAAGTAGCATGTTTCAGTGTGAGGCACTGACAGAGGAAAAGTCACAGCTCTAAGGTTTGCTGCTYGTCTGTGGCCTGCAGAAGACTATGCAAGTCTGAAGAAACGCAATCTCCAATTGCAGCACTTAAAAAACCCCTGTGGATTACAAAATACATTCAGAAATGGTAAGACCTAATAAAACATTCTTGAAAACAAATTAWTTTAAGTAAGACTTAACTGCATTTCACTCCTGTCTCTGTTGCGGTATGGTAAGTACYCTTTGATCTACTGACTAAAAAATGCAAGTCAGCTGAAAGCTTTGTAATAGTGCAGAGAGGTCCCAATATGAGACAAGAGCAGAGTGAGGTARGGGAAAAAGGATAAATAGAATGGTTAAAGTCATCACAGAGCACCCTCTGTGCTACAGAACATCATGAAGGTGACTGTGGAGCCACTGAATGCCACCCAATGTAGCTTTGACCTGAGATGAACCAGACCTTCCCCTTCCCTTTGCAGTGACAAATGGCCAGATTGGCCAAGGTGAGGAGGAGATCCCATTGTTGGTAGGGTACAAGGTGTATGTTGAAGTCAAAAGGTATGAGAAAAAGCTTGACAAGAATCTCAATACAAGGGTTCGGAATCTGGTACACGTCTTGTACACCTGTTTTATATCAACTCAGTTGATATAAAGGATATATTTTACATAATATTTGTTAGTTTTGCTAGCTTCCAAAGGTGATTTTTGGTTGGTTAGTGGGTTGTTTTTTTTAACTAGCCTTATGCATAAATAGAGGATCTATTAAGACACTTTGTTGTCCATTGCCAGTGTTTCAGAATTCCAGTGACAGATTGAAGGGTAAGTAGTCACAGAACTGTTTTGACACAGGTACATAATCACAGGTAGTCAAGGCAGGGAGCACAGACTATATTTGAAGGAAATGTTGACATAAACTACTTTTCCTGATTTAAGTTCTACTTCATCTCTGTATAAGGAAGATACTTTTTCTAAAATTACCCAATTCCAGAATCAAGTATTTGCTCATGTATCTCATATATCTATGCCGTATCTCTTGAGCAAATTAAAGAGTAAGGCACATGTTTGATGTTTACTTTGGTTGTTTGTTTGGTTTTTTTTAATCAGGAAAAGGATTGTTCTTATATATTTTCTGAATAAATCTGTATCTTCAAATTGCCAATTAAATCAAATGTGCACAATCCCCAGGACCTTAGAGTGCATTTATGCACCTCTATGCATTTATGCTCCAAAGAAGRCTTTTTATACTTGTTTTCTTTTTTGTCTTGGTGATTGTGGGCGATATTTCCTTAGCAGGTAAGATTAAAATCTATTAATTTCAGCTAGTGGCCCAAGTTCAAAAAAATAGAGTACATTTGGTTCAATCTTGGCTGTTTCTGGCTGAGTACAAGTCTTACCCAGCCTAAAATGAGAAGTCCTTGCTTCATTTTTTAGTTCTGACATTCCTAACTATATCAGTACCCTCAATCTGTTACACACACAACAGACTGATTCCACAGGATTTAGTTCTACAGCCTCCTCAGTATGCCCAACACTTCTTACTCTGTATGACCAAAAGGAAAGTGCTAAAATTACAAGATGAGTGAGCTATTCTCAAATTACAGAACAAAAACGCAGATCCTAGTGTCTGCAATGATTGTGGTACCACCTAGTGGAAAAACAATAGTTTTACAAACAGTAACTGCAACCTATAGGTCAGAGGGTGGAAGGAGAGTTTGAATCTCTAGCCATGCCAATGTATCCATCCAGCAAGGAAAAGTACACAGCACACRAATATTTTGGAAGCTCCACGTGGTCTCTGACAGCAGTCATGTTACAGCAGTAAGTTTGTGGCACCTGAGAGAAGGATGGTTTCCACACCAAAGCGGTGTTAAGTGGCAGTGCAGTTTCAAGGAAGGGGGGGGAGAAAAAATCATCCCCTCTGCACCCCTCAAAATTTGTTTAAAAATGCTGCTGAAAGTATCCTGGAGCTGATGAATACCAAGCAATGTATTATGAAAGGATAACCTGCTCTGCTGGCTCAGTACCTGAAGTTTTAAGACCTGTAAGTCACTGCTTGAAACAGATAACTGAAATATGAATTGAATATAGCTCAATGTGGAGTGCTTGTGCTTGGAAGAGAATTGTGCCAAGCTGATCTGGTAACTGGACTTCCAGGGAGGGAAAAAAAGGACCAATTAAAAAAAAAAAACCAAAATAGAAACAAAAACAAACAACCCCCCACCAAAATAAAAGCAAACAAACAAAATCATCATCATCCAAACAACAWAAAACCAACCAAACAAAATACATTAATTCAAAGACTGGAGTACAATTATGGCRAGTAATGAAAAAGGAATAATCCACTCAGCTGCACAGATGTCTCACCCTCCAAGGCCTGGGGCTGAAGACAGCCAGCCTGCAGAGTGGAATGAGAAACAAGCTAACTAGCTCTGAAGTGCTCACATAATAAATATATCTGCCCATGAGTTACGGGAGTTGGAGCTGCTGATCCAGGGAGTCTCTTCTCTTCACGTCATATTTCCAGATCTTTCATTCACTTTCTAGACTTGCCATGACTTGTGAACCAACATCTTGGACAACATAATTTCAATTGCAGAATCTGTGTCTGAACTGATCCTACAGTGAGCATATAAATTCCTTCTTCTGCTTATTAATTCTTAAGCAATAGTTGTTTTTATAATGTATTGAATTTTATTTCTGCTGATATTGTTTTTCAATAAGTGATGCACTGTCTCTTCACAAGTTTAATTTCCCATTCTTGAGGGAACATCCCGGTCTGACCATCCAGGAGGCATTTGGGGGGTGACACTCACATCACCAGAGACTTTACTGGGACTGAGGCCCCTTCCCCACGGGTGACCCCAGTGACCTGGTAGGCGCTCCTTTCACTCCCTGCTCACTTCCCTCTCACAGTCAGACCAGGTTTCCTTACTGGCTAAAGGGTTCCTGTAGCAGAGAAGCAGAAGTACTTAAAATAATTTAATTTCAATGCAAAAAAAAATAATAACTCGAGTTGGTGCCTTGAACAAAGGGTTGCTTGGGCTTTTACCCCCTCACAGTCTATGTGCTGCACAGTCTGGGCTCTTCCTACTAACTCATCAGCTTCTGCCATATATTTTGTGCATCTGGTGCTCTGGCTGGGCCTCAGGTCCCAGGTACCTCTGTTGTGAAATGTTTCAGCTGTTCCGTCTGAACAGCTGAACATCCTCTTGCCTCTGGCTCCTACAACGCAGAGCTCAACCTGCAGCTCTGCTGCAGCTGCACCCAGAGCTGCCTYCACTCATTTTGTTCTCACATGGAGCTTCATGCCTTATGCTCGTGTGATGCAGAAGTGAGTTGTATTAAAATTATAGGTTACCACTAATCTGTCCTAGTGATTTTCCTGTCCATATTAGCAATAAAATTCTTCTTACAGACTGTGATCAAAACAGGGAGGCAATAATTTCAGATTACACAAGTGTCATCATTATAGACTGTTCTRAAGGACAGCAATTTAATAACATTTGGAGCCCTGGCAAGATAGGTTTGTACAAAAGGAGGCAGAAAAAAGTCTCCTTTTCTGATGTCCTACAAAGATTAGCTAAGCAACCTGAAAAGAAATATTTCCATTTCTCATTACAACTGCTTGATTTATAAARCAATCAAATAAATTCTTTTGTATACATTAATTGCTGCTGTGGGAACATGAGGCTCAGAGTTTRCCTGTTTTTTGCACCGCAGTGGGAGCTGTCTGCAGAAGCACATCGAGAGAAGCGAGGCTTTGCTGTGCCTGGTTTTGCAGTTGCGTGCGGATGCCCACAGAGGGAACCCACGGATAGCCCAGAGGGCAGCGGTGCCCGCGCCTCCCCCTCTGTCCTGGAGAAGCCATGGGAATTTTACTGCAGTTTACAGCCTGTACATTTGCTTTGAGGAAGATCAAACAGATTTATCAGCCCTCGTCAAGGTTTATAATTGTGGACTTACAGTGGTGTCCCCTAATCAAAAAAATAATTAGATTGGAAATGTTGCTGCTGTATCTTACACAGAACTAAATGGATTGAGGCTTGCTCGTGCTCCTTGTATCCCCTCCAGCTCTTTGCATCACCTTCTCCAAATGAACCAAGTGCTGAATCTTTCCAGTTCAGATCCTGAGCCACTTATATCTCAGAATATTAAACAGAAAAGAAGCTTAAAGGGCTATTGTTGCAAGCCCAAGTCCTGTATTTAACCTCCCACTTTCCCCAGAATCTCCACAGCACAGACTGATTTTTGAATCTCCAAACTTCTTAGTAACCATAACCAGAGGGAACATATTTCAGAGGCTCTGCCAGGTACTTTTTGAACATATACTTGTGTTTATTTATTTTAATGTGGTTCTGTGAAAAGCAACAAAATCTCCCTAGTCCCAGTCCTCTGGGTCCTTGTTGATTCAGCCAGGATRCCTGAACTTCTTCTTTCTGTTTTTGCACGGCCTGGAGGTTGTCCTTCTCTGCTTCAGCAAGGAAAGCTTGATACAGCCAGCTACAAAYAGCTTCTAAAGCAATTTCTGCTACTCTGGAACAAATTAATAGAGATGGTATAAAACAGTAAGTTGTTTCAGCTCAAATATTCTATCCATAATAGATGGCCTTTTGACTACAGCTGTTCCTTGTTTCTTCTAGGAATCTATGAAATCTTATGTGACAGAGTCCACATTAAAAAAANAAAAAAAAAAAAAAAAAAAAAAAAAAAAAAAAAAAAAGCAAGCTGACTGAATTCACTACGAGCATTATATAGTTCATTGTTGCAGACCTGAACCTCACTACATCAAGAAATTTGTTCACAATGGCTACTACTATACACAGCTTTAACAGGGTCACTGCCCTACACATTCCCACTGAACCTGCTGAGGCAAACTTCCAAACAGACAGCTTTACACACATGGGAAAAGAGYGGATCAAACACACTCGCCTTTCCTCAGGCATTCCCTTTGGATGGAACAGATGGGACTTCAGCATCTGGGTGACACATCGACACTTTCCTTTTGCTGCAAATGAATGAATGCCAAAATTAAATAGAAACAAGATGTTTACATAAATATTCAAAATCCAACTACTTGAATAAGTAACACCCTACCTTCAGCATAATGTAATCTAGTTATTTCTCAGACAGTAACAACCCTGACTACAAACCTTTCTATCCTTAAAAAAAATCATAATATAAATTATTCTCTTGAATTTAATCACCTGGGAAAACAGCAAGATGAGTGCAGCCTTTGTGTTTTTATTATAGGACAAAAACAATCCCTATCTGCAGGAGTTGGAATCTTTAATTATTTCACAAATGCCAYAGTGGGCCAGACTTGTAAAAATATTTAGAGATTGTGAGAAAACCTCCAAAATAACAGAAACTATTGTATTTATGTAAAGGTATACACAATGAGGTAAACTCTCAAAAACCTTCAGATAACTGAGCATCCCCCTACACCATTCTCACAGGCCGTTTAAGAGTTGCCAGTGTGAGGGAGTATATAGAGAGGTAGTATATCTCATCCTTCCCAGTAAGCAGACAGAAAAGGACATTGCAGAGAAGCTTTGGCCTTCAAACAGTAATGTTTGGTCTGGGAAGGATTGATAGATGCAGCACCCATGACCTCTCCTGCACACTGCTTCAGACAAGGCTGGAGGAACAGCAAGAGCTGGGTCAGTGTGGTACTTTCTGKCTGGAAGGCACCACAGAATGAAGTGCAGAGGTTAAGGTGGACATGGAGGCCACAGGCACACCATGCAGGGCGGCTTGTCTGCCACAGAGCTGTGCAGCTAACAGATTTACAAGGTTTCTTGTCTACTCTCCATGGGCACTTTTGTGGTCGGCACCTTTTCACTGCAAAGACAAGGACAGGTAGTAATGCTTAAACTCTCCCATGAGCACAAGCATCCATTCAATTTAGGCCCACCCCATTGTTAGCATAATGGACAAAGAACTGAAATATCCCATTTGGGGACAAGTGCYTGCTGCTGAGGAACTGGATGTTCCCTAAATCATTAGTTTGAAGTGTTTAGCAAATATGCAGAGGAGGCAGCTGGAGTTTGTGGACAGATGGGTGATGTGGGTGTACATACAGGTGCTTGCTGCTGAAAGTCAGCTGCAAGCAGATAAATACACCAACCACACTCTTGGTTGGAAATAAAACAATAGAACAAAGAAAGCTATTCTTGTAATTTCAGCACTGATTTCCAGTGGAATAGTCAAATACTTTGATTTTATAATCAGGTTACTTCACTTTTGAAGCTTTCAGGAGACCCCACATCTTGCAGATGGCTATGTCTTGATAAATGCATTATTATCSTCTTGGTAGAGCACCTTAGTGACTCCTGTATCAACACAGGATATTACAGACTGACTTCTACTTGCACATATCTTGTAGTTCCTTTGCTGCTTAAACACCTGAGTTAACAGGATGGGGATTAGTTAATAAAGAAACTTCTACTTTTTTTCAAGTCTAGACACCTTAAAATTAAAGCAAATCTACTGTTCCTGCAAGAAGTTGAGGATTTTTGCAAGTCAGCCACAAAAATATTGACAATGGTTTTGTAATCTTAAGCAAACCCTGGAAACACAGAGCTTGGGCATGCCAACTCCTCAGCGATGCCTCTTTTCAGGACAGAATCAGCATTTGCTAGAATCAAATCTGGCCTTCAAATTGGTGCCATCTCACAGCCCCTATACATCACTGAAAATTGTGACTCCAGCCCTAACCATGTCTTAGGTGAGCAGTCAACAGCCAAGTCTGACTGCAGTCATTGACTGAAAATTTGGGAATAAGCACTTCACCAAAGCTTTCCCTACCAATCTGATACAACCAGAGAGTAAACATAGTCTTTTTCTCTGCCACAATTCCAGCATAAAGCGAATGATCAAGTTGAGAAACTCCTCATGAGACCCACACATCTAAAATATATACAGGGACAGAATAGCAGGGATTTTAAATATGCTGGTGCTGCATATTTTCACATAATATCACACAAACTATTGAGGTGGAGTTTGAATAAGTGGATTGTACAGTGAGTTAGTACCTGGCTGCACTGCTGGGGCCAAAGGTTTTTGGGAGTGATCAGCAGTACAAACTGGTGTCCAGTCAGGASTCTAGCTCCTCAGTGTTTGAAACTGTTTAGCATTTTCCTAATGAGCTGGACAGTGGGATAAAGAGCAGTCTCAGACATGCTTACAGTGTATTTGGGAGAGCAGTTTACATACTGGAGGAAATTATTTCTACTCAGAGGTATCCAGACAGATAGGAGAGGGCAGCTGATGAAAAGCTCATTAAGTTCAAGAAAGTGAAATGCGAAGTCCTGCAGGTAGGATCAATAGTSCACACATGGGCATGGCAGAGGATGTGACTGGATGGAAAAGAAGACAGGACATCTCAGGGAGGACAGGTCAGTGGTGTGCCCTCATGGTGAAGAAGGCTGACTGCAGGCTGGGCTGTCTCTGCAAGCACACAGTCACTAGGATGAGGAGGAGATTGCTCTCCAGGCCACACTGCAGTACTGACAAACCCAAAACTGGAGGCACAAGACTGAAATTGAAAGCTTGAAGTAAGTCTGGAAAACAACTTCAAGATGGTTGGGGCCTAGAATATCTGACATACAAAGAGAGGCTGAAGGAGGTATGTGAAGGATGTACAGCCTTGAGAAAGCTCAGTCTGACTCTTCATGCTCTCTACAGCACCCTAATGCCAAGCCACAGAGAAGGTGGGGTTTGACTGTTCTCAGAGATGGAATAAAAAGCAAAGGACACAAATTAATGGGAATTCTGTATTTATGTTGCAWATAATGTACTGGCACTTTTGGTCTCGTTGGGACCTTCCTAGATTGAAGAATGCTATTTATTGTAACTACAGTTGGCTTATATTTTTATGAACCATGAAATCAAGAAAGGTTTCATGCAAGCTCATGATAATATGCTCATGATAACATACACATACAAAGGACAATTTAGTCCAGCTGGATTTATGAAGTTATCACAGTTTAATTAATCTCTTGTCAAATTCAAGGGTAAATTCAAATTAAAGGGTAAATCCAAAAAAATTTTTTTCCTAAAAATTATGGATTCCTTCTGCAAGAAAGAGGCCTTGTTAAGCAATAATGGGCTCATGTATAGCAATTACATCTGTGTTACAAGGATGCCATTACTTTGTGAAACAAAGCAGAAAAGCCTGYTTTTAAAGCCACATCACTTATGCACAGAGAACAAAGAAGGGATGACATTTAATGTATCTCTGCTCAAAAATAACCTCCAAGACCAAGAAAACACTGCTGAGCTGTCTTACTAGGGGCTCCCACAAACTACCCCTCAATTAACAGAAAGAACCAGGAAACATATCTACAACCCTTTGCCTCTCTTGACAGCTGCGCAGATGTCTGGGGTACCCCTGGCACATAATGAAATGAGATTTTGATCCTCAGCACTGGCTCTCATCATGGGTTTACTCTAACATCCTGTCTAAGTGATCCATTAGAGTCACATTTCTCTCCCTCACAGCTAATACATGCCCCAAGGAGCTTCCTCCTGAAAAYAGCAGATCTTTCCATTCAGCAACACATACACAGAGAGGAGTGGTGTAGTTCTGTATTGTATAAATATCTTCCTTAAATGCTGTTATATGCACAAGGTGTTTCACATCCAGTTCCTTCCCCTTTCCATTTATGCAGGAGCAGCAAACAACACACCATGCATGTGGTCTGTGGCGCTGACCAGAAAGACAATTTTGTTTTGCTGCTACTGGATGCTGCAGTTAGAGTGCTTCAGAACTACTCTGCATGGTGTTCCATGGAAGACAAAACACGTTGTAATCATCCCACCATGCACACAAACACACATTCTGCCTCCCTGGGTCTGCAGAGAGTCTGCACAACACCACAGGAGYATTTCTTCCTCCTGTTCACCACCAGCTTCAGAATCCCTGCTGCAGGGTAATAAAAGTTTCGTCTTTGTATGCATTTAATATTTAACATATACATGATTTACCATGTATCAAATCAAAGACAATTTCCTTCACGAGTAGGTTTGGTTGAAGAATTTAAGTTCTGCTGCAACTGTGCTTGTACCTAAATTCATAACCCATCAGGAAAGAGTTCTGAATTCAGTATTAGCCCCTATGAAATGAGCCTATGGAGGAAATCAAAAAGTCCAAGAGCTTTGATTGACCATTCTTACTAGCAGGAAGAGAGAAAGTCCTCCTTATAAAGTGTCAAATCTCCTCCATACATAGCATATCCCATATGTGATGTTCTGTGCTTAGTGAAGTAATGTAAAACTCTGCAAAAGCACAGTCTTTTTATACATCAGTAAGAAACATAAAGCATATCTAGATTTTTGTTGAAGGAAAATTACTAATGCTACCACTTTTAAATAACTTACTCACTGGTTTCTTAAAGAAAATGCAGTTATTGATGCCCTCCACCAGCTTCCTATGACAAAGTCAGCTTCTCACACTCTGGTTTATTCAAAAATAATAATTTTTGAGTTCTCATTTGGAGCAACATTTGAAAACATCCATTTAACAGCAAGAGATTTGAAACATGACCAGGCACACATTTKAACTCCATTTCACTGAAATTCAAGTGAGAAAATACTATTATTAGTCCCAAGCCATCAGTCTGGCTATTTTAAGACATGCTTGTCTCCTTGTTAGTATAACAAAATTTTRTTTTCAGAAGGAGTTTCTGCTTCATCTACTCCAGACATAAATTGGAAGTTTTACTTATCATACATCCAGGTAGGAAGCTTCATCTTTATACTAGTTGAATATTACCTACCATAAATTAAATTATACAGAGGTCAGGCACAGGCATGTGTAGATTCCCTACCTGTATTCAATCCTCTCTTGGACTCACTCGTCCAACACAGCCACTTCTACTGTAACAGAAATGAGGAGAACTATCTTTATTTCAGGGAAACTACTCCAGAAGAGGATAGATACCAGGGATGCTTTTTCTAGGAATGTAGAAAGGGTGGCCTTTGGGCTACCTCCACTTTTGTAAATAAAGAACATGCAGTTCTATGCAGAAGACCTTGCAAGTGCGTATAAACAAACATAAAGGATTAAAATATTAAGGGCTAGAATAAGAAAAACAATCTGTTCCTAAAATAATTCTGAGAATCTAGGAAATTCAAAATACAAATTTAGGAAAATTTAATCTACTTGGTACCACTCAGCTGCAGTGGCATGACTCACATGACCGGATATTAAACTCATTGGTTASAGACTATTTAGGAAAGACAGTGGGGATATTACATGGTTTGGAGCTGCAAAGAGTTCAGAAAAACAGAACCTTGATTGTATACTWATTCACATACTAAAGTACAAATCACAAAATGGGATAATGCTAAGACAATATAATCGACTATTGAATCGCCTAAGGAAATAAAATAGGAATCCCCTTCCYTGTTAAAATATTAAGGGAAAATGTGTTCAGCTACAGATTTTCAATTTAGGAGGTTTTGGTGCTCTACAAGTACAAATACAAGTAAATCAARTAGATGCTTTCCCCACATGGACGTAGAATACAGTTATGATTAAAATATTTACTGGGTCCTTTAAAAGATCCAGTCTCTCAAAGCTGAAGACAAAAATTGGTCAGAAATAGATATTTAAGTACAAAGAACAGTTAGGAATTACTTTTCCTGCTGCATGGTCTTTCCARCAACCAAGTTCTTGAGTTAGTTGGGCATGCTTCACATAAATGTCTACTCCACCTACTCCACAGACAGTGCAGTTTCTGCCAATCTGATATGCAGGGAAATCCTTTTCTAACTAGCCACCTGGAGGAAAAATTAATTTTTAGTACTTGAGAGGATATTTAACATCTACAAGGTCTATAGTAATAACTGCACCTTGCCCAATATAAGTCCTGTAGTTGAAGCCATTTAGTAAGTATTTAGATGGTGGCATTCTTTGCCTCTTTTTGCAGCTCACAAATGATGAAGAAAGAAAAATTTTCTCCTACATCCCAGGGTGATCAGTAGAAGTCCTGTAGAAATCCTGGGACCGATACAATTTGATTTAATTACCAGAACAATTGCTGATCAGGAACCTTCAAATTTTTCTTGGGTTGCCAGAAGAAAAAAGTACTTGAAATTGGCCAAATAAGGCTTTCCTAAATGCTCCAGACTGATAAGGATTTCTGAAGGTGGCTGTAATTATAAAAAAACAACATCAAGGGGAATTGATTCATATGTAATTGTTGAGTGGTATGGAAAACACTTTGGCACTAGAAAGGATAATATTGGCTAAAAACACTGACAAAAGAAGAAGGAAGTTAAAGAAGTCAGTGAAATTCCCTGGCCACAAGAATTAAATATTAAAGGATAGAATTACTTGAACTTGCCACAGGAAAAAAACAAGTATTTAGCCAATAGTTGTTAATTTGGTAAACTATTGAGCATGATAACTTCTGATAGCCAGCAATAGAGTAATTTATACATCGATGTATAAATTCAGCATCTTTTGCTTTGAGCTTGGAGTGAAGTTGAGTCTGGAAAAAGTTCCTATTCCAGTGAAAATTGCATCATTTTTGTTCAAAAAATGGTCTTATACACTCTGTAAATTGCATTTCTGTGACCTTCCAAAATGTTAAGCTAACAGCAACCACAGGTAAATAAGGAAAGTCTGTTGCATCAGAAAAGTATTTCRATGTTATAACACAATGAATGCAAAAAAATCTTGGCTTATGAGAGACTTGAGTAACTAATATATCGGAAAAAATTATCAGAGGAGAGGACATGGGTATTTCTATGTGCAGTTAGTCCTTATGGAGGAAAATATAAAAAAAATCCTAGCAATATCTAGGATTTATCAGTATAATTKATTGGAAGTGTAAATGTAATGGGAACTGATCAGTTACATGGGCCAGCTGTGTGACTTCCTAAGGTACATTTGTTTCAGCAAATGACAGAATTTAGCTGTGTTAAAGTGACATCACTAAATTCTATRCCAGATACCAAGAGACACAGCTGCCAGGTGCAGTGTTAGGGTAGGAGATGGTATCCTGGAAAGCAGCAACACTGGAAAGCACACTGGATCTCTGATGCTGTGCAAGAAGCTAAATGCAATTCACAGATGCATTAGCAGGAAACCTGAGGGTGGGCGTAGGGAAGTCATTTAATACAGAAATTGCAGAGCCTCTCACTGCAATAATCTTTCCAGCTCTGGTGTCAACACTTTCTTTTAATCAGGAAGCTGACAACTTTGAAAATTTACATAGATGTCTGCAGTAGTGATTCAGTGAATTACAATAAGAGACAGAGGAAGCTCAATTTATTTTGCTTGTTCAAAAGATGTTGCAAAATAGGCAGGGCAGGAAACTTTCCAGTAAGATCAGAGCATGTGAGGGCATGGTACATCATGAAAGATACAGTCTGTCCAGGCTTATGGCACATGGACAAATTTATTGAACTCCAGACTTGTGAAAACACAACTTTTGAACCATTTATTGCTTTCTAAATTTCTGCTCGAAACTCAAAATCCACTATGATTTTTTGGCTGGAACTAATCAGGAGACAAATTCTTCAATTCCATGTAAATATCAAAGGAAGATCTTTCTGACAGACAGTGACTCTGCAGTTCAAGAAATTAAAAATTATCTTTTGATGTAGAAGGAAAGAGTATTTTTTCTTTTGGCATAGATTTTAAAGTACACAAAATTCTACCAACCCTCTACCTTTTGAAAAGTTCCYTGTCACATGTCTTGAGAAATGGAAGAAAATTTTAATGAACAGTTGGGGTATAAAAAATCAATTTATACTCTGATAGAATATTATCTTTATAATAAATTCAGAACTTTAATTTCTAAAGACAAAGCCCCATGTTACCTGAATTAAAGAGAAGTAGTTGCAATAGCTTATCTTCTGATCCTCCAGAACATGCCATTAGTAGATGAAAAAAGCACATTTGTTTACCAAGTGAGTCCTGTTACCTTTCCTGTAATGATAAAATTCTCTCACCTGACCTGTRTCATTACTTCACTGAGTTTTGGTTAGCTAAAATTACTTCCATTGCTAAAAMTGTCTTCATTTTCCCTGGAGTGGAATTAAAATGCCTATAGCAAAAGAATTGCAAAGGCATACAGGAAGAATAAGTCACTCATTTTAGAACTTGTAAAGGAGCCCTAGGATCTTGGATTTGCAGTCAGATGCCTGGAAACATAAGTAATCATAATCCACAGGGGGAAAACAGGAGCAAGCAGTCTTTTGTGGATGCCACAAAGGAAAATCTTGTAAGAAGTACTTTCTTTCATGATTTTTCCACTCTCAGAATCTGAAAGCTAAGTCAGGAATTAATGGTTTGTATTTGCTTATGTATGTCAGCAGCTGCTTATTTAATAAGCACTTTCACAAGCAATAAAAGAGTAGTGAGTACATATTCTCAGAACAACAAATTAGCTTAAACCAGAATTTTTTATTTATTGGAGGCCTTTGTTTTTCACTGCAGAAATATTTGACTCATACAATTGATTTTTTCAATGCAGGGAAGATACACTCCTTTGTAAAAACATGTCATGTCATTCAAGAGTACATCTTATGTATGACAAATGGACCATGTCTCTGTATACAAAACATCCATGTTTTTTTCAGACAAAATCTGAATTGACATTGCCACTGATTTTCTTTCAACAATAAGRCAGCCTGCTTTGTATGGCACAACAATTGTGAGTGATGGTGAGTCAAAGTCTTATATCATGTACAGCAGCCTAAATTCCGAGTAACTCAGAGCAGTGTTCAGTTTATCATTCTTCTGTGTCTCAGAGCTTCCTGTATCTCATGAGCCTTTGAAAACCTGCTTGAATTGTTTTCTGAAGAAAAGGTTGCTGTAGAAATGTAAGAGTCTATGAAGGCATATTAGATGCATCCTTGTAAGAGATTGCACAAACAAAAGAACATAAATTCTTCCTGGAAACTGTATCCTGTTGGAATTCATTGTCTGATACTACAGAACCTTTTCTGTGATGACCTAAAACTGTGACTTATTTCTTTTTTGGTAGAAAGTCACAAATTTTCTGTTGAACTATTTTTCATTCTATATTACAGTGAAGTTTCTTGATTAACAGCTTGTTATCATATTTATCGCAGTCTATCTTTTGTCCTATGGGGGAAAAAAATACATCTGTGATCCCTTCATGCTTCTTCTAAAGCATATGGTTTTAGGTAAGCTGAAAGGGAAGAAGACACATATTAAATAAAAAAAGTTCAACATGAAAATGTTCATTAGTAATCTTTTAAAGTGAGATAACAGGATGGTTTTCCTTTGTAGGAAATACTAGAAAAGAATCTGTAAAAATTATCCGCTGAGAGTGCAATCACATGATTCCCATGGGGAAGGAAAAGGCCTGGTTGTTTAAGGTCACAGTTCAAGGGACAGAGCAGTTGATTTCTGTATCCCATCACATCTGAGAGCTTGAATTGCACTTATAAGGCACTCTAAACTTATACCACAATGATAAGGTGCAGCTGCATGGTCAGACCACAAGACTACGGAAAAATACCAAGCATTTTGTATGTCAAATTTCTTCTAGGGAAAGCAAATTATTAATAATATAGTAATTATTTTTCCCCAAATTTCAGCTGAAATATATTATTTTAAGGAGCAACATTTGTGCAGCTGGCTGTGACAGCACTCTCAGAGACAATTATATCTCCACTTTTCCAAATGGAGCATGTTAAGAAAATAGTTCCAAGTGTCAGCATTACAAAAGCCTGAAGAAATGTTCTTAAATAGTAGCAGTCTGTAAAAGAATTTGGAAAAAATACGGAAGGTATTTCACAAAATTTCCTCCAAATGGATTTTAGATTATACTGAATCTTCATTTCAATTAACTATATATTATAAAGTTAAAACTGAGGACAATGTGGTGTTGTCATCAGTTGATTAATAGTATAGAACATCTTCTTGAATAACAAAGTAAAATGATGACAGTATGTTCCCTATGAAATTTAGTGAACAAAATTAATATTTCCACTGAAAATAAACCAACATGTTCAGCATATCCATGGCTGGTGGACTGGAGTTCATTTATGTGGAAGTCTCTGGCACACATTTTCCTGGACCAAAGAGCCATGAGGATTATTTCTGGAACCCAGCAAAGAGAAGGCAAAGGCCTGGGAGGACCTCATTATCTCAAAGCATTGAAACTTCTGAAAGATGAAGTTCAATTCATGCTTATTCTCCTAACCTGGGACAAATTCCTATCAAAAACAAAAKAAAAATAATTATTTTATTATTAGTTATTTATTTGGTATTTAAAATGTATTTATTTGATTATTAACAGTTCTTCTCTTGGCAACATAAAATATTTATCAAGGCCTCTCAGAGAAAAGGAAACTCAGAGTGAACAGTGAATCGAGATAATCCATGCAGGAATTGTTTGAGTCCAGCCAACATATCTCAGGCATTAAATGCCTATCTACACAGACTCAAATCTGCAGTGAGCAGCGTCCTTTGCCAMGCACTCTCATCTTGCTCCCATTTCCTCTGAGTGGCTGTAAGAGATTAATGAAGAGAGGAAAGAAAAAACCCCACAACTACAACACCACCACCTGGAATTAAGGATGTTGAGGGGTCAGTTTGTGATAMAATAAAAAAGTGGAGATCTTTCGTATGTAACTAGTGGGTCTGTCTGACAACAAGTTCATTAGTTTTCTGGTTTCAATTTTGTTTTTTGCATAATTGCTATAACATTTTACTTCATTATCYTCTGCCAATTCTCTCTCTTCCACCCTGCATAAATCCAGTGGTTAAAGTAGCACCCAGGCTGCAGAACAGATTCACAACTCCTTTGGCCAGCTTGGAGGAAAGTTTTGATGTCTTATTTGTTAGGCAAGCATCCTACATTTTCTTCCCTACTGAAGGGACAGCAAAATAGTAGGCTGAAGTAACACAGATGAAATTCAGAAAATGTATGAAAGACGAAAATGGAAATAACAGTCTGAAGCACTCTAATTCCCCCATTCTGTGGATGGCTTGGCTGTTAACACTGCAAGGGGACAACTGACACCATGGTGACATTGCCACTCATGCACTTAAACACGTAACTGATGAGCTGACCCAGTGGGCACAGGGGAAAGGCATTAATATAGAGAAAGAATGGTGTGTAGAAGATGGTCAGTGAGGACCATTTTCATTCCTTCTGTCCAGCCTCTGGATCTGGTCTTTAAGCTCTGTCTTTGCCTCTGACCTTTGAGACTCAAATCACAATTGCTTAACTGTAGGAAAAACAGAATCATTAAGAGGAAATATTTTTAACAGTGATCTAAGGAACAAAACACCACCAATGAGGAAGGACTTATCTAAAAATAAAATAATCAAACATCCTAGAATAACTTCCAGACTGTTCCATTTTATAAATGAGGAYGACTGGCAGAATGTCTGCATCTCAGAGTGTGCTGTTTACTAAATTAAACATCAGTAACCTCTAGCCTGACAGAATATGAATAAGAAAGCCCAAGCTGGAACACTTATTTGATATATTGTTCTACTTTATTTTTTTTTTCTGTGGGTGATATTGGCAGCTTTGCTTGTTCTGAAAGGAAAATTTCCAAAATTCAGTCTTGCCCTGCCAGCACAATGTTTATATTCATGCTACAACTTGTTGGCACATAATACCAAGTACTTGGAATGATTATGCAGTATTGCATTTTTTCTTAATGAATGAGGCACATTCACAGAGGATTTATACTAACCTTTAATTCGTCTCCCAAAGTTATTTTTAATTTTATTTCTGCAAAATATAGAACATTTAGWTTTCACAGCAGTATTCTGCTTACCTAACAATAGCCATCTCAAATTAGAAATCTAGCATGAGACATTTGTGTAGTTTCACGTTATAATCAGTGATCTATCCATCTAAAAAGRTATATGAGCTGAATTTTCTTCCAACAGGTCCCATGCATCTCCAGTGTAGGTAGAGGAAGCAACTACTTCTGAACTGCCAAAGTTGGGTGAGACAGATCCCTGCCAATGGCTGGGTAATCTGTACCAAGACAAAGCTGCAGCATACAAATTATATTCATTATCTCAGGAGAGGATGACTGATTTTATTTCCTGAGGGTCATCAGTCTTTGTAGCGTAAACTCCTATCAAGTGTCAAAATTAAGTGGGAAAAAAATCTTTTTTGAGTTAATGGAGCAGTTCCTCCTGAATTCAGCTACTTTTTCAGCTGACTGAAGAAGCAAAGGCCAGCAGAATCACTTTTCCAGAAATACAACCAGTGAAGCACTGGCATTATATAGAGTGAAATTGCCTATGGATTCTTTTTGGCACTTCACAACAAAAATGGTGTTTCCATCACTGAGTTTAGAGAGTACCAATATATTATTTTAGAAAACACATGCCTAGTCTGGATTTTTAGCTCCATAAATTACATGAAAGCAATGGGCAAGGCTGATTGTCAGATTCTTTTGTGGCAGTTCCACAAAAGTGATACTACCTGGGAAAATAGAATATTTGGGGAATAATTTATGTCTAGATGCACAGAGGCAAAGCAAGTAGGCAGTGGTGTCCATCCTACACTCTCTCCACTTCAGCTATCTGAGTTGAAATGAGCATTTGGATGTGAAAACATAAATGGGTAGAACCAACTGGCCCTTCTCATGTCCCTAAATAGTAGCCGCAATGTATTTTTCTGATATCCAGAGCCCATTCCCCTSTTCCTTTACAACCCTACAGAAGCTGATGACATAAACATATCCTTTTCCTAAACACTTGGGTTGTGTGTGATTTAACCTTTAACTCCCACTTGTTGTAAAAGGTTAGATGTCAAATATTTCTTGCAAGCCTTTGGCAAGGGTTTGAATATGTTTTTGTCACTCTTCCCCTAAGTAATGTAGGCTACAGTTGCAGAAGCATCATAGGAAGGTTTCCCTTCCCCCTATCCTTCTGGCCACTTCCTCCAAGCTCAAACAGGAAAGCAGGGACAATGCAGAGCGACCAGCCACGGGCTCACATTAAATCTGCAATTACTTGAAATGTCACTTCCTGTTTTTGAAGCCCACAGAAGAATAAATACCCTCCTGGGCTGTGCTGTGAAGCCG
The DNA here is from genome assembly GCA_014549065.1 of Cardinalis cardinalis. Taxonomy (NCBI): domain Eukaryota; kingdom Metazoa; phylum Chordata; class Aves; order Passeriformes; family Cardinalidae; genus Cardinalis; species Cardinalis cardinalis. The sequence continues at coordinate 869,256 of JACDOX010000132.1, forward strand.
AGGGGCCCAGGCGTGTGCGCTGCCGGCGCTGCCGGGGCCAGGGGCAGCAGGAACACAGGGACGTGCTGCTCGGACAAACACGCCAACGCTTCCAGAGGTGACAATCTATCTTCCTCTGGGGACTTATAAATGCTATTTGACCTGTGTAAATGGGATTTTTTTTTTTTTTTCCACTAAGACTGCTACTTTTCCCTTAGGAAAGAGCGCTTTGATGTGGAAGGCGTTTTATACGTATTAGAGGCCAATTTTCACTGCCAGTCTTTATGGAGTTTAATTTGTCAGAAGTCCCTACCACTTTGTCCTTCAGAAACATCTTTCCAGTCGATCCTGCTGAAAAATAACCCACCACACACAGTTCTCCCCCTAATGTTTGGGGTGAATTCTTCCAGCTGTATGCAGTATTTGGTCAGGTTTACCAAAATGACAGCCCAAAGTGGGCTTGAACGTAGGCTGCAGAAAGGGCAGGAATGGGTTAAGTCAACAGTAGCTTAAGAGAAAGCTACTTATAGAAAGAACTGTTGTGTTAGTGTAAAGGATATTTCAACTCTGTAAGCAGTATTCAAGTTGTTGGATAGGAATTTGCAGTAAGTTTTGGCATCACRTGAATGCTTTCCCAACCCTATGTGTAGACCAACTTCTGCTCTTTTGGAAAGTGCAGAAGAAAGCTCTGTGAAATACCTCACCTCTCTCAGAAACATGGCAAGGTGCACTGCCGTATCTAGCTGATCATGCTTTGCCAGACTGAAATGCACTTAATTCACAAAGCAATACACTTCAATGTTTGATTGTACCTCATGACCTAAGAGCACTAGATCAGGCATAAAAGGGAAGCCAGTGCTGCTGGTTTTGAAAGGCTGACAATGGAAAACGCATCGCCAACGTAAGCAGATGTTGTGTAAAGTCACAAACTGTTCTGTGAAGTAAGTACTGCCTAAACTGTTTTCAGAGAAACACTACTTCAAGAAAATTGCATAAAGTTCTTCAGAACTATTTTAAAATGCTTTCTTCGTGTTTTTCCTGGAGAACCCTATTGAAGCCAGAAATTTACCACAGTTTTTAATTTCTCGCTTTTTTCTACATTTATGTTTACCATATTTTCTTGCTGCTTTTTTCTAAATAGTCAATAAAGAAGGAGAAAAAGCACAAAGATCAGATGAAAAATCTCAATTATTATGTTTTGGTTAGGGTTTGGTGGTGGTGGTGGTGTTAAATTGTGATTGTTTTTCTGACATCAAAATTGCTCAAGGAAGTGGGGCTGGAAAGCTGTCTGATGGAAATGGACTGTGAGAGACTGAAAAGTTAATGGTTAATGGCACAAAAGCCTTGCCTATTTGTGGACGTGGCAGGGTGCTTTGCTGAGGCCAGGTCTGCAGGCCCTGAGGAGGAGGTGGTGAGATTTTGGCCATGTAGAGGCAAGTCTCTGGTCCACACAAAAGAGAGAGGAGGTTCCAAGTCAGAAAAGAGGCAGACTCTGCAGAGAAGGGATGGTGTCTTTTATCATGCCAGCAGCCTTTGCTCACACAAACTCAGGCTCAGTTGTAAAACTCTCACCCTGCCTCCAGGGAAGGCCAGCCACATTCACAGGAGATACTCACAATCASAGGTTGGCCTGAGAACATTCTTCCTTCTGATGGGACATAGTTGGCTTAACAACATCACATTCAGAGGTCGCTTTCATGTCATAGAAGGAGTCCCAAGCCACCAAAATCCCCAAAAGTGCCCCCAGATTCTTCCTTCAGGACTTCCACCAGAGAATTGAGAGGTCCCCTCACTAGGGGAATTCCCCTCACACGGGTATTCCCACCTGAACCTGAGCATGTATTATTAACCCATTGGACTTTGTGCTTCATGGGCTTCCCCCACCCCTGATGGATTAAGACAGTGCCCATCACTTGGCCAACGAAATTGCTGCAACTGAGTCTTCTCACTGGAGCCATGGGTGGTGACTGTACACATTTCTGCTTTTACCTTTCTTTCCTTTCTTTCCTTCCTTTCTTTTTCTTTCTTTCTTTCTTTCTTTCTTTCTTTCTTTCTTTCTTTCTTTCTTTCTTTCTTTCTTTCTTTCTTTCTTTCTTTCTTTCTTTCTTTCTTT